>VZTE01003378.1:277218-421316 GCA_013397775.1 Eulacestoma nigropectus
CCCCGGTTGTGCCCCCGGTGCCCCCGGTTGTGCCCCAGGTGCCTCCCCGCCTCTCCCCGGTTGTACCCCAGGTGCCCCCGGTTGTGCCCCAGGTGCCCCCGGTTGTGTCCCCGGTGCCTCCCCGCCTCTCCCCGGTTGTGCCCCAGGTGCCCCCGGTTGTGTCCCCGGTGCCTCCCCGCCTCTCCCCGGTTGTGCCCCAGGTGCCCCCGGTTGTGCCCCGCCGGGAAGTTTCTGCCTGCGCGAAGCCGCCGCTTCTGGCTGCGTCCTGCCCAGAGACGCGGCTCTAAAACCCAGTTTTTGCGGATGTTTGAAAGTCGGAGCGGGGGCTGCGTTTGGAGGTTGCCGTGTGGGAGCCGGACGAGCACGAGAAGTGGGGCTGTGAGAACATTATGAGGTTAAACAAGGCCAGGTGCGGGTGCTGCGGCTGGATCGGGAAAAGCCCCGGTACCGATCCCGGCTGGGGGTGAGCGGATGGAGCAGCCCTGGGAGGACGATTTGGGGTGCTGGTGGGTGAGAGCTGGACGTGCCCCGGCCATGTGTGAGAAAAACCTCGAGGCCTGGACTGCTCCCACACCATGGGCAGTACGGAAGAAGGGAATTCTGTCCTGCCCTGTGCAGGTGAGACCCAACCTGCAGAGCTGCCTCCAGCCCTGAGATCTGACATCTGAAGGACATGGAGCTGCTGGAGCAGGTCCAGAGGAATCCATGGAGCTGCTCTGAGGGCTGGAGCCCCTCTGCTCTGGAGCCAGGATGGGAGAGCTGGGGGTGCTCACCTGGACAAGAGAAGGCTCAGGGGAGACCTTAGAGCCAATTCCGGATCCTAAAGGGGCTCCAGGAGAGCTGGAGAGGGACTGGGGACAAGGGATGGAGGGACAGGACACAGGGAATGGCTTCCCACTGCCAGAGGGGATATTAGAGATGAATTGTTCCCTGGGAGGGTGGGGAGGCCCTGGCACAGGGTGCCCAGAGAAGCTATGGCTGCCCCTGGATCCCTGGCAGTGCCCAAGGCCAGGCTGGATGGGGCTTGGAGTATAAAGATCATAAAGTTTCTGATTTCTAGACCTAAGTCCAAAATCTTGTCCAAATCTAGCATCTCCTGGCTAATTAAAGTGTGGAATAAGTGATTACAAAAGAATGAGCAAGGGAGATGAACTTCCTGTTCCCAATCCCTGTAGTCTTGGAGACATCCACGATCATGATTTAAAACCAAAAGTTTTTAAAACATGTTTAGGAAATAGAAAATAAAGTGTATGAAAGTCAAGAAACAGCAGAGGAATAACACTTAAGAGAAATAAAGATAAGTGAAATGCCTGACTGGCTGTCATTTGGTAGGATTAGTCCTCTGCTAAAGGGGAAGCCCCATAGCACAAATTTAAGGATTAAAATAAGACCAGGGTTGAATCTTTTTTCCCCTTATTTTCTCGTGTTGTGTGGATGGCAAAGGACCATTTTCTGCAACAGCATTTTTACTGTCAGGTTTTGAGCTCAAGTACCCAGCCACCTGAAGGAGTCTGTTCCCCTTTCTGTGTCACCTCCCTTTTCCCACCCTTGGGATTAGTTTCCCAGGCCATCACGCGTTCAAACTGTTCTCGATTTTGCTGTTCCTGCCCTGCAGAATCCCAGGGGCACTGTGACAGAGCCAGCTCCTGCACCTTTTGCATTCTGCCTGGGAGTGAGGCCAGCAAAAGGTTTTCAAAGCCGTGGCTTACGCTCTTCATCCTGCACTAATGGATCAATGATTAGAGCCTTCCCAAAGACAACTTACAAGGGAGCTCTTTGATTTCACAGCTTTATTTTCATGAGGTAAATCAAAGTGAGTTGAAATCTTGGATCTGTTTGCTCTGTGCCTATAATCACCTTTGGTTTCCCACACCAGGGGGAGTGGAAAGCACTAATATTTATTTCCAGCGATGAATGTTTCACCCTTTTGTACAACTGGTACCTTATTTTTGTGGTGCTCCTAAATACGGGCAGCGAAACTGCCGGAGCTGCTCGGGCAACAGGTGCTTTAGGGATTTTTAAAGGCTATTACTGGAAGGATCTGTAAATCTGGAAGGTGACTGACTTTTCATTTCCATCGCTGATAACCAGGAATCACTTCCTGGAACCGTGGTGGCTTTGCAGGTGCGGGCTGTGAGCAGGGGACACCAAGCAGGACAATGGTGTTAATTTAAACCTGCAGATGGCTATAATTAGTTAATAAATGAGCTATTGCTGCAGTCTGTCCTTTCTGGGCCTCAAGCTTCAGAGCTGAAATGTGGCGTTTGTTTCTGTTCTGAGGGAGGCCGAGGGAGCACTCGTGTTTCCCTTCATGAGAAAGGTGCTGCTGCCAAGCTTTCTTCAGGTGTTAACCAAGAGTTAAATTAAATTCTCCCACAGATTGGCGCTCCTTAGTCCCAGCTTACATCTATATCTGCACTAAATGGGAATTGCATGGACACCAAAGCTTAAGTGCAAGCCTAAGGCAGGAAGCACCAGGTTCAATAAAATGAAAGTTAGAGAATTACTTATAACTTCTGCGTATTAAATCCACTCGATAGCAAAATTGATGTTGATGGCAGTGAAAAAGAAGAGGTTTGTTCTGTTGTCTGATGCTGGTCTGTAACAAATATAACACAGCTGATGATCCCATGGCCACCATAAAGCCTCACTGCTACTGATGAGGGTCTATATTCATTTTACTGCTTTCCACATTCTCATTTTAATGAAGACGTGTTGCAAGTAGAGCTAATGCCATTTAAATTTTGATAGCCAGTAAAAGATACTTCTAATTCACGAAGCATAAATATCCCAATGCTGGGGTTTTACAGCTAGGAAAAAAATGGTAATTTTTGGACTGTGATATGGAGAAAATAAAAGATTTTTATTTTTTTCTCCAGCAAAGATAATATAAACAATTCTGCTGAAAAAAACCATTTTTTATTAAACTGTAAAACGTTCAAGCTGACGTATTTTACATGCTTAGGCATAATCTATTTCTTCACACTGTGCATGTGTGTTTTTCATTTATTAAGAGGAAACTGAAAAATGCTTCTTTCCATAAAACCTGAAAGTTTTATCACATCCTTATGTCAGCTCTTGGGGTTCTCATCTGATTTTTTACATGCATCACACAGAATTGGAGACAGTTCTCTTGGAGCAAAGGAACATTCCTTTGCATTTCTTAGTTCCAAGAAATCCAAATGCAGTATTTGGCCATGAATGATGTTTGAAATTCTTGTCACAGCATCTTTTCGAAAAGCTGAATGGAAACAGAGCTGCTGCCCTGCTTGGGACAGATTTGCAATAAATAAGAGATATTCCATAAATGTACAGACACGGTCAAGATTTGTTTCATAGTTATTGCAGATGACTACACCAGGGGAGTGTTCGTTCCATCTCAGTTAAATATCACGGGTTTTTGTAGTCATTTCTTTTCATTGACAGGCCTTGTAGGTAAATCCAGCATTTTCAAACAAAGCACATAAGTAGCTCTTGTACACCCACAAAGCAAATTCTTCTTGGAAATATTCCTCCCAGCAGGAGATGGGTGGACTTATGAAAAGAATAATGCAATAACTTTTTGGCTTTTCCATTTGCATTGAAGATATTCTGCTGGAAATGTTACGGCTTCCATTCCAGCTGCTGATCATCTGTTTCTGCTGTGATTTCCATTAGGGGTGAATGACCTCTGTGTCTGTGACTGGCTGCATGTTCCGTGTTTGAGTGTACACAAAATAAGGGATTTTTACACCTGGTGGAAAGACCCTTTTAATAGATGCTGTGGTTTACAATGTATTACTCTGAATCAGAATGGAAATAAAATTAAACTTACGAATTTGTGTTACAAAAATGACTTCAGCCTTGGCTTTGCAGATACCTGATAGATGGCTGATTAACTTGGGGGTCTCTTGCAGGTGAAAGTGGACAACTTTCAGGGAGAATTAAGAAGCCAAAACTACATTTCCTTTGACATTCCTGTTGGCTTCTGTCAGCCAAGGTGTGGCATTTACAAACCTGGACAACGTTTGACAAGAGCTGGAGGGAAGTTCTGTGCTCTTCCAGGCTTTGCCCCGTGTTTTTAAAGGGTGCTGAGTAATCTTTACTCCTCCTCTCACTTTCATGGAAGCATTTTTATTATCTATAGGTGCTTCTTCAGCTGTTCTCCCAGCAGGATGACATTTGGGATGCCCAACATGCTGCGTGCAGGGCTGCATTTGCCGGCAGAAGTGTTCAAAGGCAACATTTGAATTTATTTAGCTCCTGGGATGTACATTACAGTCATCGCACTGATTTAGGGTCTTTGGGTTGGTTAAAGAGAGCATCTCTCCTTCCTGCTGACTCCATCAGCAGTTACTGCCTCCTTGCATTTGAATTTTTATATTCAGAGATTATGGGGCTATAAGGGATTTAAAGGGTGATTAATTATTCCTTCAGAGAGAAGTCCAGAAAGGAGCTGAAGATACTAATTTATTAAGTCATATTATTTTATTAAACTGCTTATGTTTTAGCCTAAAAAATGAGGCTTGGCTGTACATAATGAAAGGGATTGTTTCCTAAATTATGTTCCTTCAGACTGGGCTGCTGAAAGTGACCGAATGAACGAGGGGTCTTCAGAGGGGTTGGATGTTTAGATGCAAATGTGTGAACATCTCCCAGGTACTCTTTACAAGTACACAGGGCTTCCCAAAGTGATGTGTTTTTGGAAGGACGGGATTATTACGGATACAGCTTGGTTTATACCCTGGTATTTCATCCCGTGCTCTATAATAAAAAGTGGTTTACGGTGCCTCAATAAATGGAAGCGGCTTCGTGCCTGCAGAAGGGGGAAATCTGATTTCTGGTCATGCCAGAGTGTGAGGTTTTACATTCTTCAGGGAGAAAGTGCAGAGAGATTTTATGGTGGGTCAGTGGCTGTCGCTGTGTGCTCTGAATAAATACCATTTACATGAAGAGCAAATCTTTTGTCAAAACCATCTCAGGCGTCACCTTACGGACATTTTATTGGATGGGCACTGTGTGTCTTGGGCCTTGGCTCATGAGATCTTTCCCCTCACCCTTCCCAGGTTGTTCATTCCTGCACGACTGAGGCAGCTGAAATCCTCTTGGCAATTGCAGGTTTCTCCAACTCTCTGCAGCCCGAAATTTCACCCAATCTAAACAAACTTTTTTATTCCCAACTAAAATACTGACTAAGAGGAGGAAGATACCTCACTCATTTGAGTGTTATGTTAACTCCAAAAGCACACGAAAGTTAATTTTTCATCAGTTCCTTGCACAAACTGGGTTTTAATTCTTACTAATTAACAGCAGCAGACTCAGGAATATCTTTGCAAATTTTACAGTCAAGCCCAAAGCAGTTAAGGGAAAGGGTTGTACAAATTAATGTAAAATACAAGTTAACTTACAGTTCACTGTTGTGGCAACCTGTTCCTCTTTGCAACACCTGTAAATAACCAACAGTACAAGGGTTTATGTGGTTGTGGGTTTTTTCTGTTTGTGTTTACTGGTACATTTTTCATATATTTGCTCTCTACACTCAAAATGAGATTATGAACTCAGTTTACAAAACTCTTTGACAAATTCGTATATAACTGGCAAAACAAAAAGCTGGATGTAAGAAGTCAGGGATGAATCATTCCCAGAAAGTTGATAAAGTTTAACTCTATCAACTCCAACAGATCTGCAATTTTAAATCTGACACGTGTTTAAGCTCACAGGAAAAATAAGGAGCATTTTCCAAAGATGTTTTCTGGGACTACATTCTGGTAAAGCTGTTACTTATTAGAAGCCAAATAATGATTACACAGAAGAGTGCAAGCTGGAGCAGCAAACATCTATTATTTCTGGTAATAAGGCTCAGCACTCGTGTTGCACTTAACATTTTGAAAGCACTGAACAAATATTAACTCTCTCTTGTGATCCAGGGAGGTTTCTGGATCTCCATTTGCGAGGGGGAGGCAGCTGAGCTAAGGCCAGCTCTATAAAATGTGACAGGCATTCAGAAATTGAGAAACTCAGGCTACCGGGCCACTTCTGTCACCTCCTGGTGCTGTGATTTTCCTGAGGCCAAAAGTGACACCTTAGCGGGGGCAGGGTTAGACTGGATGATTTCCTCGGCCTGCAGACAATGTTCCCTCTCATCCCTTGATGAACGATACGAGATGACAGTGAGAAATGACAGAGAGGGAACATGATGTACTAGCACCTGTTAGAAGGTTTGAAGAACTGGTTACTGGAATATGGAGCGTTCAAAGCAACGAGGAAAATGAGTTTGTGGGAGCAAAGAACCAGGTGGGATTCACAGAAATGGCCTCTACGTGTAAAATGTTAATTTTTGAAGGAAAACAAAAGCATCCTATCAATTCTCTACCCAAATTTTATCCATCTGAGCCCTTGGAAGACCAAGTTAGGAAGGGATGGGAGGATGCCCGGGAGGCTGCGTGTGGTGCAGGAAGCTGACTGATCAATCCGCTTTGGACAACGGATTGATCCAAAGCAGTGGGCAAACCCTGCTCGGGGAATTGTGCAGCACTGACAGCCAGGGGCTGGGGGCAAGTGGTACCATTATCTCTCCCTGGCTGCTCTCCAAAACTGGGTTTCTAAATGTATTTCTCTCTGCAAACTCTGGCAGACTTTGCTACCGAGCAGGATTGGTTTCCTGAAAAGCCTTTAAAAAGCCTTTATCAGCTGTGCCTTAGGACAAAGCCTTTGCTCTCCTCTGCCTTTGGATGGAGTCTTCAGTTCAGCCACTCTCAGGGGAGACGATGGGGTGCCAACTTCACACCTTCCAGCTGGGTTGCCACGGCAGGTCCAGTTCCTTTTGGAAAATCCCAAATAATTTCGTTTAACCTTGTAGCTCGCAAAAGACTGAAGTAGCTCAAACTGGCTTCTCCAGCATGGGGTGTGATTTCTTCACCTGGGGACAGAGGGCAAGCCAAGAACTCAACCACTTCTTTAATCTTCTGTAAATCCTTCCCTGGGAGGGTGGGCAGGCCCTGGCACAGGGTGCCCAGAGAAGCTGTGGCTGCCCCTGGCAGTGTCCAAGGCCAGGTTGGACAGGGCTTGGAGCAGCCTGGGACAGTGGAAGGTGTCCCTGCCCAGGGATGGGGTGGGATTGGATGAGCTTTAAGCTCCTTCCAACCCAAACCGTTCCATGTTTCTATGAAACCCGGTGAATTTTTGTTCCTCTCATGTAAGATCCAGGATTCCTGAGAAGTGAAGATGGGTGTTTGCTGTGTTTTGCACAAGGCTCAGTTTTCCACGCGGAGCACGGAGCTGTTCTGCAGTTGGCTGCCAAACATGAAACGGTGCCTCGCTCCTCCTTGGCGAAAAGACAGGAGCTGATCTAATGCTCAGTGCCTTCCTTTTGTCTGGCTTCGGAAAACATCTCCAAACTCTCTCCCTGTCGTGTTGGAAAAATGTCACATTTTTATTTCCAGCAGGATCCTGCACTGAGATGAGTCAAACACAATAAAGCTGATATCTGTAGTCCTGAGCTCGCTCTGGCTCTGCCCAAACTTCAACTTACAAACTATTTATCTGGAGTTGTTTGGAAATGGAAAGTTGTGAGTGCTGTTCCTGATTCTGTCATCAAAAGTTGTTTGTGTCAGCCATAGGAGCTCCTCACCAATGTGTGTTGACAGTGGTTGAAATGGAAATACAGGAGCCCTTGTCTGAAAGTGAGAAAATCTTCTTCCTCATCAGAAGCCTCCACCTGAAAAACAATGATTTACTTGTTTGACAGAGAGAGAAACACTGATAAAACAAACCATGTTCCGGGCCATTTTCAATATTCATCATCTATCTGTCTATGAATATGTACTTTTATCTCTAAAATACTCATATTTCTGCAATAAAAGTATTCGTATTCTGGACAGGAATCCAATTTTATCTTTAAGCAGCATTTGCCAGGGATTGTTAAATCACATAATGGAAGCTTTGTCTAGACACATTTCTCAGTGGCCAACTAAATTTTTTTCTTACTTTGATTGTTTTTAATGTATTTCTCGGAAGAAAAGGTCCTAATAAATTTGTTTACAACCTTTTCTGGAAACTATGTCAGTTTTATAATGTTCAGCACTGGTAATAATTTTTCTAACCCAAGCCCCCTGTTCTTGGAGTGTGAGTGTTCTCCGGGAGAGCCCTGAGCTGAAAGTTCCCTCAGATTGTTATTAAAAAAGTTATTAGGTTCTTTTTGCAAGTGAAACACTATCAAGTGTATGACTTGGAAAGGAGCAAAGCTTTCTTTCAGTGACTGCGGGATGTTTCCATGGGATGATTTTTGCTATGAGTTATTAATATAAATTGCCTGGGTGTATTTCACGGTGGAAAATCCAAATTATGACCATTATCAAACCCGGGGCAGCCTCAGCAGCCAGGCAGGGACCATGACATGGCTTTAAAGTCTCGGCAGTGGTTGTTGGAACAAAGGGCAAGATATTTTTGTGCAGCATTTTTAAAGCTGCTGCCTTTGTCCTCTCACCCCTGGCCTTGGTCCAAGCTCCCTGAAATCAATGGAAAGGCTTGATTTTGGTGGGATTTAGCTCTGGACCAGCTCTTTAGTGAACAGGTTTCAGATTTTAGACCTCTCAATCACAAGCATTAAAGCAAGGCTGACAAAATGTTACTGCTTTCCACAGTGCTGCAGGTGCTGTTCCTGAGGCTCATAATGTCATGTTTTCCTTTGTTTCTCCGTGCACTTTATTATTGAAGTATTATTTTCTTCCACTTGCCAGGTGTGCACCTCAATCACCTCAAAGCCATTAAAAAAAGAATGCCAGGATGGTTTTAAGAAGCCAAAGGAGCTGCATGAAGCTGCATTTTCACCAAAGGCCGTGAGTTCATTTAGGACCCCTTTCCTTGGTTTGGGTTGTTGGGGGGCTTTAAGTTAATTTTGGAATCTTCCCCTGCAGCATTATCTTGTTTTAAATTGAATTCTGAGTAAATTCAGTCTGTTGAATGAGAACTTCTGCATCAGTCAGAGAAGGGGAAGTGAAACTCGTTAATGGGGTGAATAAAGCAGAAGGATTCCTTCCAGGATTCGGAGCTTCCTGCCTCCCACAGATCTGGGGGATGTTGAGAGCTGTCCCTGCCCTCCTCACAGTGGGGTCAGGGGGCACGAGGTGCTCCTGTGGAGGTTCCCAAACCTGGCAAAGCATTTAGAGGGAAAATACCATTTTGCAAGGCTCCAGTCATCCCAGTATTCCCTGCTGGTGGTTCCTGGGGACGGCAGCAGCTCCAGGAGGATTCTTGGATTGCTCTCACCCTCGGGGACCATCAGCTGGGACATTTCCAAGGACATCCCATGGATGACATCACCTCTGCTTACAGGAGGGAGTGTGGTTTCCATGGCCACCCTTCCATCCCCTCCATCTCCCTGCCTGTGCTGCCACCTTAAACACAAAGGATTCACTTTCCAATTCACAGAGGTCTGAGCCTGGGCATCTCAAAACTGTCACACTTTGGTTGTTCTTTCAGTGCGTTAAAAACTCAACTTTTAGCTCGACTGCGGAGCAAGGAATATTTCTTCCTTGAACCCTCTGCATTTCTACAGCCCTCTGTCTTTAGATTAGACAAGCAGATACAAGAATTGTCTTGTAAAATTGTAGTTTCCCTTTAATAAGCCACTCTGACAGGCAATTATTCATGCAGTCTGCTCGGTGCTGAATGTTTTTTCATGCTGTGCACCCCTGTCTCTTGATTGCAGGAATGCACTCCTGTGAATTATAATTATGAGTAAATATGAGCTGGTGTGCAGGAAATGATTTGCTAGGCCCTCCAGTGCTGCATGGTATTGATTCTCCTAACAAATAATATGGGGTTTTTTTCATTCTGTGGGTTTTTAGGTGTTTTCTGCAAGTTATTTTGACAGAAGTTGGTGAAATTCTGCATGAGGAATCTCTTCAGTGACAATTTGTTTGCTAATGTTTAAATTTCAGGACAAAAATGGCAAAAAGGTGTTAAAGTTTGGTGCTGGAATATTAAATACTATACAGACATAATCTTGTGGATCCAGTTCACCTTGATAATTATCCCATTTTCAGATCCTTCCAGACAAACCACAGGCTTGTCATACTTAACTTAATAAACCAGATATTCCCTCATGATTTAAAAAAAAAGAAGTCTGATCTCGCTCTTTATAGATCTGTGTATATTTGGGGCATAGAGAGTAAAAATCTGAACTGCATAAAAACTGTGTAACACTAACAATTTTGCTCTTTGGCTTCAAATATGAGCTGGGTGATAGAAGTGCAGCAGGAAAGCCCAAAAATAGACAGAACATCGTGGGTCTTTCAGGATCTAAAGTATTTCTCCTCTCCAGGCAAATCCTGTTGACTGGGATGTCGTGAATCCTCAGAGAAAACATTGGAGGCTCTGTAAGGTTCAGAGTTGTATTTAATTTCAGAAATAGTGTCACTTCCATGGGTATGTAAAGAACAAATCATGTCAAGCAAAGATGACTCCTTTTCTAATTAAATCCTAAATTAGTGGGAGAAGGCAAGGCAGTGCAGGAAAGCATCTAGAATTGACGAAAGCATCAGCCACGGCGTGTCTCAGAATTGTGTTTGACGAATAAATCCAAATGGATTACGCAGAAATGCAATTATGAGCCCGAGTAATTGGCTAAAGAATGTGCTGGGGAGTGATGATCAACAGGGGAGTGCACTCCTGGGCCCACGCAGGGCATTATTAGGGTTTCACGACACCCTGAGGGAGGAGGTTTGTGGTGATAATGTTGCAGAAACAATTTAACTCGCTCGTGGGGTTGTGTGCCTGGCAGAGCTGAGGATTCGAGGAGTTAGAGAAATATTCTTTCCTTTATTCCTGTCTAGCTGAAGGTGTGGTGGGCAGCAGAAATGCACGGCGTGGCTCTGATCACGAATGCACCTGCAGCTTTCCCGAGTCAGAACTATTTCTCTGCCTCACAGAGAAACGTTTGCAGACGGATTTCAGCGCCCGACATCACCTCCTGTGCAAGGCTGTCACCGCTTGAGGCTGTTCCCCCACAGCTCGCCTGTGAAAACACAAATTAAACCATTGCATTTGCCCGTGGCAGGGCAGCAGTAACCCACAGATCACAGGGTTTGCTGACCAGGCATGTCCCTGGTGGCCGGATGCTGGGAATTACGGAATCGTTTAGGTTGGAAAAGACCTCTAAGGCCATGGAGTCCAACCATTAACCCAGCACTGCCAAGGCCACCACTGAGCCATGTCCCTCATCACAAGGAGAAGGGAATTTCCTTGCTAAAAGGACAAATAAATGTAAGTCCCTGAGTGAGCTGAGCGGTTGCCTTCCCAGTGAGGAGCAAATCTGAGTAAAACACGAGCTTGGGTCACACATCGAGGAAGCAACAGGCTGGGGTGAGGGGAATAATTGGCCTGTTTCCCAAATTCACCTTCTGTGTTTAGTTGTGGCCCTGAAAAGGGAGGGCAAATTGCTGCCAGCTGGGGTTGTGTCCCTGTTTTCCCTTTACCCTGTTTTGCTTTCCACAGGTGCAGAGGTGGCGAGTTTGGCTCTGCGAATGCAGCGTGTTTAGATGAGCAAGGTGGGATGTAAGAAACCCCAAGCCAGCTCTCTGGAATATATAAACAGATGAAATCGAAGCAGGAGCTCTTTCTTAGTGCTCAGGCATCGCAGCACAGAAAGCTGGGAATGTTTATCCAAGTGCTCCACCAGCTATAACGGAGAAAAAGAAATGCTGCAGCCAATATGGGATGGGATTCTAGACCCTACATTGTGCCCCAAGGGCTAAATTTGGTCCCTCGGGGAAATTTATCAGCCTTTGTAGGAGCAACTCTGATTGGAGAGGAAGGGCCAGGACCGTTCTCCCCGTTTCTGTCAGGACAGTTTGGCCATGATGTAGCTCATCCACCTGAAACAGTTCCAGTGGTGAATATTTAGTCTGTGTTTTCATCCAGTCTCCCTCAGCAGTCAGTGAAGGGAGGATAATACAGCTCATTTTTAAATATGTACAGAGCAGGTCATGTAGGTAAAACAAGAAAACCCCTCTTTTTCTCCCAAATAAAACCTGGACAGCTGTGCCAGACTGTGGGCAGTTCTTCAGACCTGAACGTTTTGTTACCCACCTCAGATCTGGTTTATTTACAAGTAAATTTATAACCACTGGCACATCCTATGTTGGTTTTTCCCTACATTTTTTGTCCTACCTGCACATCCATTCTGCCATTCTCCCCTTCTGTAGGGCAGGGAGTGACAATGGAGGCCTTGACTCCACTGATCAAACTTCAGAAATCAGTTGGAACTTTTTTTATGAAATAGAAAAGTACATTTTTTCCTCATGGGTAAATCTTTCCCAGGCTTTTGCTGAGAAAAGATTGGACCAGATGATCCTTGAGGTCCCCTCCAACCTGGTATTTGGTGATTTTTTTCCACCAGCGTTTAAACTGGTAGAAAGAAACCTTCCAGCTGAGAATGTTTTCTCTCTAGAAAAGGAGAGCATTTGGCCAGGATATTTCAATCAATCCCGTGAATATATTTCACTCCAGTAATCCAAATGGTGGAAAAGCTTTAGGACTGGGGAGCTGATTCCCAGGAGTGTAAACCAGCTCCACCTGCCCCCAGCTGAGGCCGCCTGGGCTGGGAACTGCAGAGATGAAGCCTGAGCTGCCTCACACAGGTGGATGTTGCCATTCCTGGGATTTCAGTGATTTAACTGCCTTGCTATTCCATAACCAGGAGCATAAGGACCTTTAATGTTCCTGTATTCTTCGTTTTTATTTCTAGATCGAGCAGCCACCAGCACTGAGCAATGCATCGTCACAGTTGTGAGTAATGAACCTGAAAAGTGGACACTTTGCTAATTTGCTAAAAATAAGATTTTACATCTCTATAAAAGGGCTCTCTGATCCCTTTGGATGATTAAATACGGCACTGAGATGTTCTCTTGCATCCGTGTACGGCTCTGTTTGAACAGACTTCCCAAAATTCACTCTTTAATCCCGTTTCATGTGTGGTGGTCTCACAGGGAGAGTATAAAATGTCAGTGGTGGAGTGACAGTCAGAAAAAAAAGAAAGTAAGAGGGCTCAACGCTGGGACTATGAAAGCAGTTTCCAAGCAGTCCTTATTGAAATTAGGTTTTAATCTGGTAAAAGTAGAACGTACATTGACGAGCATCTCGTTCAATGGAGGGGAAAATACTGCAAAATGAAAAAGCTCTGCAGTTTATCCTGTGGGTTACTGTTTGCTTTTATGAGGATTTTGTCAATGACAGAACACATATTGTAAGCATTTCCTGATTTTTTTTTTCCCCCCTCTCTGCTTGGGAAAATAACAAAATAGAGCAACAGTTCTTTCTTTTTCCCCCTGCCTGTTCATTCTGATATCACTCTTCAAGCTATTTCTCTTCAGTCTTGGCGATAAATGGAGCTTTGCAGGGAGCAGCCATAAAGCTCTCACAGTTTGTTTGTTGCACGTTGCTCATGTGGATTTTCAAAGAACATTGTATCGTAATAAACAGCCGTGAAAAATTAGATATCCTGATCAGTTGTACTAACAAGTATTTGCAAAATAAATCAGAGGATTCAGATGTGTGTAGCACTTTCAGAGGAGTCTGTTTGCCAGGCTGTCGTGCAGGGATTTTATTTCGTTTTTCTTTAGTTTTTCTTTCATTCAACTTTGGGTTTTTAGACTTATTTTCCCATACAGTTTGAAAACACCTCCATCCAGCCATCATCCATCCCTCTCTCCCTCTTTCAGCACTAAAAATGGGATTTCTATATCTGCATTCCTCCTGAATTCCAGGGGATTTCTTTTCCTGACCTGTGAGGAAAACATTCATCCCAAACAACGTGGCCCTAAAGTCCAGTTATTTGGAGAAGCCAAACAAGACGTGTTCTATCAACAGATTCTTTGTAATGAAATTAATCTCCACTTTCCAATTAGGCTTCTCTTTTTTTATCAGTTCCCACACTTAATAATTACGGATAGAAATTTTGGTTAATAGTGTCTATTAACAACTGGCTTTATAAGAATTTATCTCCCATTTCAATATCTGTGGTCATAGTAACAGAAGTAATTGAGGGCTAAATGAGTTTTCAGCCTTGAGTGTTGCATAAATTGCATCATTTCCCTTTTTTTGTTATTTATGCAGCACCACAAGTTCCGATGGACAACCCTTTGGAGAAGGAGTTTTCCCAAATATCCAACCTAAAACCTCCCCTGGTGCAACTTGAGGCCACTTCCTCTTGTCCTCTCCTTGTTCCCTGGAAATGAAGGACAAAAGTGGTGGCAAATAGAACAAATTCCTGAAGGTAAATGATAAATTATATTGCTTGGGTTCTTCCACACCCCAAATTTCCATAACCATCCTTTTAATCCCCAAAATGAAGCCTGGAGCAGAGCTGTAGGAATTTCCCGCCAGAGCAGAGGAAGGCAGGGCTCCAGTCCCTCCTTTTGCAGGATTTCTCCTCATTAGGGCCAGATCTGGTCCCAAACAACCTCCCTCCATCTCCTGCCTCACTCTTACAAGCCCTAAGCACTTTCTCAATGTTCTGGGGTTTTTTCCCCCTCCCCATTTCCTCTTTCTTTTATCTCTGCCTTCCCTTTGCTTTTTTCCCTACTCATTCCATTTCTTTGTCCCTGTTAGTGGTGAATGTAACCTATATCCTTTTCCATTTTCCAGGGGTGTTCTCTCTTTTCTCCTTTTCCCCATTTGTATTTTTCTCCTTTTTTTTTTTTTCCCTTTTTGGCAATTTCCATTTTTTTTTTCCCTCTTTGTAGGAAGATTATATTAAGTGACAAGAATAATGTCAAATAAATGAGATTATGTTAATTAACAGATCTTGTCGCGTTTCCATGATTCACAGGAAAAAATATTCACACTGGCTGATTTTTCAATTAAATCATTTGCTCTCTTATCTGCTCAGCATATCTTTATGAATATGCAGAACTGTAATGCAGTTAAATTGTTTCAGGGTCCTTTTTAACCTCAAAAAGCCACGAGGTGCCTACTAGCAAAATAGGGGATTTTTTGGTTTTTTTTTTTTTTGCCTTTTTGGGTCAAAATCACAATTCTTTGTTTCAGCCTTGATATCTTTCCGAGGAAGTACAGGGGATCAGATGTTTGAAAAAGCAGCTTGATTCTTGCCGAGGATAACGGGCTCGTTCTTTTCCTTGTTTGACTTACTGCATCTTAAAAGTAATATTTTTTTGCCTTTAATATTTCCCACAATGTCTCTTTATCCCACGAGGGCTCTAACCACGAGCGAGTACATCCCAAAAAACGCCTCGGAAAGAATCTGTAGAAAATTAGCTGGAACTTCAAAGGTATCAGAAGTGTTAATTCTGAAGTGGGAGATTGCTGCTGCCCACATACAAAGGGACCCTTCTGGGAATAAATTGGGGTTTCCTGAACATTCCTTTCCTATGGCTGGGAAGGAATTACAGGCCTGGCAAGGTGGTTAATGGCAAGCACTGACATCTCTGATTCCAAAGCCTCTGACAAAGCCTTGTGGAGCTGTTGCAATTTGAAAATAAAAATTTCTTCTCATCAGCTGAAAAACTGGAGTGTCATGGGCACCTTCCCAGGGGGTTGCGGTGCTGAAATTGCTCAGATTGGTTCTCTGGTGAGATTTCACTGAAAAGAAGATAACAGAGCCTTGTGCCATGGAGGAGAGAGGAGATCTCTGTCCCCTGGAGGCTCCAATACAGGGTAATTTGGAGGAATTACAAGGAACAAATGAAGTGAGCTGGTGGTTGTTTACTGATGGAAATCACCCAGCACAGACATCCCCCCTCTCCAGGTTCACCCTTCGAGGGCTTTCCCTTTCAAAAGCTTCTCTGTGTTTTCATTACTCTATTGAGACCATAGAAAAATTTAAAAAATAGAGAATTAAAATATATAAAAATAAAAATAAAAAAAGGATTAAAATATTGCAGCAGTGCATGTAATTCAACGTGCAGTTTTATTATTGTTATTATTATTATTCAACGTGCAATAAATTCTTCTACTTTATATGGCAGTGTACTGTAATAATGGTTTTTCTTTTCTACAAGGTTAATATCCTTTTAAGCTTACAGCCTTTTTGTCTTTCTAGATGTAACATGAGACAATTTACTAGTGTGGAAAATGCTTTTTCATTATAAAAAGTGGTATTTTATGCATTTGGTAAGTCTGATTAGAACAGGGAAAATATGAGTAACAGTCTCCAGAATATTTCATTTGGGATTTTCGTAGAATTATGGAAAGGTTTGGGTTGGAAGGGACCTTAAAGCTCATCCCATTCCACCCCTGCCATGGGCAGGGACACCTTCCACTGTCCCAGGCTGCCCCAAGCCCCCTTCAACCTGGCCTTGGGCACTTCCAGGGATCCAGGGGCAGCCACAGCTTCTCTGGGCACCCTGTGCCAGGACCTCCCCACCCCACAGCAGGTCTGGTTGTTAAAACAGTAAAAAAAACCATTGCAAGGAATATTCCATCCTACCCTCAGGAACAGTAATTTTAGGATTAGAACTGAGATGGTTGAATATAACATGGGGGAAGGGATAGAGCCTGAGGATCCACGAGGCTCACAGGGAGCACAACCACAGCATTCCCTTCTTTTTCTCTGCTCCTGGTTGAAGGTCCTTTCTTTCCCCAGCACACCTGGGCAGGGCAGGTCACTGTGCCCTCCCTCTCCCTCTGATTAGGATCAGAAGTTTCCACTTCCATCAGTCAGTTCTCCTTTTCTTCTAGGGCAAAGGGGTCTCCAATTGCTGTGACCCTTTTACCTCTCTGGGATTCAGCTCATTCTTCCAAAATCTCCACAGCAAAACTGCCCTGCGCATTCCAGCTTCATTTCTTGGTTGTTTTTAAATATAACCCAAGGGCTCAAGGACAGGAGCACAATGTCCCCTCCTTTGTGGTGAGTGGAGGGTTCAGTCTGGCAGGGAAGGAGGGAAGGCACAAATGGTCTGTGAGCCTGATCCAGCCACCTTTGCCATGACAAAATTCAGGTTCAACAGAGCCTCCCCCTGCCCTGGAGTTCCTCTGAGTGTCCGTGGATGGCCGTGGGTGCTGCTCCTCCCCTTTGTCCCAGGCTTAGATAGTCCAAGTGACTGCTTTGACTTTGTTTCAGCTTAGACTGTAATTAGTTTGAACATCTCTGCCTTTCACTGACTCTCCTCATTTTATCAGAAATAAATGTCCCTAATCAATATCCATTATTCTGGTAGATTCATTAGTCCTTAATTGCTGACAGGGTTCCTGCCCTGCCCCGTGCTCGCTATGGAGCTGAAATCCCAATCATGCTCATGGAGGTGATGTTTTCACCCCGCTCCATTTCCCTTCAGGATGGATGTTTTGATGGGAACCAAAACCCAGTGACTGTAGTTTTGAAAGTCGTGTATTAAAAACTACAAGTGGAATTGACTTTTTGCCAGAAATCTTTTGATTTTTCTGGGAGTGCTCTTCCCTAGAACGCGCTTGAATTGGCACCCTCAAGGGTTTAAACAAAGGAGATAATTAAACAGATCCTTCAAAGCAGAGACCTACTGGTGCACTGGAAAATGGTGCTTAAGCACATTCTTTTATTTGAAAACTGTAACTTTGTGCAGAGTTCTTTTTATCTTTTCTCGCCCATCTTTTATGCTGGTGCAATTATTGTGGGCTAACAACAGCTGATTCCATTTTGAACTCCACATGAGAGATAAATTCCTTGGGTTCCATCTCGGGACTCACATCCTGCACAATGCCAGCACAGTGCAGGATTTTCTTCTGATCCCGAAAAAAACCCCTCATATGGAAGGTCTGGAATGGGAGCACCAGGGCTTGCTATGATGCCACCAAGCTGTAGGGCCACTGGGAATGTGGTGGTTGTCCCTAAAGGCCACCAGTGGTGTCCCACACCACACAACCCCCTCTAGCACCCCTCAGAGGGTTTAAAACAGTGAAGGGTTTAAAAATTGCATCAGTTTTTCTGAAGGCTCCATTAGGATCCCAGTACATTCCCTGGTTTCCAGTAGGAAGGAGAGAAAATGGGAAGGAGGGGAGCACGATTGTGCACAAACTAAAAGTAAAGTCAGTTTGAGTAATCAGCTGTGGGAAATTCACTCTGTCAAATCCTGGCTGCCTCCTTTCAAGGTATAATTATCTGTATTTTGGCATAGGGTCTTTAAATAACTTGTTAATATTTATTGAGAATAAGTGCGTGATATTACAGTGCTCTTTTGTGACATTCGGAGTTATGGAAGGAGTAAATCCCCTCGTCATCAGGGGAGTCTGTGGGCTTTGGATTCTCAGATTTCCCTTGTCTCCCTCCCACACACTGCAGGTATGACACAGGATGATGTCACACTTTGCCAGCTTTGTTACTGCTTAGTCAGAATATTGTGCAAACAAACCCAGATAAAGTTAAAGGATACCTGTAACTCTCAATATTTGAGCACTGCTGGTGACAGCTGGGCAAATAAATAAGGATTTGCACTCTTTAATTGTTGTTGCTCTAATTATGGAGTTAATTTAAACCTGAACTCGGGGTTTCTTTTCGAGGTTACCAGGAGAGATGCAATTTATGGGCTTTGTTTAGATAGATTTTAGGAGAGCTGAGAAAAAAACAGTGGGGCTTGGTTTCACTGGTGCCAGTGGGAATCTCCCCTGAAAAAAGCTCTCAGTATCACTACAACCATAACTTCACAGAATCATGGAATGGTTTGGGTTGGAATGGACCTTAAATCCCACCCAGTGCCACCCCTGCCATGGGCAGGGACACCTTCCACTGTCCCAGGCTGCTCCAAGCCCTGTCCAACCTGGCCTTGGGCACTGCCAGGGATCCAGGGGCAGCCACAGCTTCTCTGGGCACCCTGTGCCAGGGCCTCCCCACCCTCCCGGGGAACAATTCCTTCCCCATACCCCATCTAACCTTCCTGTCTGTCAGTTTGAAACCAATGGGAATCTTCCTAATGATTCCTTTGTCACCAAAGGGTACCTGCTCAGCGATGGAAGCCATTGCCGTAAAATATCGTTCCTCACCTTTCGTCAGCCTCCAGAGCACAGTGGGAAACAAAAACAGAAATAAACGCTGCCAGAAGCTGAGTTTGGTTGAATTTCATCATTCCCACGTGGTCTGATCAGTGCTGGGACTGTGGATTAAAGAACCCAGTGATGTTTGAAGAGGTGCCCACCTAGAGCTGTCAGGCAAAATAGGGTGCTGTAAGTGATTATTAACCTTTTTTTCCCCTTGGATTTTGCCCACATGGCCACGGGGGAACCTACAACAGAGCCAGAAAACTCCTGGTTTCCTCTACAAGTGGGGGAAAAAAAAGAATTGAGCTGGAAGTTAAAACATTAACCAAGAGCTACACCGAAAGAGTGAGAGAAAATGGGCGAGGGAGGGAGAGATGCAAGTTTGCAAGAGTTTGAAGCAGCTGTCTTTGAACTCTTTTATGTTCCACTCATCTTTCCTGCTGCAGCCCATCGGGAATTTGAGGATGGAAGTTCAGAACTCCATGTTGAGAGGAGATGAAAGGCTGAGTCCTTCAGTGGTGAGAGCAGATCTCTGGAAGTGCATCCAAGCCCACGTAGCTGCAATTAAACGACAGGACACGATGTTACTGGTTAAGGGGTAACGTGGCCCTCAGTGCTGCACAAGGTAAAATGCATAATAACTCCTGGAAACTCTCAGAGATCACTGAACTTTGCAACGTTGGTGGTGGGGGCTGAAAAATGAGTTACTGGGGATTAATTGGGAGAGTGTGCTGCTATAAATTACAGAGATGTGCTCAGGTTCATCAATAAAGGTTTAAAAAAGGCTCTTTAAATTAGCTTTCTAATTGATCAGGAGCAGTTCTGAGAAAAGACAGGGAAGGGCTGGAGCAGCTGAAGTCTGTGAGCACAGTCTGGACCTTGAAAAATCTCGGTTGCCTTTGTAAATGAAGAAGTATTCCGAATGTCTCTGGAAAACTGACTCACCTTGATGGATGTCAGCTTCCAGAGAGGCAGAAGTCAGTGACTCAGGAGAAGGAAATGGTAACTCATGCAGTGGGGACAACAATTACGATGTTTTCCTTGCATTTTGGTAAAGATTATGAGATGCAAAATAACGCAGAAGGGTTTAGGATTGCTTTTGTTTGCTGGCACACCTTAGATTTAGAGGAACAGGGAGTAATGAATAATTATTCTGCAGCAGTGTCTGTGTGAGTGCTTAAAACCTGGAAATACACTCCTTATTTTTATCCGAGCTTCTCCCAGCATTGCAGAGCACCAACCCAGTGAGGTTTGTTCTGTTTGGGTTTGAGTGTGCCTTCTTTCCTGTTTTATTCCAAGTAGGGGCACTTTCCCTTTATTTTCAGCTGTGCAGGATATTACAGTTTAACCCCATGGTGCAGCTGCCATGATTCCATGAACTCTGGAACCAGCCTGTGCTGTGGAGCGTGAAGGCTGTTTTGGGATGTTGGTAATTCCTGGAGTGGGCACCGTCTCATCTCCAGCCTGGCACCAGCTGGGAGGAGGCCGAGATCCTGCTGGCAGTGAGGGCTGGCTGAGCTGCCCCCCAAAACCCCCCCCAATTTCTGCAGAGGCTGCTGATGTACATTTTAAATACCAGAAAGGCTCAAATAAACCCCATCAGCTGTTAAACAGATGAAGATAAATAGACCCAGCAAGCACCAGTGGCCACACAGTTGGGCTTTTTTCCGTCTTCTGCGTCCTGTCATTGCACTGAAGTTTTCAGGCAATTCCAAAGGAATCACGTTCAGGATTTATAGAGAATAAGCCTGTGAAGGCTCACAGCTCCCTGCCTGCCTTGAGGTGGCATTACACAGTGTAAGCAGCAGGGATGAGTCTTCGCTCCCTGGTTTAGATTCCTTCGCTTCCCTGCCACTCACAGCCCTCTCAAACATCATTAATCATGTCACGATAAAAGCTGCCTCTGCACATGTCTCACTGTGCTCACAGTTCCTTCTGGAGCTTGTTCCAGTTAACTTCTCCTGGGTCAAATGATAAAAGGAGATGAAAGAGCAGGTGCTGAGGATGCCTCCTCTGAAAGGGTACTCCTATCTCCCCCTGTCCTGCCATCGCTCATTTCTACCAGGGAGAGCAGGAGATAATTATAATCTCAGAGTGGGAAAATAACTGTCTGCCTCCTCACTGCCACCCTGGGGAGCGTTTAAGCACTACTTAACCACGGGTTAAGCATTGCTGGCTTTGCAGTAAAGTTTAAGTACAACTTGCTTTGAATAAGTACAGGGTCTGCTCTCCTGGAAGCGCTTTGAGGGCAATCATCTCCTCAGAGACATCAGCTGGTAGGGATGGGCTGGCACCTGAACTGCCTGCAAAAACTTGTGCAGCACTTGAGTTGCTGGAGAGTTCAATAATTTAAAAGTGGAGAAGACGTACCAAATTATCGAGGTAATTTTCCTGAATATGGGTTTAACTTAATTTTCTGTGTCTGCAGCGAAACAGTGCCCAACATTTCCCTTGGGAGCCATCCTAATGAATCTCATCGCCAGCGAATTTTCCCTTCTATTCAACCTAATTTTTCCCTGTCTTAATTTAATCCCATTACTTCTGCTTATGCTCCCTCTCGCTACACTAAATAATTCAGTTTCAGTAATTAGGTACAATTAGAGATGCGTCAATTAACGTTCGTCGGCACGGCTGCAATGCCACGGGAAGGTCCAGGAGACCTGGCTGGGTCTGTGGAGTTCCAGGAATTGCTGAACACAGATCTAGTCCCTTGCAGGCTTCCATCCCGTTTCCCACTCCTCTATATTTAGCTGAAGTTGCTGGGCAGAGCAGCTCAGATATTCTTATCAGCTTTTCATTATTCTGGTGACATTGAACACATCCATCCCCCCAAGCCAGTCAGTCCCATTTAGGCCAATAATTAGCAAAATTTATCACGGATGTGAGTGTGGCTATAAAGACACAGACACGTAAAATCATCATGAGTTGTAAGAAATACTGGAGTTCCTATTAACCCTTAAAGTGTTGAAGGAAGTTCACCTCGTGTCCTCGTTCCATGGGTGAGTTTGTGCTACCTGGAGAGGGAGTTTTTCCCTGTAAGATTTGAAGTTTCCTTCCCTTAAACTACAGAATATTTCCCTTGTTTCCTGGAACAGTTACCCTGGTTTTGTAGAGATTTGAACTGCTGAACACTCAGCTGGAAAAGATTGACTGGAGCAGTTTGGATAAATATATTTGATGCACAGATGTTCTCAGAACCTATTTTGCATGCTTGCCTGACTCGCTTCCCTTTCCATTTTAAAGAGGGATTCCACCTATTCCATCCATCTGCAACTCCTCTCCCTTGCCTCTGAGGAAAATAACAAACCCTTCCCTGCAGTTTGATAGAAGCACAGACTGGTTTGTGTTGGGAGGGACCTTAAAGCCCATCGAGTTCCACCCCCTGCCATGGGCAGGGACACCTTCTGCTATCCCAGGTGGCTCCAAGCCCCATCCATTGCCTCGGACAGCTACAATTAATGGATCCATGGACATCCAGCTTGGTGGGTGAGCAGCGTGCAGAGAGAATTCATCCACATCAGTCAGGAGATCAAGACCCTTTTTAGATAAGGAGTGTTGGGATCCTCGGGATTGCCTGCTGGGGCAAAGTTCCCTGATCCCTCCCCGTTTTTGATGGCATGAAACTGCCGGAACTTCCCCAGGAAATGCCACAGGAGCAGCACTGGAAAGGCTTGTCCCCAGAACTGCAAAGTGGGTGGTTATTTCCTGACGTGGTCCCTGTGTTCCGTGGTTTGGGGGGTACCAGCCACGATGTCAAAGCCTGTCCTTATTCCAGCTGATGCCCCCGGATCTTTCCAGAGAATTAGAGAGCAGCTTTATCTGCTCCCGTGGGCAATATTGTGCCTCCAGTTCAGCAATATAACCAATTCTGTAATGCTGTTATTCCATGTAAATTGGCTTATTATCCTTTAGAAAAACCTAAAGATCTGTGCTCACCCTTGTTGATATTTCAGCAGAGAGCCACAGGAAATTGTTTCAATAAATTAAAATGAAAAATAAATTTAAAAATCCCCAGATAGCATGTGTCAGTGAATGGGAAACAACTGTTAATTTTGGTTTTTTCAATTTAGGAAAAGAAAGTGACTCCAGCTGGAAAGAAAGGAACCCTGGGGTGATTTTGCCAGAGAGGTTTTTATATATCTTGTTCTGTATCCTATCACCAACATAACAGACAGCCTTCCTGACCTGCAGGGGGAATGAAAAGGTGCTTAAACTTAATGCTTTTAAAAATAATTAATCATCTATTATTATTATATATGGCCAAGTTCAAGAAACACTAAATTGCTTTTTATCTTTTATCAGTGAGAGCCAAATTTCAGGCATGGGAATGGCTAAATCTGGGTCAGTGGCTGGATTTTCTGTGGTTTCTCTGACATTTGAATAAATTAAAAAATACATTTTGAGCACTGAATGCATCAATCACCAAGTACTCAAAAATGGAACGAAATTTAGGGGTTGGTCCTTCAGGAGTTTGCTTCCCAAGGCCTGGGTTCAGTCACAATGTCGTAATAAACATATTTTTAATTGTATTATGATCTCTGCTCCTATTTTCGTTGTGGCTTTTGGGCATAGAAGGAGATCATTTCTCTGGTAGAACTTGTTTTGTCTTTTCCTCCCTTCAAGCCAAACTGTGGCTCTTGGTTGTATTTTTCCTGTTTCGCGGCCCTGCCTCTCTTTGACCTTTAGTATGAGCATCCTTGTCCTGGTCAGCTGGAATTAAGTCATGAATCCATCAAATTTCAGCAGGGTTGAGTTGTGCTCTTCCCTGAAAATCCTCTTCCTGCGCCTGGCACTTGTAATTCCCCATCTTTTCTTCCTCCTGTTTCCCACCCAGCAGAGGAGATGGTGTCTGGGGCTGTTCAGCAGCACCATTGGTGCTTTTCTTCATGTTTTATGACCTTATTGGGCAAAGATCCATCAGGTGAAAGGATTCCTGTGGACCTGGAATCATCCCTAGGCCTGCATCTTAAACGTATAAATTATTCTTTGCGGTATCAGTAAAAGGTTGAGGGGAAGGCAGAAAAATTTGGGGAATTTTTTCCCTTTTTGTTTGATCAGCACCGTTTTTATATGTTCATACCTGTCCTATTTCAGATTATAACCTTTGCGAAGTGTTACAAATCTACTCTTTGGTCATTTAAGGCAAGGTGGGTAGAGATCAGTTTTCCAGTGAGATGGGAAGGAATGCTTACCCAAAACTAAACTCGGGAAGGGGTCTGGAAGGAGCCCTCCCACAGCCAAGATCCTCTGTGCCCCCAGATCTGCCCAGTCCTCCCAGAGGACCCTGAGGTTGTGAGCCATAAAAAACAAGACACGGACAAGGAAAGAGACTTTTGCTCCTGTATGGACATCCATCGATCGGATATTAGGAAAAAATTTCTTCACAGACAGGGTTGTCCAGCTGGAACCGGCTTCCCAGGGAAGTTATGGATTCCTGGAGGGATTTAAAAGACATGAGATGTGGTTCTTGGGGACGTGGTTAAGTGGTGGCCTTGGCAGTGCTGAGTTCATGGTTGGACTCGATGATCTTACAGGTCTCTCCCAAACTTAATAATTCCATGATTTTATGAGTGGAAGCGGATTTGGCCCAAATGGGAAAGAACAGAGCTTCAGTGGAGCTTTAAAATTAATCCAAATGTTTTCAAAGCACCTTTCTTATCCTTGGGTAAATTGGAGCGAAACAAGAAGGAAACTGAAGTTTCTTTCTCATTTGGAGCTCACAAACGTCATCATTTCAGATGGCAGAGGATTGGTAATTTTACGACACATTTCCTGGGAGTCCCTAAGGGCAAACTGTATCCAGGCAAAAGCAGAACGATAGATGTGCTATTTAGGACACCCAGCTCCACATCTGTGGATATTTTAGCAGAATACGATTAAATGAGGAGAAATTCTTTCCATTTCCTTTAGGTTTGGTTGGACCGCCAGAGACAACGAACTTCCCTGAGGTTTCAGATGACTGGGAAACAATTCTGCCTCCCAGGTGGGAAAATGAGACAGCCCATCTGCACCTAAAGCTTCCTTGCTGGGGGAGTGGAAGTTGGGGAGGGATGGACCTGGCACAAGAACTGGAAACTGAGGAGGACGTTGCTGGAAGGTCTCCCCCATCGTGGTTGGACTTGGTTGGTCGAATGTCTCCACCCATAATCATAAAGCTACAGGATGGTTGGGGTTGGAAAGGGCCTTAAAGCTCATTTTAAAGCCACGGGCAGGGACACCTTCCACTGTCCCAGGCTGCTCCAAGCCCCGTCCAACCTGGCCTTGGGCACTGCCAGGGATCCAGGGGCAGCCACGGCTTCTCTGGGCACCCTGTGCCAGGGCCTGCCCACCCTCCCAGGGAGGAATTCCTTCCTTGCCTGCTGCAGCAAATCCAGAATTTCTCCCAGTATCCCCTGGCTGCTGATTTCCTCCTGCCGAGGAGAGAGAGCTGTGCTGCCCTTCAGCACCTCCTGAGCTGCCTCTGAGTGCAGGGGAGCCGAGCAGCAGCGCGGGGTGAGGAGGACACTGGAGCCACGGGAAACAAGCTGCCGTCTTCAATAAGGATTCCAGGATCATTTTATATTTCATGAGCTTCTTTTCTCTTTCTCTTTCTCTTCAAGCCCCCAGGAGATGGCAGATGTTTTTGGGTGTCACGTGGAAAGCAATGTGTTTTTTTTTTTTTTTTTTTTATTATGAAGATTCCTCCTCACTTGAAGGGATTAAGAGAGGAAAATCTCTCTTCTGGTTTTGTTTTTGTATTTTGGGGTTTTTTTTAAGCAAATGCAGTCAGCATTTCTGAGAAGTTTGCAGTCAGTTTTCCTCTTAGAGCCCTTTCAAAGGGATGAACTGGGTTTCTAGAAAGTTTGGATCCTTCCTCTCCTTCAGGTGTCCAGCTCACGTGCAATAAAATACCAGGATCAGTGACACTGCAAAAGGTTCGTGCCACTCTAGATTGTACATTTATTTCATTTTGTCTCCATCTAACCCCAAATTCAGAGCCAAACACCTCGAGAAATCAAATCTATGCATAATATTTGCAAAATTAGGTCTAATCCTGCAGTCTGTAACTAAGGGAAGGCATTACAAATAAACTGCAAAAGCCACATTGAATTTCTTCTGGCGAAACCCAACAGTAGCAATGAACCCCTGGAACAATGAGCAACATCACCCATCAGGTCTCTATTTTCCTCTCTATAGAATTAATCTCTCGTGGTATTGAATCTATTGAACGTGTCTATAATTGTCCCTTCGGCTCCTTTCTGATGATTCCTTGCTTTTCTTGGAAAAACTGTAGAAATTGCAATGTATTAATTCATTGCACCTATTATTAAATACCGGAATATCTGCCGTGGCCTTTCCATCGTGGATTTCTCCCTGGTTCCTTCCTTCAGTACCTGGCCAGTGGCTGTGTCCAGAAGATCCTGCACCCTCCCAGCATGAGGACAAGACCTGTCCACAATAACTTGGAACCACTGGATGTGTTCACCCAAAACAAGACTGGCCGTACATCCCTGATGGATAAACGTGCTGGAAATGGAACCTTTTCCCCACTCTGCTCCAGGAGAGGTTTAAAACTGCTCCAAGGCATGGGGATGGGGACTAATATTGGAAATCCTGGCTGGATGGGGGCTGTTCATGCTTGGTTGCTGCGTTGCTGCCAGCTGGCAAGGCTGGAAGCATCCATGAATTCCCTTAAAACACGGGAATTCCATGGGGGTGGGCCAGTGCTCAAACACTGCAGATGTAAATACAGCAAAGGAACTCCAGAGGAAATGTCAGAGTTCTGCCAACTCTCCTCCCTCAGCCAACTTTTATTTTAGCTTGAAATGTAAGAAATAATTTACTTCTTAGAAAATACGGAGGGCAATTCATAAAGAATTCATTTCCCCTTACCTTGGTGATTAAGGTGGCTCTGTTTTTCCTTCCTGTATCCAGGGAGGGGAACAGGCAGCCCAAACTCTGTTGAATGAAAGATAAATGAGTGATAAAATTGCTGGAGAATGTCTAATGTACGTGCTCAAGCCATCAGGCTTCAGCTCTTATTAAGTGTGAGCAAGGACTGGGACTATTCCTGTGTTTGACTGACGTTGGAGGCTTTAAAAAATGTATTTTAAAGGACAAAAGCTAAAATAACTTTTAGATATTTCACTCAAAGTAAGCAGAAATATTTTGCAGAGTGTCATGGTTTAATAATAATAAAGAAGAGGGAGAGAGGGAGGAATAAAGCCCCAGACAGAGCAGTGATGCCCAAACAGTTGCTCAGCACCCATCCCCCAGCACAGATCAGTGGCTCCCAGCCAGTTCCCCCAGTTTATAAACTGGGCCTGGCATTCTGGTGTGGAATGTCCCTTTGGCCACTTCAGGTCACCTGTCCTGGCCATGATCCTCCCAAATTCTTGTGCAGCTCCTCTCTGGCAGAGCCTGAGACACTGAAAAGTCCTTGATTCCAGAGTATCAGCGTGTTCTCAGCATTATTCCCTCTATCCCAGCCAAAACCAGCACAAAGTGGGATGAGGATCACATTTCCTAAACCCAACGGGAAGGGTCCCCCAAACCAGACCTCTCAATATTGGCTGCACAGAGGAGAAAAACAAATCATTTTTATGTCCCTTTGCAATTTCTCTCTGCCTTATCTCCTTCAATTGATGCTCAGGAAAATAAAATGGTTGTGGAGGTAGCAAAAAAAAATAAATGCTTGGAGTGTTTCTCATAAAATGAGATGTACTGGGCTCCATGAGCTTCTCCTAATGGTTAAAAGAGACAGAGGCAGCCTGAAGCCCCAGACTAATTTTGCAGTGGGTTTGTTACACAATGAGCCAGGGAACAAAGCAAGAGCTGGAAGGAGGGGAAGATGATGATGGAGCCCTTCCTCAGTCTGTGATGTGCCTTTGCCCAGTCCCAAGAAACAAGGAAGAAAAGTCTTGTAAAAATTGTCAGCAATATGAAAGTACATTATCTGGGACACCAAACAAAAAAGATCATAACTTTTGCTCTGTATCCTCTCTATTCCCCTGGTGTCGAGTGATAGAACCTTAAAATACTCTTTTTTTTTTTGTTTTATTACTGGGAAAAGTGGAACGAAGTTACAAATCTGAAGTTTTAGAGAACTGTGTTCTAAAAGAAACTTCTTCTAATGGTATTTTTGCCTGCTGTGCAGTATTGTGCTCTCTCCCTGAGCAAATGGAGTAAGGGGATCTCCTGGAATACTCAGGGAAGTTCCCAGGAGATGTACAGTGTGTGTGTGTGTGCAAATATAGAGATATATATAGACATATATACACTGTCTATATATGCTGCTATATACTATTCACATAGTAGATTAAAAGTATATAAACTGCTGGCCAAAAAAACATCCTGAAATAAAATCACGTTTGCAGAGCTGAGAGGTGACTGCTGGAAGTGGGAGAATACTGGGAAAATCCAACAAGGGACACTTGGAGAGGGAAACGTGAGCACGTGTATGAGGTAGCAAATGTACAGCTGTCTGTAAGAACAAACAAAAGTTTTGATAGACCTGAAGGTTCCTCACTCTCCATATTATTGATTTAAATCATTAGACTTTTTTTCCCTTCTTTTCCACCTAAGAGTGGATATTCCAGAGCTTCAGACAAAACCCACTACATGGAAGAAAACCCCAAAGCCATTAAATTATTTGTCAGGGACCATGCAGCTGTTTTTCATGGAAACCCAGACTGGTTTGTGTTGGAAAGGAACTTAAAGCCCATCCAGTGCCACCCCTGCCATGGGCAGGGACACCTCCCACTGTCCCAGGCTGCTCCAAGCCCCATCCAGCCTGGCCTTGGACACTGCCAGGGATCCAGGGGCAGCCACAGCTTCTCTGGGCACCCTGTGCCAGGGCCTCCCCACCCTCCCAGGGAACAATTCCTGCCCAATATCCAGCCTAAATCTGCTCTCTGTCCGTTTGAAGCCATTCCCCCTTTTCCTGTCACTTCAGGCCCTTGTCCAAAGTCCCTCTCCAACCCTCCTGTAATCTCCCTTTTTCCTCATATTTTACACATCAGGAATATCTGAAAACACTGAACTACGTGCTGGAGCACAAAATCTGACCGGGACAGCAGGGATGAGTTTCCCACTCAGCGTGAAAATTAGGGGCAGCATTCCAGAGAAAAGATGGGAAACGAGAGCAAGTTGAAGCTTTCGGGGTTTTTGCCACGAGGCTCTCGGGCTGGTCCCTGTGAGTGTGGGATGCCGTGGAATTCCCACACAAGGCCTGGAGAGGCCGAGCCCTCACGGATGCAGGGAAGCAATCCCTGAGCCCGAGGTTCAGTGAGGGTGCAATTAAGTGTGAGATTCAATTAGGGGCTTCTGGCAGCATCCCCTCTTCATTTCAACCAGTATTTGTACAACTTCTGCATGAGCTATAGATATATAGAGATAGAGAGATACATAGAGATGTAGATATATAGATATATAGATGTAGATAGATAGATAGATAGATATAGTTCTTCCTGCTTTCTAAACCAGAAGAAAAATCCCCACTGGAATAAAAAGTTCCCCTGGAATTTCATTCCTGATGCATTTTTCTTATGTAAACAGCTTCTGGGGTGGGAATGATCTCCAGGAGGGTTTTTTTTTTCCCTTTCCACGTTGATTTAAAAGAGAGAGGATGAGATTTCTTCAAAGCACAGTTCATCATTTCCTTACCCAGGGCTGTGACAAGTTCTCCCGAGGAGACACACTCATTCCATCATTTCCCATCAAGCCTGACACTTCCAACTCACATCTCGCTGTCACTCATTTTGCCCCAGCACACGCTCCACGATTCCTTGTGGCAGAAGGATATTTCCAAGCCCCTTTCCCGATGCAGTCCATGGGAAGCACAGGTGGGTGCTGGCATTGCCGTGTTTAGGAGCAGAGGAACAGCACAGGGTCTTGTTGAAATCTGGCAGGGAGCCCCTCTCAAAGGAGAGTTTATAAAAGATATATAAGAGAAAAATTAAACCATTAAGTTTTCATAGAGTGTAGACGGAGGTGTTTAGAATTGTAAATTTTCTCCCCTTTTGCAAAATCCAAAGAACAAGCTTAAAATTGTAAATTATTTGACCTACAAAGCTTTATATCATATATATTTAACCAGGATGAGAGAGGTGGTTCTCCACCTCTACTCTGCTCTTGTGAGACCCCGCCTGGAGCTCTGAATCCAGCTCTGGGGTCTTCAGCAGGAGAAGGACATGGAGCTGCTGGAGAGATTCCAGAGGAGGCCACGGAGCTGCTCCAAGGGCTGGAGCCGCTCTGGAGCCAGGCTGGGAGAGCTGGGGGGGCTCACCTGGAGAGGAGAAGGCTCCAGGGAGACCTCAGAGCCCCTTGCAGGGCCTAAAGGGGCTCCAGGAGAGCTGGAGAGAGACTGGGGACAAGGGATGGAGGGACAGGACACAGGGAATGGCTTCCCACTGCCAGAAGGGATATTAGGGATGAATTGTTCCCTGGGAGGGTGGGGAGGCCCTGGCACAGGGTGCCCAGGGAAGCTGTGGCTGCCCCTGGATCCCTGGCAGTGCCCAAGGCCAGGCTGGACACTGGGGCTTGGAGCAGCCTGGGACAGTGGAAGGTGTCTCTGCCATGGCAGGGGTGGCACTGGATGATTTTTGAGGTCTCTTCCATTCCAAACCATTCCATGATCCCCTGGCAGGCACGGACAAGTGGAGAGGTGCAGAGAGAGTCGACCACTGTAATAAATTCCATTGAATCCCCAAGCAAAGCTGAGGACCTGAGCTGGAATGCCATAACTAATTTAAACCTGTCTCCCTGTGCTGTATCCCTGTGCTTCCATGGGGAAATGGCGTTTCCAGGACGTGCAGTTGGATTGCTGGACTGTCCATAGGAACAGCAATTTGCAGATTACCTTCTGCTCCTGGGCACACAGGGGAATTAAATGCATCTGCAATAGGAAATTAGGGAACTGGGAAGTGATTCCTTCAAGGCAAAGGAAGATCAGGAGATAATGATTTGGGAAAAAATACTTCAGTTTTGGACTCAGCCCCCTGCACGCTGCTTTTTTGTGCCCCTGCTGAGTGAAGGGATGGGCCCCTCTCAGCAAAAGCAGCCTGGGAAGGTCTCACTGAAATGGGTTTTTACAAAGCAAAATCTTTTCCTCAGCTACGTCTCATTAGCACTTTTTGTCTTCCACAATAGTGCTAATTATGGTGGAAGGAAACCTTTCTTCAGGGGTTACGGACACGGACCACAGATCAAGCACACAGTGATCATAAATACAGTTCATGATCTAAAATAAGGGCTTTAAGTGTAATTCATCAGCCAGCTTAACATATTGTCTGAGTTCTTTCTCCTTGAGGATATTTAGTGGTTTGTGGTTCTTTTAACAAATAGAGACATTCATATTTAAAGAAAAAAGTGAAAAAACATGCTGGAATTTCAATTATCTTTTTACTCCAGTTACTATTTTTTTTAAAATATGTGAATACATATCTAAATCTATAAATCAATTTTATGAGGAAAAGTTTCTTCCCCCAGAGGGTGGTCGGGCACTGAACAGGCTCCCCGGGGCAGTGGTCACTGGAGACCTCTTCCAGCGTTAATGATTCCATGATTCCATTATTTTTTTTTTGCCCAGGAAAGAATAAAAACTCCAGGTTGTGTTCTCATGTTCTCTGCTGAGACAAACACACTGAACTGTGCCTATAATAAGCACAAGTTCTTGAGCTAACAAACATCAACCAGCTTTTCAGAATCCAGTTAATTATTAAACGACCCATGAAGATTTTGAATGCATGGCTGGCTTTTGTGAGCTTATCTGATGGACTGAGTTCCTCTCTTCAGTTTATTCAGATAACTCCAATTTCTTCTCCTTTCTCCAAAATATATCCTTGCAGCTGGACGAGAGGATGTGCTTGGGTAAGGGGTGCTTTGGTGAGGCACAACAGAAGAAGGAGAGCTGCAGAAATGTTCAAAGGAGGAAGAGAGAATTGCAGATGTGTCTGGTTTCAGCACTAAATGAAGGTCGAATTCAATTATCATTAGAGGTTATTAAGAAAATGCTGTAGGCAAAGTAAACAGTGGCTGACAGACCAAGGAAAAGCAGGTGTGTAATCAGAGGGACCTTACAACCAGACCAGCTTTTCCTAACAGGTTAAAAACCCCACACTGCACGTTGTGTAGACACTTCCCCACTTTCCAAGCCCGATTTCAAGGAATCACTTCAGGTCTCTTGTTTCTGCTTTGCACCTCTGCTGGCTTCCCCTATTTTTTTCAAGGCACTTAGAGCGAAGTGATGATCCGGGGAAGATATTCCTCCCCCAGCTCCATCCCTGTGCCAGGATCCCAAAGAGCTGCTGTGTGTGCCGTGTGCTGTCCCTGCTGGGGTATAGCTCCACTCCAAAAAGCAGGGAATTAAGTGCGCCTTAATTTTTCATTTCCATAACGAGCTTTTAGGATTCTGTGCGGAGCATGAAGGAAACATTTCCAAAAGAGAAGGGATTTCCATGGCAGGCCTTGCTGGGGATTGATTGCAGCTCTGGCAGATGAGCAGCAGCCCTGAGCACAGAATCACCCAGTGCTGCTATCACAGCGCCCAGTCCTGCTCCATCACAGCAGCTCTGGCACAGGGACCTGCTCAGGGTGGCTGAGGGATGAAATCTCTAATGACAGAAGGAATGGGACAACTGGATTTGTTTGTAAACAAACCCATCTGGGACACTTAAGAAAGGTTAAACCCTGTGTTTGGTGATCTAGGAAAGGAATTATTATTTCTTTAGTAACTGTGATGCCTCAGGTTTTAACTTTTATATTTTCAAATCCTGCACTGCCTGGTGGGGAACTCTGAAGTTTCCTGCAGCCTGTTGGCTGCTGCTCTCTTGTGCCAGACAGACACAACAAAGCCTCTCCCAGCTCCTTGTTCAAGGACACTCAGGCTGTCCCAGGCCCAAAAGGTGCAAACCAGGGCCTCTGGAGAGGTGGAGAAATGGAAGAAATTCCATCATTAGCTCAAGTTTGAACTGGCAAATTTATGCTGATCTGCAAATGAACCAAACCTATCAAAGTGTGAAGAACTCGTGACTCGGGGTCCAGCTTGGATGTGGCCTTTGGCTCCCCAGGGTGCACCTTTGAAGGCCTTTCAAATCAATATCCACCTTTATTCCCTTACTCCTGCCTGGTCTCTGTTTCTAGGTAGCCCCTCAAGGCATCAGCTGGAGCCTGCCAAGTAGGGAATAAAGTGAGCCCAGGTCTTGAGGTGAAATGAGAGCTGGCACATGGTCAGAGTTACATCATTATACTCCTCTTGTTTTGGGGGCTTCACAGTCAAACACCCCTCCAAGCTACCCAAAGCCCTGCTGAAATCAGTGAGTGCATCACCAATAAAAAATGAGTGTACTCCGAAGTCACTGCTGGAGCCTCGGTGCTAGTTAGGTATTTTAAGTGCTTATTTGGATGCAAGGAATATTCTCAAAGGAAGTTATGGGAATAAAACACTCCTGTAGAGAAAGATGGGTTATTTTTTATCCGAGCTACTTAAAAAAAAAAAAAATCAATTTCTGAGAAAGTGCATTATGCTTGAGGAAACTGGTACAAACAGGATGGAGATGTATAAAATTACTCTCCTCTCTTTGGTACAGTACCCTGACTCTACTCATCCCCAGCAGATCAATAGGGAAGTTTGGTCCTCATCCTTTTACCACATCTGTTGTTATTATCCTCTGATTCAGGTCGTAAATATTGAATATTTAGGGAAATGTACATATAAGTTAATATAGATATAGATGTGTGTAAGTGTGTCCATATTACAAAGTATAAATGTTTATGAGCATTTGAGGATAAGAATCAAGTTCAAAGATGTGTGAGGAAGATTTTAAAGTTAATTACAAAGGTTCTTAATAGTTGTGGCTGCCCCTGGATCCCTGAAAGTGCCCAAGGCCAGGTTGGATGGGGCTTGGAGCAGCCTGGGATAGGGGAAGGTGTCTCTGCCATGGCAGGTGTGGCACTGGATGGGATTTAAAGTCTCTCCCAACCCAAAGCATTCCATGATTCTCTGATTTCATTACCATAACCCTGCACCCTGTAAAATGTAAAATGCTGTAAAATGCTCTCAAAGCAATGGAAAAAGTCTCCTTTGGACAACATCCTACAATAAAAGTAGGAATTTGTAAGGGATGAAAAAAATTCTGATTTTTGACCCTGTAAGTTACCAGTCCAAACAAGTGATTTTACCCTCGTGCTTCAAGGTACCCTCATTCTCCTCAAGCAAATATTGAAGTGTACTTATAAAGGGAACAGAGCTCCACCAGTTTGCTGAGCATTTATCTGCTTTTTCCCCTGCTATTTTTACTGTGATGGTCATTTTAATGCTCTTTAAACACTGATCTTCCTTTTGATTGGCCATCGATCCTAATGCCTAAATCCATACCTGCCTTGCTGAGGAATATCTTGCTGTATATTGATAAATCTATATTTTTATGATCCGTTCTCCAAAAGAAAACAAAGTTTAACGTGATGCACGGGTTGATGTTAGATTTTATTCCTATATAAATAACAGTGGTGCTCAGGACAGTGCTCTCAACTCACCTGCGTGCTCCAGTTTCACCATCGTGTACACACGTTATTCTGATGGGTTTTATGCTTGATTTTCCTTTACAATGAGATTTTCCCAACTAAAACAAAGACCAAAGAGGTCCCGTCTCAAATGTCCCTGGGAATGCTTGGCCACCGTGGGCCCTGACAATCACCCTTGTGTGGCCCAAAGAAGGATGGTGCCCATGGGTTTTCTTCCTAACACAGCTGTTTTGATATGGAATTAAGTACTTTTTCAGGCTATCTAATGAATTTTGAAATGTTTTTCTGTCCCTGGAAGTGTCTTCATTAAATAATATTAAAGTCAAACTCAATGGCATCTTAAGGCAAAGGGACACAAATGCCAGCCCTGCCGTGGGCAGGGACACATCCCACTGTCCCAGGCTGCTCCAAGCCCCAGTGTCCAACCTGGCCTTGGGCACTGCCAGGGATCCAGGGGCAGCCACAGCTTCTCTGGGCACCCTGTGCCAGGGCCTCCCCACCCTCCCAGGGAACAATTCCTTCCCAATATCCCATCTAAACCTGTTCTCTTTCTTTCTTGTGAGGTGGTGGAACAGTGAAGATCTGGGAATGGTGGGATTCTGTCTTCTCCCCTTTCTTGCTGTGATGTCTCACTGTGTCAAGTCTTATTCTTGGCAAGAAAGAGTTTGTACACCTGAGGCTGCCTGACATTTTTGGTACATTTGTGCACATTGTAAATACACTCAGACCAGCAGTTTACAAAACTAAATCCATGAGTGGCAATGAAGAGTTCCAATCCTCCTTTTTGAACTGAAAATTTGGTTAAAATAACCAAAAATATTGTGGGTTTATAGATTAATTTCACTCATCAACAGCAACTAAACAATTTTTAAAAGCGATTTCATTGCTTTCACCATGGGAAGAGCTGTGGCCAGTTCTGGGATTCAACGAGATGCTTTGATGGGACAACTCTGCGAGTTCAACAAGGTTGTTTTGTGACTGGGCAGCTCCATCATCTAACTTGGCTCCTCCCAAACGCAAACCCAAACCCATTACAACGTAATTTTAATTCAGAGCAAACAAAAGCCCCCGAGAGCAGCTGGATGGGAATTTTTGCAGCCGTTGTTTTGCCAGGGATCAGGGGCAGCACAACAGGAGCTGTGATCCCAACCCCACTTTCGGGAAAGGAACAGTCACCCTCTGCCACCCCATCTGGCTCCTTCCTTGGGACAGAGCTGCCTTTGTCCCAGGAGGGAAAACACAGAGTCATTTTATCACACTGGGATTTGGAAAATGCTCAGAATTGTTTCGGGAAGAGAAAACTTTTTCAGAGATTCTAAACAGGACTTCATTTATTTTTTTTTTTCCTCCCGTAGATTCTTAGTGATTTGCAGAGTCTTTCAAGGAAAATCCTTGTGAGAGATGTGAAAGGAAAGCGTTTTCAGGCAAAAAGTTGGACAGAAAAACTCCTAAATCCAATAATTGCTGAGTTCACTCGAAGCTTAACACGGGAGCAGTGAGAGCAAAGCTCTTCTTATCTCTTTGTTTTTGGAGCACTGGGTGCTTTAAGTGTTTAGGGCTGATCCTCTCCAGAGGGTAAAATCTCTCCGTTTTCTATTCAAAATTCCCAAAGCATGAGAAGTTTTAAAAGGCTTTGGTGCTTTAATAGACAAACACAAGTGGGAGAAATAGGAAGTGACTGTGATTTTATGATAATTATATACACTGGAACTGTTCACAACTGACAAGGAGCCATCCCTTTTCCTTAGGGGCTGCATCAGGATTTCAGTCCTGGAGAATTCAACAGCCCAAGGAGGAATTAGCTCACGCCCTGCCATGGAAATTAAGATCTGTCCCTTCTCTCTGTCTCTCAGCTTTCAACATCCACCCTGAGCCCCAGAGTGTCAAAAAAGTGCTGATTCACATCGTGATTCTTGGAAAAAAACCAAGGAATTGTTGTTTCCCAGCAGGTCTGGGGAGGCTTGATGATACTGTGGGCTGATGCAGCAATTAAATACCTGCAAATTACATTCAAACTATACAAAACCACATATCTGACTATGCCCATGACGCACCCAGAAGTAAAAAAATACATGTTATCAGCATTTCAAAAGAAACTAAATTATCAGTTCCTGAATTCAGAGTAATCCTGAGGTTTAAGCACAGAAATGCTGCATCACCTGCAGTGGAAGATCTCTCGTGGCAGTGAGTGTTACTCTCAGTATAAAACAGATTTTAAAATAATCCTTAAAATAGATTAAGAATTCAGTGGCATAAATATCTGCCACAGAGCACCTGTAGCTATTTTATTTTTTAAAAATAACTCATTATTGAAATGCTTAAATGCATATTGAATACTGCGAGTTCTACTGCATTGCAAGAGAACAAGAGCAGGTTAATCCCTGAGCACTGGAGCTGAAATACATGGATTTTACACCAAAAGGTAACTTAGGATGTTCTTTCACGGGGAGAGTTAGGGAATGGTTTGGAAGTCCACATATTTTCTTGTCCAGGGCAGGTGTTGAGGAGTAAAAAATAAAGCAGTGGTTGATGGACACCCCACATCACCTGGGTGATCTCCTGAGCATCCCCTGGCTGCTGGTGCATCCAGAAAATGCCTGGAAACACCACCCAAGATCCAGAATAGAATGGGGACAGAAGAAAATCCTGCATTTCACAGCTCCCAGGGAAAGCCTTTCCATCAGCACGGAGGGGAAAGGGTCACATGGAGCTGCCAGCCCTGGAAATTCAGTGTGTAAGGAGCAGCGGGGTCGGAGTGTGATCAGCTCCCAAGGGGCAGGAAAAGTCTTTGTGTTTTCCCGTTTTGAAATAAATCAGGATGCCAGCTTCAGCTCAGGAACAGGCCACAGCATTCCTAACAGACCCAAGTACAGGGCCATTACCAAAATTACGTTTCTAAATTAAAATTTTTGACAGAAAGAACCAATTTTCTTGGGTAGACAAAAGCTACAACCCCAAACCCCTGCACTCCAGGTGACCCTCTCCCCTCCACTGTGCCCTGGGAGTGGTTCCAGCACTGAAATCCCAGAGTTTCAACTCTATCAACTCACTGATATTATGGAATAGCATTAATATATTTCTCCATTCATATGACTTGTTGCTGCTAAGTTGCATTTTTCATCTGTTTGTTTGGTTTTCCCAGCCTGGTTTCGACTTTAGCATGGAAAATAGTCTGAAATATCCCCAAATCTACCTGAACCAAGGCCTACACCTGCCCCAAATCCCTGTGAGTAAACCCAGAGTGTGCTGTGTGTAAGCACAGGGCCCTTTTTTGAATACATTCATTGTGGCAAAACTCGTTCTGCTGGTTCATTGTATTATCACAAATGTTTTCGCTGACTTAACTCCTCGGATGACTCACACAGAGGCAATTGGGCTCCCGGAATAAAACCCTGTTGTAGCAGTTTTTCCACATAAAAGGCAAGTGTTTCAGGGATCCTGCTTCAACAGGGGTTTCTTTTTTAATGTATATAATACACGTTCAGTCTCATCTGTGCTCGGAGTTTGTGAATAAGCAGCGAGGATCATCTCCCGCTGGAGCAGCCTGGAGGAGGGAGCTGCAAACCTATACAGGCCATCTAAATTTATATGGGGAAGGAATTTGTCTCCTGGGACAGCATTATCTCTGTGTGGTTTCTATGGTTGCTCGTTCAGGTTGTTCTGTTCCCCCTCGTGAAGTCTCCCTCTCTGTCAAAAAAAAAGCTGTTTTTTTTTTTTTTTAATGAAGAGTTACTGACATATTCATGTTGTAGCATAAATCTATTTGACAGGAGTGATTGGCATTTTCCAAGCCATGTGGCTGCATTAACTGGGCACATTTAATGGGGAGCATTTGGGAACTGATGAAAAAATGCTATTTATTCCCTGATTCCCATGGCTCCTGGGAAAAAATGGTGTAAGAGTTGCAACAGGAGAATTAGAAGATCCATGTAAAGGAGGTGCTGGCTGTCCTCAGGGAAAGCCAGTTCCAGCTGATGGAGGCTGGGATAGGCAAACACTGGCTCACTCGAGGCTGCAGTGGAAGGAGTGGATTTTGGGGGTTTTTTAAGGTTTTTTTTGACAGACACTTTCAATGACATCTGTTTGTTTTTGTCTCACGTGCTTAAGTGGATCTGCCTGGATTTAGCACTGAATTTTTTCCCTTCAGCACAATATTAACCAATGTTTCATCTGCTTTTTGTTGCTGTGACCCTTCTTTGACTGTGCAATCAGAGAATCTCAGAATGCTTTGGGTTGGAAGAGACCTTAAAGCCCATCCCATTCCACCCCCTGCCATGGCAGGGACACCTCCCACTGTCCCAAGCTGCTCCAAGCCCCGTCCAACCTGGCCTTGGGCACTTCCAGGGATCCAGGGGCAGCCACAGCTTCTCTGGGCACCCTGTGCCAGGGCCTGCCCACCCTCCCAGGGAAGAATTTTTCCTAACATCCCATCCAAACTGACTCTCCTTCAGTTTAAGACCATTGCACCTTTTCCTATTGCAACAGGCCCTGCTAGAAAGTTGTCCCTTCTCACATGTTTCTTACCACAACAATCCCTTTGGGCTCATTGCTCTGGACCTGGTGAAACTGTCACTGTTTGCTTTGGCAGAGCAGACAAACACAACCTCTTGAAGATGATGAAATATGGCGATAATATCAGTTATGAGAACCGTTTTGTTATGTTCAATATCTAAATGCACAATCACTTATAGTCGTGTCAAAGAAAAAAAAAAGCTTTGGCAGAGTTCTGCTAAACTCCAGTGCTCTGTAGACTTTTTAGAAGACATTTAAGAATTATTTAAAAGCAGAATTTGAGGCCTGAGAAACACAGCTCCTTGTTTTGCAAGGAAATCCTTGAGTTCAGAGTAACTCAGTGTGCAACGAGGTCGCGCCTTTGGCGCCGGAGCGGTGGGAGACACCCGATCACCGTGGGATGAGGGAGCAGCCCCACAAACAACGGGGGAAACAAGGGCCAAGCCATGCTCTCAAGGACTTGGTAGGGCAGTGTCCTGCTGGGGATGAGGCTTTTGCACGCCAGAATCTCTCTCCGGAGCTTTAGATCCAGCAGGCTTGAGAACTTGATCCCATGGATTGAAAGGAATTGGGCGGGGAGGTTCGAGAGGGAGTTTAACAGCAGCTCCAAAGAGCCTTCAGCACCTGAACCGAGAACAAAGAAGGGTCTGTTCCTCTGCTGAGCTCCCTGACAGCAGCAGGATTCCCTCCAAAAATCCTGGGTCCAAAAATCCTCCTTCCAAAAGGAGGATTTGGGAAACTCAGCTGCATCCGCTGCAGGGAAGAGTCTTCAGGGGATGCTGAAGGTGAGCTCGGCAAACAGCGGCTCCGACCCTCTCGTACGGGCGCTGCAGACGTTCATGTGGTGAGGAGCAAGGCTTTGGGAAGTAACTGAAAGAGAAACACTGAAAAGCTTCATCTGCACCTGCCAGACCCTGGAGAACAAAGACGTAACAGCCAGCAAGTCTAAGGTAAAGATGAGGGTAAATTAAGAATTACTCGCTGGTAAAAACGTCCATCTGTTGAAACCAGAATATTTAATTATAGGAGAAGCCTTAGACACTAAGTGATGCCTCAGCAATGTGAAATTGAACTAGGAAAAGTTTAAATTGCATGTTTCTCTTAGCTAATACTCACGCTGAGAGGGTAAATGTGAGCCGGTTAGAATTAGGAGAAGGAAATGGATGCACAAGGGCCCAGCTTGACTTGTCAAGGACCTTGCTCAAGGAGCAAGATTGCAGCACGACGCTCTGCACTTTGAGTTATGAAACCAGAATTTCCCTATTTCTGAAACTTCAGGTTTAATTAATTTCCCTCTCCTTCAAAGTTCAAGAAAGAAAATAAACCATATCAGAAATATAGATGGTGTTACTACGGGCCTTTTGTTTCACTTCTGCATATCTAATAAACTCCCAGATATATTGTGTGTCTCCAACAAAGCAAGTCCTCTTGTGTTGGGGAGAGATTATTCTCACAAAAGGGAACCTCTTTGTCAAAACAATGGGAATAAGAAAGTTTTCAGGATTAAAATGTCAGGTAGATAAACACATTACTTTGAACCCTATTTGTATTCCATGGCTGGTTCAAACACTCCGGCAGTTATCTTTCCCCAAAGTAAACATGCGTGAAATCTGATCAGCTCTTTATTGTACACGGAATAAATTATGCAAGGCATTGTAGGAGACTCCTATATGGCTCATTTACACATCTTTTGATAAATGTAATATGCAGATTCCTGCTCCTTTGTGAGGCATTAACCTCCGTGCATATTGATGCTGTTATTCCCAGAGATGACAGGCGCTCAAAGACCTTTCTGTGTCTCTTTGAAAGCTGGCAGGGCCCTGATTGGGGAAGGACTTGCTCAGGGATGTAAAAATGACCTTTCTTTAGAATTCAGCCTTGTCATAAATTTTCTTCTCCCTGTCAGAGAATGAAAGGTTTCAAGTGGTTTTGATAATGGTATGAAGTGGTTGGCAGAAAAGACATGAGTTCATTGCACTGTTCGGGAGGAAGTCAGTCCTAATCCACCAACTACAGGAACTACTGGAAATTTAAATGATAAAAATTCACGCTAAGTGGCCAAACTCTTCTAAGATAAATCATTTGGGATGCTTATCTCAGTTTAAGACACCCAGCAAGTCTATTTGAAGAAAGGGAAGAGCTCCTTAAGTGCCTCAGTTTGGGGCTCCTCTCGGGCACTGACAATCCCCACTCATCAAATCCACAACGAGGATGTTGGAAGCTTTTCCCAAGTACCTGTGCAATGGTAGTTTTTGCTAAAACCTTGTCTGATAGGGCTGCAAAGTAATATAGCCACGTCTTGCTACAGAACATTTGCTGATAAATGGGATTGAAATTATGTGCAGACCTTTTTTTTCGGGCAAAAATGTTCCTTTTCCTTATTTGGCAGCAAAATGAAAAAGGAAAAAGGGATGCTGTACTCTAAAGGTGAGGATTTGTAGATTTTTATTTTGAAAGAAGCAAATCCAAAGGAAATCTGAAGGTTTATTTAAAGTCTTCTCCTTATTCAAAGTCAAGGCTATTTATTTTTGCAGCCTTCTTGTTCTTACTCAAAGCCAAGGCTAGAAAGAAAGGCCTTTTGGGGAAGGGAAAAAGGCAAAGCAGCATTTTGTGGGAGTTCTCCCAGCATGTGAGGGCTGGTGGATGTGAGGAGAGCAGGAGTTTGCTGAATTGCACAAGTCCCCTGCTAAATAAAGCAGCTGGAGGGCTGAGGCTCGAGGTGTCATTTGCTTGACAGTGCAAAGATCATTTCACTTGACAAGGTAAGGAAGGGCTTCACTACAAAACATCCCCAAGCTCAGACCTCTTCTCCTGATTCCTGGCTTCATCCCAGCCAGGAGAAATGGGAAAAGAGTTGAGGAGCTGGGGAGGGAGCAAAAGAGTAAATGGCTTTTCCACAAGTCTTTGGAATGTTGAAGAAGCGAGCTTTTGCTGGTGGTTGAACGGAAATGCTCAAAATGAGCTAGAACTTGGTGAAACCTCCAAACAAGGCAGATAATGCTGCTTTATAGTAAAGGAACCTCTTAAAAGCCTCAGTGCCAGGGTGTCATTGGCTTAATCCTCATGTGGACATGGCCACAGCAATTCCAGCAAGGAGCTTTTCAGCTTAATCAAGTCTCACTCAGACTTCCAGGACCTTGAAGTCCTTTGAGTTGCTCTAACACAAAAAAAAAATTACAAAATACATCCCAAAAACCCCTCTATGAATTGTTAGATGTGCAAAATTCTCATTTTAAGTTTGCAGAGACATAAATATTTTAGCTGATATATTTGGCTCTGCAGGGCTGTCCAACAAAGGAGAGGAAGTTCCTTGTTTTTTCCTCTATTTGCAGTGAAGCTGTAGCCGAAGTGCAGGTCAGAAGCAGTAATTCCATTAAAATCACCATCAGGTCAACCAAAAAATCATTGACTCCAAAATCATGAGGTTAAGATAATTATATGTATGCAGATATATAAAAAATGAAGACTTATTAATTATTCTCTGGAGTTTGAGTGTGTGGGATGCATTTACTCAAAAAACCTGGAAGCTCTGACGCAACCGTTAGGGCTTGGAGGGATGTTTCATCATAAAGCAAAACAATTACAATAAAATACAATGCAATAAGATACCCTAGGAACAGGAAAGCAAAGGCCAGAGTGCAGCCACTCACTTTTAGGAGCACAATGTCAGGAACAGAACTGCACTGGTGCTTTGGCAGCACCACACCAGTGCCAGCAATCCACGTTATCAGGGGAATTCATTCCCTGATTAATTTGCCTGCCTCCAAATGCTTTGGAGATTGTCATTAATGGAAAAAGATGGACTTGGAAGGAAGCAGAGTAAAAAACAATTAAACAAACTGTTTCCTGATGCCCTTTATGCCAAATTCTGGATTGATGAGCAAGATCAGCCTACGGCCTGGTGGAACACTTGGCAACTCCACATTTCCAGTTAAATCCACAGCTCAGTGCATGTGTTTGGTGCTTGTCTCTGAAGGGAAGAATTACTCACACTCAAAATTACTTGCTGGCTGCTGGCGTGGAAAAATATTCTTTGTATTTCCCTGCCCTGGCCAGGAAGGCTTTCAGATGTTTGGTTTAGGTACCTATATTGTCCCATTAAATGATACAGGGACAGCTGACAATCTTTTTATGGATGCCTTTGCACAATGCTCCTGTGAGATGGGTAAATGTGATTCGTTCATTTTACAGGCAGGGAGCTAAAGCAGAGAGAAACCAAGGCTCAGATCTGTAGAGATCTTAAAAAGCCCAGTGACGCTCCAAAGTTTTAAAGAAAAAACACCAACCCCACAAAAAAAACAACTCGGTCAATATCTTAAAATCTTTCAGCATCCCACCTGGTGTCTTCATCAACAGACTGCCCTGGCTAAGGAAGGAGATGAATCTTCCCAAAATGCTCCAAAACAACCCAAAAAGAGGAAAATCAGTAACACAGAACAAGTAGTCTAAACTCAACCTTTGCCATCACGAGGGCTGCTGCAGAGCTGCCCATCTGCCAGCAGCACCTCCAGCCCCAGAGCAGGCAGCTGAAGGTAATTAATTTTTCCTTCCTAATTAACAGTCCCCTAAACACAGTGCTGTAGCCAGTGAAGTCTTCAGACACCCAGCGCCTGCCTCAGATCAGGGGACATCACTTATTTTTGGCAAGGTACTCACAGACTTCTTCTCTTGTTCTCTCCTGACCTACTTTGGGAGACATCTCGGAAATAGCTGATTTCTCCCACAATAATTGAGTAAGCAGACAGAAAAATAATGCTGTGCTGCCCCTTTCCTACAGTGGTGCAGGCACTGTAAAAATGTGCCTATTAATAGGAAAATATAAATTAATCTTTTGTTCCAGAGGGAGAAAATTGTCAGTAAAAGCTGAAGAATAGAAGATTTTATAATTGTTCATGCAAAAAACATCACAGACTATTTTACGTTCTAAACCAAGAATCATAGGATCAATCCCAGAATGGTTTGGGTTGGAAGGGACCTTAAAGACCATCCAACCCTCTGCCATGGGCAGGGAACCAAGTTTTCCTTCCCAAGGAGGAAAATTATCATTTAGGAGGATGAAGAGGCAAGGGTTGTCTCTTTTGGTGTAAAATGTTCTTTCATGCCAAACTCTCTCCAGAGGGAGCAGCTCGGGCTCTTCCTTCTGTCTGTCCCTCATTTTGGGAGTAGCTAAGGAGGAACAGAGGATGTTTGCACCACCTCCCTCAGCACATCGTGCCTTCCACTCTGTGCTGAAACATTTTATTGCTTCAAAGAGGGTCCTTTGCCTTAGGTAGTACAGCCAGGGGAAGCTGGAGTGGTTTTCTTCTTTCTTTTAGCTGTCTTATTCCCAGTTTTCAAGCTGCATACTAAACACCCCCGTCGGATACAGAAATGGGAATCTGTGCCACTACTATGGCTAAGCTAATTTGGGAAAATAAATATCCAGCTCGAATTCCAGGTAGGATATACAAATTGCAGCTTAATTTGTGGAGATTGAAGTGATGTCTAGAGTAGCTCTGTTCTCACCCACTCCACCAGCTGAGAGCTAAAGAAGGAGCTGTGGTGCTTTGCAGGCACTGGTACCTCCTGGAATTAAGATTTTCTGTTGAGTTCTGCCTCCAGCTCTGGGGTCCCCAGCACAGAAAGGACTTGGAGGTGTTGGAGCCAGGCAAGAGGAAACCACCAAGTTGATCAGAGGGATGGAGCAGTTCTGATGTGAGGAAAGGCTGGGAGAGTTGAGGTTGTTCAGCCTGGAGAGGTGAAGCTTTGAGGTGACCTCATTGTGGCCTTCCAGTGCCTGAAGGGAACATGCAATAAAAATGGAGAGAGACAATTTACAAGGAGCTGGAGTGACAGGACAGAGGGAATGGCTTCCCACTGCCAGAGGGCAGGGCTGGATGGGATATTGGGAAGGAATTGTTCCCTGGGAGGGTGGGGAGGCCCTGGCACAGGGTGCCCAGAGAAGCTGTGGCTGCCCCTGGATCCCTGGCAGTGCCCAAGGCCAGGCTGGACACTGGGGCTTGGAGCAGCCTGGGACAGTGGAAGGTGTCCCTGCCCAGGAACTGGATGGTCTTGAAGATCTCTTTCAACCCAAACCATTCTGGGATTCCATGGTAATTGATTTTCCTAGACAGACAGAAGCACTGGAGATACACTCCCACATTCAGATTAAAATTATCACTAATAAGAAAACCCAAAAATTAATGCCCAACTCCTGAATTTGCTGGTCTTGTCACTCTTAGAGCTGTGGAGCTGTTTGAGCAACAGCTCATGATTAACATTAATCTGAACATTAGTCTCCAGTTCCCACGCAACCCCTCATTTGGAGGGTGGAGCTGGGCATTTTCCTCTGACCTTCCTGAACCAGTGGAAGTCGGGAAAATCCAAGAGGAGTGGGGTTTTATCCTATTCCTTCAGTCAGCATTTTGTACAGCGAACACAATCAATACAGAGCAGGATCTACACGGGGTTTTGGATGAGTGAGCTGTACAAGGAAAAAAACCCCACTGAAATATGCAGAAAAGGTCAAGTAGAGAAATAGAAAGGTGAGATCCACGTGGCAAAACCTCACCAATTTCTTCAGGAAAACTCTCACCCTTTAACTCTTTGCTGGTGAAGGCAATCCTGGCTGCGGGGAGTTACCCAGCAAGGGCTTGGCAGAGGCACCTCACGTTATGCAAACTCCAGATTTTAAGACTTTGGGAAAATTCCTAAAGCCATTTTCTCTGCTCCTGATAAAGGGGGCCCTACTGGCATTATCTTATCTGATTAATTAATAGTATCCTGCTCTGTTAATTAGGCAAAAAGTCGCACCTCATTGACCTAACACAACGTACATAAAATCCTCTCATGAAGAATACAGAGAGTTCATGTTTTACAAACTATTTTTTATCCTCCCTTTTGTAGTGCTCGATAGAAAATCATACCAGATACAGGATAAGGAAAATCTCTGTTGCCTCCAGCAACAATTTTGAGGCGGGCAAATGTTTTCTTCCCCATATTGCAGATTTGTTGTTAGAGAAATACTGCAAAGTATTGACCTGAGTGCTTGGGAAATGTGCAACAGTCATTTGAAAAAACAGAGTTACCAGATTGAGAGTTTTCTGCAGGCTGTGCTGAAAGGTCATTGTGGCCAGCTCAGCTCTAAATGTGTGTAAATGCTCTGAAACAAAGTTGAGAAAACTGTGACTCTGCAAAAAAAGGTTGTGGGAAAACCGAGGGATGTTTTGGAGTTGTAACTCTTTAGCACCTGGGCGTGATTGAAGAAAATGGAAGCTTTGTTTAAACTCAAAAAATAAAACAAAAGGCCTCTGTAAAGCACGGATCCATGAGCAGGAGCTACATCCTGCTATAAGGGCAGGCTGAGAGAGTTGGGATTGTTCAGCCTGGAGAGGAGAAGGCTCCAGGGAGACTTCAGAGCCCCTTCCAGCGCCTAAAGGAGCTCCAGGAGAGCTGGAGAGGGACTGGGGACAAGGGATGGAGGGACAGGACACAGGGAATGGCTTCCACTGCCAGAGGGCAGGGCTGGATGGGATATTGGGCAGGAATTGTTCCCTGGGAGGGTGGGCAGGCCCTGGCACAGGGTGCCCAGAGAAGCTGTGGCTGCCCCTGGATCCCTGGCAGTGCCCAAGGCCAGGCTGGACGGGGCTTGGAGCAGCCTGGGACAGTGGAAGGTGCCTCTGGGTGGCACTGGATGGGCTTTAAATTCCCTTCGAACCCAAACCATTCTGTGATAAATCCACCTGGAAACAGCCTTCCTTTGCATTTTAAGAAAAGATAACAAACCTGGTGCTGCTGTAGCTGATTTGATTTGGCCTGAGATGGTTTTATCTCCATCCACACCTGAGGGGCTCTGCAAGAGCAAAGTCAAGCCAGGTCCTCACAGTGAGTTTTCACATCAACCTTTAAATGCCTTTTAAAGTCAATATTTTTAAAGCATAGAAAATAATCAGAATTGTAGCATGACTTAAACAGTGCTATGTTATCTCATAGATGGAAAAGAACTCCAATTTGCTTTTAATTTTTTTAAAGACCAGTAAAATTTGGGTTAGTTGCAAGAACTCGGGCGTGCCAATGTTTTTTTTCATTACTTTTGGCCCAACAACTTCACCATTTCAGATCAGACAAGGGATGTTATCTTTGCAATAAAAGGCTATCGAGAATCTAAATGAGAAATCAAATGCTTTTTCATGCTGGTTTGTTTTAGATTAGAGAAACTTGAACCAGATGTAAACCTGAATTGCTGAGGCATGAGAAGGGACTCATAGCAGAGTGATAAATATCTGAGTCGGTTGTTCTAGGTGCAAATTTGCATTAACTCAAATAAATTGATCTGTAAGCTTTTCTAAAACTTAATTAATGCTGCAGAACAAAGCTGGAGATCAATTATCAGCTTGATATCTTGGCACAGATAAAGTTGAACTACATTAACCGTCAAAAAAAATGTATGGTATCAATATCATAGTGAAATGATTACTGGCACGGGGTAGAAATGAATCCCAGTGCAGCCTGAACCAGAATCCTTTATTCCCAAATGCTGGAAATGCAGGAATTCTATCCATAAACTCTAATTTTTCCTTAGAAAAATGAGCATTTTATGCTGAAAAAAAAAGAGAAACAGAAGACTAGAGATGCACAGACATGGACAGTATTTTTCTAAGCCTACTCAGGAGCAGGCTGACTATTTTTTTTCCAGAACAAGAGAATTTCCTGGTGAGCTGGTGGACAGCTATCACAAAACTGTTAGTTACTGTCAGGAATTAGGTGGCAGTATTGAATTAGTGAGACAGAGATGTAATTCCTGTGTGTCTGGTAACTCTTCAGGTACTTTATTTTTGCTGCTTTCTTCTGCTCCTTCTTTAGGCTGGCTTTGCTCATGGGTTTGCAGTGTAATTAGGGCTTTTTATTAAAGTCTGTGCAGTGCAGTGTTGTCTGCATCTTGAAATGAATATCGGGCATGTGTGTTGGAATGCAGATTCCCTGGTTAGGAAGTTCACACACACAGATAAAATGTTCAGAATACACCAACTGGAGAAGTTGTTCTGGAGGAGATATTTAAAATTTCTTTAAATTCACTGGTATATTGCAGTCTCTATTTTTTGTAATGAGGAATAGCCTGAAAAGTTTTATCAAAGCATCCCAAATGAGATTCACAATTCCAAGACTGCATTCCATGCAAGAAATATAAATTAACAGTGTATCCTATCCATTGGATCTGAGTCTCCATAGATCTTCACATGCTCCATCTTAATTTTCTGTTGTGACAAGGAAAATAAATTAAAGGTGTTTCCAGTTCTGTTTTGGTGTTAAGGTAGGGAGGGATGGATGGATGGATGGATGGATGATGGATGGATGGATGGATGGATGGATGGATGGATGGATGGAGGGTTCTGTGATTTCCCTTTTATCTGTGATTTTCTTTTCATTCTGTGATTTTCTTTTTCTTTGTTGCACCATATCCAGTGGAAGCTAAAAATACACGGGCATTTGTCTTGTCATCAGCACCATCTTCTCCACAATCCCTGATCCTCCTAAAAGCATTCCAGGTTTCCCACCTCCCTTCCACACAGCATTATTTAGAGGGAATGGCCCCACTGGAAGGCTTTCCAGTGCCATTTGCCTCATTTAAAAGTGCCCAGTTAATGTAAGGGGCCAGAGGCTGCCACACACTTCAACCTCTGCTTCAGTGAGGCATTAAAAACTTTCCAAGACAGGAACAGAGTATCCCAGAGATGAGTTTAGATCTCTTCAATCAATTATATTGATCAAACACTGCTCCATTTTAAACTCTGAGTCAGATAACCCTAATTTGTTTATAAAAGGGTCTCTTTGAAGGTAGTCTTAATTAAGTAGGAGGAAAACGAGCCTGTCATTGATGTGAGGAGAGCACTATGGGCAGCTAAATAAATATCCCACCACCAAAACCATCTGCTGGTGGTAAAGCTTTTCAAGAGGATGGTTTGGGAATCATTGAATATAAAGATATTTGTCCTTTGATCAAGGACTTATGCTCAATTCCCAAAGGATTAACAGACACCTCCTTGTTGGCTGTATTCATGGAATGGCAATGAGGGGGTTCCTGCAGTGCACTGGGAAATTCAGCCTCAAAAATGTCATTTATACAAATGTTTGGGGGCTGCCCAGCACCAGGGGACCCGTTCCCAGCAGGGCCTCGAGGAGCTGCTGGGATTCATGGAAACCACACAAGTCCTGTGACTCGAGGGGGCTGGGTTATAAATGACACACAGCCTCTCCTGCTGAGCGAAGAACTGTTCACAAAAATGGGAGTAAATTGGATTTCACCTCTCCCATGCAGCTGCTTTGGGCATGGTGGGCACAAGACCCTGCAGGCTTCATTACACCTTGTAGTAAAATACTACAGACTCAAAATCTTCCCCCTCTGAAGGTACTTCTGTCACAGAGTATTTAGGAATGTTGGCTGGTTGTGGCTCGTTGCTTCATTTTTGCAGTTCCTTTGAAGTCGTCAATATCCCAGGTTCATTTTGTGGCACAGTTAGCTCAGGGGAGAGGAGAAAAATGTGTCATGGATTCAATTCCACAGCTAACTGCTTATTGGGACTCCGATCCTCTAACCCTTAATCAAGGGAAACTGCTGGCCTTGGCAAGACAGGGGGAAAATGCGCCAGGAGGTTTCTTTGAGTTGTTTTCATCCTGTTGCTCATTATTTGAAGATTATATATCCAGTAAGTGCAATAGTAGAGGGTTGTTTTTATGTCCCTGCAAGAGCTGTCTCATCTCCCAAGGACATCCAACAGGAAGGAAAGCCTTTCCCATAAAGTGCAGGGAATTGCTTCCCAGCTACAGGACCAGCTTGTGGAGCTTTTATTTCCATTTCTTTTATTAACTATTAATAATGATATATGCTCTTTGAAGTACACTCTGTTTACACATAAAGAGCATAATGGAATGGCAATGATGAGGCAGAAGGTAAATCTGGGTTTGTAAACAAAACATTTTTAAATGATGAAGGAGCTCCAAGCAAAGGAAATGCAAGGAAAAAATTGGTCACTTGGGATGCTGTTGCTGCCTTTTGGGAATATCTGAAGATTGCTGACTAGATTAGATTAAAACCACCATTGCACAAAATGAAATTTTCATGGAAAATATTAATTTTAAATATTGATGACAGTCTTTTCTTGCAAACCACTTCAAAAAAATAACTGTAGCAGCTCAGTGGTATCAGTGAAATACAGTGACACAAGGGAGAGTTGGGGGGCAGGTAATATCCATTCTGTGTCAGCAGAAAGTGTTGGCAAATCCGGCTCTGTCGGGATTTGGGATGGCCTGGCACCAATGTCATCTCTGTGGGACAGGTTCTCCAAGGCTTGGTCACACTTTGCTGTGAGGTTAAAGCTTCAAATGAGAGGCACAGAGTGCGTAAGATCCACAGCCAGGACTGGTGCTCTTTGCACAGAGCCTTCACTTCAAACTGCTGAGGATTTGAGAAATCGTCCAAATGACGGAGGAGGCCACGGAGCTGCTCCAAGGAGAGAGCTGGGGGTGCTCACCTGGAGAAGAAAAGTCTCCAGGGAGATCTCAGAGCCCCTTCCAGGGCCTAAAGGGGCTCCAGGAGGGCTGCAGAGGGACTGGGGACAAGGGATGGAGGGACAGGACACAGGGAATGGCTTCCCACTGCCAGGGGGCAGGGACGGATGGGATATTGGGCAGGAATTGTTCCCTGGGAGGGTGGGCAGGCCCTGGCACAGGGTGCCCAGAGAAGCTGTGGCTGCCCCTGGATCCCTGGCAGTGCCCAAGGCCAGGTTGGGCAGGGTTTGGAGCAGCCTGGGACAGTGGAAGGTGTCCCTGGCCATGGCAGGGGGTTGGAAGTGGATGATCTTTAAGATCTTTTCCAACCCAAACGATTCTGTAGTTCCTCTGACAGGCAGCGACTTCCCTGATGGGATGGAAAGGTTATTTTTGCAGACAGCCCTTATTCCACTCTAAACTAATCTCTCCTGCTCTCTGCCTGACATCTCCCTCACCGTGCCCTCACGGAGCCTCCAAGGACCATGGAAAAATACACACAACAGATGAGAGTTATGCAACTTCTTGCTACAACAACAATCTCTCCCTGCTGCTGGTCACAGAGTTCAAGCCTTTGTAGGGCCCTGCTCCCACACCTCCAGGTCTGCCTGGCCTGGGTTTGCCAAGTTCAGATTCCAAAGGTGCAGGAAGGAGCAGATTAGGGGCAGAGAGGTTACGTGCAGGGGAGGAACTGCAGGCAGCAATAGGTTTTCTGGTTTTGTTCCTTTTTAAGGGTCTCAGGAACTGTGAATTGCCTCAAACAGTGGGGTTTTCTTAAGTTCTACCAGAAAGGCAAGAAAAGCAATGCTGTGTTACCTAGAAGGTAAAATGTAAAGGGGGGAAAAAAGCATTTAGAGGGTTTTCATATGCAATTATTGAAGATATAATTTAAAAAGCAAACAGGAAGCAAAAAGGAGGAATATTAGACAGAAAGAAGGAGAAAACAAAAAACAGAGGGTGAGACAGTCCTTTAAGTGGATGCAAAATGGTGGCACTGAAGCCAACGCTCTGCCACCTTCTTCATCGCGTCTGTCTCAGAGAAATCCTCAGAAACGAGCTCCACGAAAGTCACCAGAACAAGAAAAAGTAAATCCTGTGGGAAAATATGTAGGTGGTTGGGATCTGACATCGCTCACACTGATGGTCTGGTAACCACCTTCCTCCCATTCCTACAGCAGCTTGAAAACCCTAAAGAGCTGCCAGGTTTCATTTAACCTGAAACTATGGAAACTGCAATCATCGATGAGAAAAAAGACCACTAAAGCATTTTATTAGAGGTGTTTAATTGTTGGGACTGCTTTGCTCTTCTCCAAAACTCACTGTCAAAGGCAACCAGCACCGCCAGGCACAAGAGTCGAAGGAATGTCACCACAGAGTCATGGAATTGTTTGGGTTGGAAGGGACCTTAAAGCTCATCTCGTCCCACCCCCTGCTGTGGGACACCTCCATAGCCCAGGCTGATAAAAACTCACTGCCAGCACCTGGCTCTGCTGCTGAACCTCCAAAAAGCACTAAGATCAGACGAAATCCTGTGGGGAATTCAGCCCCAGCCTCGGGGCCTCGCTGGCTGCCCTGGCTGCAGCAGGACACGCTCGAAGATGGAAGCACTGACCTGCAAAGGGCTCTGGCTTTGCCCATTGTTGTGCTTTCTGTTCTTGGTGCCAAGTAATTTCCCTTAATACACCCAGGAGGAAAGCTGGTGGAGTGCTGCTGCCTTCTGGATTCATTCCTGGGCGCTCACTCTGGGCACCAGAGCCCAGAAGATGAGGTGATGACACAAATGCATCTTCTAGGTCGAATCTTGGCCACACAAGTTGGTGGCAGAAAACTCTTTGTCTTCCCTTTTGCTGTTCAACCAGAGGATGCAAAACGTTCTATCTCAGTTTAAAAGACCCTAAACCCAACAAGAATTTCACTCTACCACTCCACTCCGCTGCAACGGTGAGAATAACAGAGAGCAATTAACAGAATACGTTATTTTCTTTTGATTGATGGCTGGGCTGAAGAAAAACACTGGATTTTTTTTTTTTTTTTTAATTGAGGTTAATGTGCCTCATTCACATAAGTTAAAAATAAATAATTGACCCCTGTTCTTTCCTTACTGCATTTTTGTTAGGATCCCCTGCAATGTGAGCCAGACCTTGTCTCTGTTGCTATGGAAGTCTTAAGGTTTACCAGGGAAAAGGGTTTAAAAATGTAAATGGGAGATTGACTCAAAGATATTGATTGTTGCTGCAAAGTGCATTGTAATTACATCTTTTTTCTTGCTATGTATCTTCTTTTTAATATCAGAATAGACTGGTAACCTAAGTTTCAAACTTACAACAGAATTTTTACGTCAGGAAATAATTATCTCAGTAATTATATGAGATTTTTTTTTTTAAATCGTGGGCAATAGAGACCTTGAAAATGGTAAGGGGACCTGTGAAGGAGGAAAGAACAGTGCACACACAACTCACTGGCTTTATCAGTCCAGGGAGAAAAATATCCAGAGTTTTTGAAAACCTTTTTTTTTTTTTTTAAATTTATATCCTTTGAAGAGAAAAAAAGGGTTATTTCAAGGAGCTCGGAGTGTCTCTGTTAAGAGGGATACTCAAAAAAATTAGGTTTAAAGTTAAGCCCATTTGGACTTAAACATTCTGGATTGTTGAGGAGGGAGTATTACTTCCTATTTGTACTTAAATCTGGAGCTTTGGAGGAAGTACCCTGGAAACTTTATTTTTTATTCCCTGCATACATGACTTGGTTTCTGTTGGGTTTTTTTGGCTGGTTTTTTCAAGCAATAATTGTCTTAAATCCATGAGGGGAAAAAAAACCAGCACTGAAATTGGCTGTGAAATTGAATTCTAAGAATATTGGGGATAAATTAGCGATGGATGTTTTCAGGCAGTGTGATGGTGGACAGACAGACAGACAGACAGGTGTGGGCTGATAGATCTCCAGATTTATTCAGGGATTGGAAACCTGTTTGGAATATCCTCCTGAACTGCCCTGGAATCACAGCAAAACTGCTCAGCCAGAAAAGTACAAAGGGACTAAAACTAGATTTATAATATTTGTGCAGGGAATCTAAAGACTTCTGGCTGCTGCAATATAGAGACTACTTGGAGCAATTAAATTCCTGTGTCACTCTTGATTACATCAGAAAGGTGGGGCAAGCACAGAAAAATGTAATAGTGGAGTGTCTTCGATAATCAGATTTATGTTCTTAAGCTCCACAGAAACTTTTGAAAATGGATTATAAGCAACTCGGTCACTTAGATAACACAATAATTCCTTGGGAAAATACCCTGAAACACCCAATAACCCAGAAACAGCTTCAGCCATCACTGGACAACGGGAGAAAAAGGAAGAAAAACTCATTCTCTGGCTTTGCCATGGCTCTTGAAGCTCCCTGAATTCCAACTTGGTGCTACTCTTGGAATCTCTTTGGTTTCTTTTGTTTATTTGGACACAACTTCACGCCTGCAACCTTATTTTGTTCAACCACCAACATAACAAACAAGTTTTTTATGCATGATTTGCTCGTTAGCGGCTGCTTCAAACACCCCAATCTCCCGGTGCATAATCCAATTTTAAGAATAATTGGGAAAATGATGTACTGCAATCAAGCATTCCAAAGCCGGGGTTTAATCCGTGCGGCTCTGGGTCAGCTGGGGAGAAGCAATTTCAATTAGTGATTAATTGCCTGGGCTGGGGGAGCGGGGAGGGGATGTGACACAGCCCTGCAGTGGTGTCACCTCCCGCCCCGGCACCTTGGCCAGGCCGCCCCAGGATCTTCCAGAAACCACCAGCCTGCCAGGGATTCGCTCGGCAGAGCTTTCCCCTTTGATTTATCTCAGATCTGCGAGGATCTGCTCTTGCACCTTTGGAAGTTGGAGGGAGTTTAGCAATTCCCTTGGACCAAACTGCAGCCCTGGCTTAATTTGGGCTGACAGTGGTTGGAGCCGGGCTCATTAGGGCTGCTCCGAGTGTGTGTGTGCAGGCATGTGTGAAAGTGCAGTGCTGATGGAGAGGCTCTGGCCACACACCGATCCCAGGAATGCCACACAAGTAAAATTCCCCTCCTCGGAGCCTCTTCACAGCCAGGCTGGGAATGCTCCTCCTCACTGACTCATTTGTGGCCAGGCACAAGGGGATGCTTTGCCCTGAGATCTTCCCCTACCAGGATAAGCATCTGGCAAAAAGGAGGAGTGAAAAAAACTCCCAAGCAGACATTATTAAAGTTGGAAATATCCTTATAAACCTGTCCTGTGCGGAGAAATGGAGATTTTTATTGCTATGCAAATGGCTGTTATGTACAAGTCTCACAGGCTGCAGTGGGGATGAATCATTTAAATTGACTTAATCACTACATATTCTGTTAAGGGGTTATCTGCGAATCTCATTAAGTACCAGTGCTAATGGTTGGCATGTTTAGGCCATTGTTTTAAAACTCAGAAGTCACCAAGTTTATGTCTGACAGAGAAACAAAACCCCAGGAGCTCGACAGCCTGACTTTTTGTTTTGGATGCTTCACTTAATAACTCCTCGGAGAAAAAGAGTGACAGCATTGGGATTTATGGTCTCACTTCAAGGTATTCCACAATTCATCCCGAGAAAGTCTCGGCATTTTCTTAAGCTATTTAAAATGGAATGACTCATGGCTTGTAAGTGTCTCATTTCTAACCTGTTGCCCGTGCACTTTTCGGTCACGTACGCGGGGATGTACCTGGAATTCACACCGTGGAGAAGTCCCACTAGCTCCCCTTTTTCCATCCATATTAGATTTAATTGTGCTGGCTAATACAAGGATTTAGGGGATCAGCTTGGGCAATATTTCTTAATGATCTAAAGTAGCAGAGGAGCACAGAGCTTGAAGCAGAGGATTGAATTCTCAGGCTTAATGAGATACGGGGCTCGGGCTTATCTATTCAGGCAGGGACTTTTATTGACAGCAGGAGCATGGATGCAAGCTCTGGAAACCAAGTGAATACAGCAGCTACTCAGAAGATCACCTTGACTGCAGTTCCTGCTGTCAGATGCCCAAACTGCCAGGAAGCTTCTGCATTATCCCCAGCCTCAGCCCAAATCTGAAAAACAAAGATTTGAACTCATCCCTCCCGTTTTCTTCCTCTGCAGAGCAGCTGGCACAAGGACCTGCCTCTGTCCTCTCAATCTTCTTTTCCTTCCCTCAGTAATTTTCCACTTTGCACCCCCACACACCTTCTCCTCTCACTTGTTGCAATTGGTTTTATGCAAAATGGAGTTAATCCTCCCCGAGCCGCATCCCTGTGCCAGCACACGGATGGAGGAATGCAGATAGGGAGCATCACAGACTGGTGTGGGTTGGAAAGGACCTTAAAGACCATTTCATTCCATCCCCTGCCGTGGGCAGGGACACTTTCCACTCTCCCAGGTTGTCCAACCTGGCCTTGGGCACTGCCAGGGATCCAGGGGCAGCCACAGCTTCTCTGGGCACCCTGTGCCAGGGCCTCCCCACCCTCCCAGGGAACAATTCCTGCCCAATATCCCATCTAAACCTACCATAAGCTCAGGATATTCTTACTGATCATAAGCATGGGGGTGTATTTTATAATCTCATCAGTTTGATACGGTGTCTCTACCCAATAATTGTATTCCTGTGGTACCAGTGGGGCTGGTTTGGGCTTGGCTTAGCCTGAGGGGAGGATCTGGATCTCACCAGGCCCGTGATGGACGTGGCACCTGAGTGATGGGACAGTGAAGTGATGGTAACCAGCACTGGGGTGAAGGTGGTGGGAGCAGGGATTGAAGCTTGGGGGGGTCCTGACGTTGCTGAGCACCCTCTGCCAAGATCGGGGGGATCAGGACATGGCCCCAAAGGCACGGAGGGTGACCAGGCCGCTCACAGCCAGGTTTTTATTCCTGGAGATCACACAGCACTGCCAAACCCATCAAGAAATACTCAAGTACTACCAGTGCACTCCTTCATGGCTTTAAAACCAATGTAAATTTACATGCAAATGAGGTGCAGCCCTCCAGCTCTTGGCAATTTGCCACGGCAGCCTTTGCTATTGCCCCCGAGTAGCTCATCTTTTATGGGAAAGCCATCAGTCAGCCCACAGCACCGGAGGAGGAGAATTTCCCTTCATGAGCTGCATAAAGATGGCACAGCACGCTGCTGTCCTACCCAGAGCAAAGGGATTCTGCTCCCAGCCCTTGGCTGGCTCATTGGTTCCTTTTCCAGCCTGCTGAGCAACCGCAGAAATTGGATTTACAGGATTAAAACAATAGGGTGTTTTGGAACTGAAATTCAGCGTTCTCATGTATGTGCAAGTGATAATCCCTGGATGAAAAAAATAGAGTTTAACTGTCCTGTGTACATTCCCTCTTAGCAAATATTGCATTTCTTCCCGTTTCACTGGCTACTGGTTACATTTACTTCTCTGTAAAGAATATCACGAAGAAAAGTAATTCTTGGGGGCAAAATCCCAGGCCTGGTCCTCCCTACGAAAATATTTGGGAGAAGAATAACTGTAGAAATTCCTCCTGTTTATGGCTTGATTGCTTCTTTTAGTGAAATGTTAATAATGCAGCAGTGGCCAGAGAGGGTCGATAATGAGCTAATGTGTATTTATGGGCTCTGTGTCCAAATGATCCTTAGTGCATGGTTATTTGAAAATAAATAGTGTATTGATTGAAACAGCTACGGGACAAAATGGGCTTTCAACACGTGGGCAGAGCTGATAATTACTTGGAATATTTTTCCTTGTTGTTAATACATCAACGAGTCTATTTTTAGCTCTTTTGTATAGAAAGGCAAATCCACTCAGAGCAATATGATAATTTTTTTACAGGGTTTTGGTTTTTTTTTTAATATGAGGGTTTTCTGCATCAGTTTGAAAATTCTGTGATGAAAATACAATATTCACACCTATTTCCCATCACTGGGATACCTCCATAGTCTCATTTCAACACAGTCAATACCACTTTGAAGGAGGTTTTAAATGGCATTTAATGTAGCCACACTACTAATACTCCATTAAAACCACATAACCTCCTGTCATGGGAAAAATCAACAGAACAAGCTGCAAGTAGTGGAATTTATGGAGTTCAATATCCAGCTCTTAAAACCCTCAAGTTTTGGGGATGAAGACTTTGTGTCGATATTTTTTGGGAAATAAAATGATGTGAAAGATGAAAAAAGGGATGAAAAACCCATGGAAAGAACAAAGCAGGGTTATCAGATGAAGAGATTCCCCTCGGTGATTCGATGGATCCGAACCTCATATTCAGTTTTCCTTGTGTTCCAAAGCCAACAGATAAAGTTCCTACACAGAGGAAGAGCTGATGTAGCTTATCGGGTAAATATCTGATTGAAAATTTAATTCACTTCGGAAAAAGCTGGGATGGGTTGAAAATTTGGGGTTTCAAGCAGCAAGTATAGCGACAACTTGCTTGTTTCTTTCATCCCAAAACCATCCATGAAAAAATTAAAGGTTATTTTTAAAACATGAAATAACCCTATTCCGAGCCGCAGGCAGCAGAACTGGGCTTTCCTCAAATATCTGGGATGTTGAGATGTTTGAACCAAATATTTGGTATTGATATTTACCTATGAAATACTCATCCCAGATATTTGGTGTTGACTCTCGCAGAGGGATGTCAATATTGACCTGCAGAGCTGATCTGGGAAGGAAGAAGATACTTTGTCTCTGTTTTGTCTTCCAGTCGGCAAACACCACAATTCCCCACATCATTGTCCAGCCCTTGGATTCTGCAGTGGGGGAAACGCAGATTAAGGAAGTCTGAGGATGTGTTCGCCGTCCACAGGGCCACACACCCAAAATGTAACACCTCCTCCTCCACTTGCCTTTGCCCTTTTAGTCTTCAGATCCTTTTCAGTGAGGTCACAGCTAAGAAAACCCCATTATTGCCTCCTCTAGGCACTTTCTTAAAGTGCCATTAAAATCTGTAGCATTCTGTCCCCTGGCCTCTTCTATAATTCATAAGTATTTTGTAGTTGTGATCTTTTATATTAAGAACTTCCAAACCCCCTAAACTATCAAGTTCAATCCCACTTAATTGCCTGCCTGCAGCATCAGAAAGTAGAAAAAGATGAATCATTTATTCATTTATAAACCTTCTCTCCACAGCACATCCCAGCTTTGTAGACTTAAGAACAACTTTCCTAATACCTGCAAGTTTGAAACGAAAATGTTTATAGCACAGAGCTATAAGCACTTACCAGGCAATTGAGGTATTTTTCCCTTTCAATGTGCCATTTTGGTAATTCAAAGGCCGGCTAATGGGTTTTTTTGGGTAGGAAGGAGCAGGGTTAGAGGGCGTTTGTTGAGGCAGTTGTAAAGCCAACCCCGATTGTGTAATTGCCAGCGCAAGCCTGCCGTGCTGCCCGCAGCAGCTGCAGCGCTCCAGCTCTGTTTATTGATCCCTGTGATTCAGTGTTTGTGCTCATGGGCATAAGTCAGCACTTTCAGCAGATCAGCTGAAGGATCAATCGCTCCTTCCCCCTCCTGATCCATTTTAATTGGGGTATCAAAGGTGCTGTAATCCTTTCTCAGGTCAGGAGATGTATTTGAAGCCGGGACAAAGCTGTGCTGTAAAAGCAGAGAGGTTCCCCTCTGCAGATCTGAAGGAAAACCTCCTCATTCCAGGAACCCACCCCAAAGCAGCAGCCAGCGATGCTGAGCTCGCTCTAAATTGTTACAGCAACCAACTCAATAAATAAAGTGGTTCACTTCCCTCACCTCTCCCTTGGCAGCAGTGCAGGACTGAAAGGCAAACTGCAGGACAATGGTGCTCCAGGGAAATTATTAAGCTTGGACTCAGAGTCTTTATTTTGACATTCAGGAACAAGCCAGAGCGCAGACATGTTACCAGGCATGTGAGGGCTGAGCTCATGTGAACTTGAGCTGCATCTTTTTCTCTTTTGAAAAAAATTCTCTTTCCTTCCATCACCGTGTTTAACCAATGAGAAATAATTCCAAGGGAAAGGAAAAAAAAGATTCCCAGAACAGCTGCTGGCTGCTGCACTTAATGGAGAGGTGTAATTAGAGAGTTGGGATGGCAGCTTGTCAAAAATACAGGATTGCTCTGCGGTGGGACTGGGGGTTTTCTCCACTTTGCTTTAGAGCTTTGTCACCTCTGCTTTTAGCTGTGCAGGACGTTAGGGCTTTCACATTCCCTGTGGAAGGCTGGTCCGTAGCTTCTGAGGGTTTCCTGGGAGATATCCTATGGAAAGAGCACGTAGCCTGTGGAGAGAGCACACACGGGGAGCCATGAAGAGAGGTGGAGGGGAAGGGAGATTTCTCCAGGGCTGCTGCACTGGTGCACATCAAGAGAATGCAGAGACTGTTTGGAGTGACTTCTCCCGCCTAACTTGGGTTTTCTCCATCCTCTAGTCCCAAGAACGCTTCCAAGGATGTTGAAGCTGGTAAATCCACGTGCTGTAGGCTTCCTTCCCTCTGAAGGAAACATCTTGCCCTCAGGCTGACGCTGCCCCTCACACACAACCTCCTTCCACGGGAACTCAGAAATGGCCCTAGAGAACCAAGAGAGGAATTTTACCTGGGAAAAACCTTAGAAAATTTTAGGCTGCCCAGCTGGCGCTCAAGAAGTGGAAGAAAGACAGAAGAAACCACAGCTGCTCTTGCTCCTGTTGGGTTGCAAGCGAGTGGTGGAGACCTTGATCCAGAGAGGAACTGCATTGACAAAAGAGCCACAATTCAGGGGTTTCACGGGAGAGGTGCAGAGCTTCCCCCAGGGTCACAGCTGGGTGGGGAGCACAGACCCTGCTGGCAGGAGGGGTGGGATCCTGGCTGTCCCCATGCAGAGGAGGACAGCGAGTGGCTGCCACAGCGGCACCTCTGCCCCGACACCAACGGGAAGGTGGAGCTCCCTGCCCTAATTAATTTAGAGTGGCCTGCAGATCGATCAAGGCTGAAAATGCATCCCTTGGAGCTTGGAGTTTACATTCCAGGCACGTATTTACCCAGTGCCTTTAGAGCAGGCTCCAGCAGCACCGGCTCACAGCAAGGGCAGGTTCTCCTGGCTCCTGCTGAGCTTCCCGTGCCTGGCACAGGTGGCACACCTGGAAGCAGCAGGCTTGGGACCTGCTGCAAAGCTTAATTCCCGACTTACTCAGGAGGAAACTACTTCTCAAGGCCCCTAGAAGAGGCTGCTGGTGAAGGGGGAGCCCAGGGAGCTGCTGCTTCTCTGGGCATCCCTGCATTCCAGGGAAAATGCTGCTGCAGTACCCACAGATCCATGGATGATTTCGGCTTTCCCTGGGCCACAAAGGACATAGATGTGGAACCACAATCTAGAAGGAGAGAGGAGGGTGGGGTTTTTTTATGTATGTTTTATCAGGTTTTGTTTTCTTTGAGAATCGGGGGCGATTTTGCATTTTGGCTGGTTCAGAACGGTTTCATGCTGTGCTGTGGGCGCAGAGAGATGTGAACCAGAAGCAAAACCGTGCTCAAAGGTGTTCAATATCAGACCTGGAGACCCTCACACAGCAAAGCATAAACTCAGCTAATTCTGACTAATTGGATTCCTCAAATTTTCCTTCAAAACTGACAAATTGTCCTCATTTAATTGTGCATTTAACTACACCTGCAGCACCGGACTCACGTTAGTGATCTTAGATTAAAAAGGCTTCTGTCTACACAAACTGGGTAGCACGTCCTGCCACCCTTTTTACACCCACAAACAGGCAAATATTTGAGATCTTCTTAAATACATTTGAAGTGAAGTTTGAAGTGGTGAATCCCTGACAGGGATTTGTGAAAATGGGAGCCCCGAGTGGAAAAGGTATCAGGGTAAATAAAATAATTAGGGGAAAAGTGTCAGCACACGAAGCAGGGGAGGGACAGAGTAAGAGAGGCAAAGCAAAACGCAGCTTGGCTGGGCTGGGAACACGCAGCAGGTGTTTGGACAGCGAACAGGCATTAGTGGATGATTTTATGGCAAGCCTACAGTGAAATGAGGGAGCGCTGCAGATGGAGGTGAACTGATGGGCAAAGAGAGGTGCCTTTAAATATTAACATGCACAGAAAGAGGGGACTGGGGGCGGAGCTGCCGTAAAACTGCAGAGATGGATGGAGAGGCACCGGCAAAGAGGAGAGTGGTAGGGGAGAAGGAGGGGAAGTGGATCACAGACTCCCTGTGGAGAAAGCGATTATCACTTTCAGATAACTTTAATAGTCCGAGTCCTTGAGATGCTGTTATCAGGAGAAGGAGCTTGAAATGCAGCCCGAGCTAAAGGGAAGGGGAGCTGTGACACGAGCGGTGTAAGAGCATCCACCCCGCCTCTGAAAGGAGATGCTGAGGAGGCTCAGGTTGGATCTGCTGCTCCTGGGTGTCAGCCCCAGCCCCAGCACAGTCTGAGCCCGTGGCAGATTTTCCTTGTGCTCTCTGACTAAACCTTCTGGGTTTGCGGTTTTTCTCTGAAAAATGGGATTTGGGCAGGTGACCTGGAAGTGGTTAGAGGACAGAAATGTCCCGGGTTTGTTCTATGCTTCTTATTTTCCCTGTTTAGGAACTAAAATCCAAACTGTTTGCCAAGGTCTCTCCAAAACTCTTTTCCATGCTTTACGTAGTTGAGTTATGTATCTATACATTTATATATCTATAACTTTAAGTAGTTGAAGTTTACAACAGAGATATAATTTTATAAATATAAATTACACTACTATAAACTGTGCTCTGGTACTTCTGCCCTACCATTTAATCCTCTGATGGATTTATTGCCGACTTATTGCTTATTATTTTGCCTGTGGTGCACGTATTGCTTATTTTCCCTTTCTTTTCTCACGGATATGATGACCCCAGCTATTTTCTCACCTGTAATAGCATTCATTTCTTCTCCCCTAGCTGATGCATCAGAAATCAAAAACGTGATTGGGAAGCAATCAGAGAAAAAGCGCTCTGTGGGTTGAAGGCATGGCTCTGCCTGGTAACTGTGATCCTCCTGTGCCCGATGTTTGGTGCCCTGCTGGTTGTTCCCCTTAGGAACAGACAGTGCTGATAAGAGTTGTGTCATCCTCTGATGAGCCCCTTTTGTTTCCAGGGAATGTTCCCACTCCCATTTCCCTGGGCAGAGCAGGGCTGAAGTTGTAGCAGGGCCCTCACCCCCCTGACCCTCCCAACTCAGTGTTCAGTACCAGCGATGTTTTCCTCCCTTTATCTTTTAAATGGCCCTGGGTGATGGCTCCTTGCTGCCTTTTCTTGCTGTTTCTCCGGTTTTGTCTTTCTTTCCCTCCCGGAGAAGCCTCAGAACTCTCTGCCCCTGTGTGTGCAGGGAGGCTGCTGCTCATGGATTGCTGAGACAGCTTCTTGTGCTAATTATTTCTCTAAAAGAGAATGTGGTTGTTTTGACTAATGAGTTAAACCAGAGTTAATCCAATTGACGGGAATAATCCCTCTGATTTGATACCTGATCATTGCACCTTGTTACAGGTGAGCTGCTAATGAGAGCAGAAGGGTTTTAGTGCTTCTTCCTTTAATTTCATGGAATCACTGAGTGGTTTGGGTTGGAAGAGACCTTCAAGCTCATCCAGTGCCACCCCTGCCATGGGCAGGGACACCTCCCACTATCCCAGGTATTCAGCTGGAACAACAGCTCTGTATCTCCCTTCTTCCCAGTTTCTGGCTGAAATGGTTTGATTATTTTGTTATTTTTTTCTGCTCTCTCTTTGTGTGAGAGTTTGACAGCTGTGTTAAGGAAGAAACAACTCGAGGGTTTAGGTGTTGCAGCCAGTTCTGGGTGTGATGAAGTCAAGGATAAGATGCTCCTCACCTGGCTGTGATGTGTGCCGTGCTCCTGCTGTGGTTTCTGCTGGGGAAAAAAAAATAAAAGAAAAAAAAAGAAAAGAAATAGTTGAAAATAATCAGCACTAAGCAGCCAGGAAGTTAAAATGCTCATTTTAAAGAGTGGCTCATGTTTATGGTATAACAAAGAGGAAGAACTCCTTTAATTAATATTAACAATTGAGAGCAGATTAGACCAAAAATACCCTATTACCACTTTCTCTAATCCACCTCTAATTGTGTACCAAGCTATCAAGGAGCACTTAAACCCCAAAAAGCCTCAGTAAGAAGCAGAAGGCAATTGTCTGCTTCAGCATCTCTGACGGTTGGATGTGGAAGTCATCCAGCTCTAATTATCTTTTATTCCATCCTTCCAGTGCTCTTCACAGCCCTGCAACAGTTTGGGGAGTTAAATGGGGTCTGCGGGGTGCAGCTAAACACCCAAAATGCAGGAGCTGCCACTGAGAGGGAAATTTATTCCACGGGGGACAGGACTGAGTTTGTCCTTCCCTGGATTTTTGCAGCAACAGAACATCTTTGGGTGTTATTAAAACACTTTGCCTGAAAAAATGTGGATCTGATTACTGCTAGTTTGCATTCCTTTTTCCTTAAGTTTGGAGAAGGCAAAGCTCTCCAGTGAATTAATTAATTTCACTCCATTTTGACAGAGTGCTTAAATCAGCTCAGAAGTGCCACAGCTGAGTAAACGCAGCTCGCAGGCCCTGATTGCTTCTCTTGGAAGGCCCTGCTCGACACCAGCAGCAGCTGAAACACAGCAGCCGGGAGAAGCACTTCATTAAAGAACTCTTACAGCCCTGCTGCAGCCTGGGCTGGTCTTACAAGAAACTGAGGTTTTAAAGAGTGATAAGGGTTTTTTTTTCTTTTCATTTGTACTTTCATGATCTGATGGAAGGTGTTCCCCTGTGTCCCAGACCTGATCCCTCTTTAGCTTCCCAGCCCCACGTGCATCCACAGCAGGTTTGCATCCCACAGACAGAAGTTTGCAGCTGCCTTTTGCCAAGGCTGGAAGTTATTTTGTTGGTATGTAATTAAATGGAGATATTTAATTTAACCTGAAATGTTCAGAACTTGTGTGGTTGAGATCTCTCCCTCTCACACTTTGTGTATTTCTATAACTGTATATTGTAATTAGATATGTTATAATTATATATAGATATAAAATATATCTCACACTCAGCCCTCCAAGATATATTTCACTCTTGGAAGGTCCATCAGCCTTTCCTGTGACAACCTGGCATGAACTTTGTCCCAGAGAAAATGTACATTGAAAACCTTTGTTACACATGGACAGATCTATGAGATGGCCTGACAGGCTTCTAGAACAAAAGTGTTTCCCCATATGGATCCAAGTGGACACAATCTGTGGGCCAACTCCTGTGAAATATGGATTCCTTCCTTGCCTGCCATTTAATAATTTTTTTTTTTTGAAGTGCAGCAGGATTTTAAATGGAGTCACAGATCCTTCTGCCTTTAACTCCTGCACCAGGTATTTTCGCATGCTTTGCCGTGAGACAAAAATTCAAATGCACTCACCTACAGCTTCGAGATGGGAACAGCATTTGTGTTATCCTTGTCACTGCTGTGTTTTCCCAAATTCCAGCTCATATCCACCGCCATCAACCTCGTCGACCTGCTTAAGGTTTGACCTTCTAGAGACCTGCTCTTATCGTGACCTCTTCAGAGACAACCACCCCCCCTGCAGTCAGATAAACTCCTGTCGTCTCCCAGCTCCCTCTTCCCTCTTGAATTATTTACTGAGGTCATGAATTTCTTAGAAAATCAGGCAACAAGACAGGGAGAAGTGAAGAGAGCCCTTTGTAAGTTTGTGTCTGGGAATTAATTTACTGCCTCGGATTGGGAAACGGCCAAAGGGAAGATGTGAAACCCCAAACACGACACAGTGAAATTGCTTCTTGTTGCTCCTTGTTGCAGGTCAGGCAGGTTATTGTGCCTGGAAATTTCTTTTATACAAGATCCAGTTGCTGCAGAGGATGAAGTAATCAAAACCTTGGGAGCCTCAGCAATTTACATGGAAAAGCAGAGATGATACAGGGTCGGGACCTCACATCTGCTCCACTGAGGCCAAGATTGCACCCAGGATGGCTTTGGAAAGGTTCTGTCTAAAACAGACCCAAAGAAGCAGTTTAGCAGCAGGAAATTGTGATCAGAGTGCAGGGTACAGTCCTGGCCTTGCTCTGAGGCTTCGTGGCAGCATCTGCGTTTTCATAATCTTATTTGGAAAAAAGAATCTTCATTTCTGGGTTTAGGCTGGAATGGGAGAACTGAACAGCACAGGTAATTCTAAGGTTGTGATCTAATGCTGTTCCATTAGCTAGGCAATTCCAAAGTTCTAGTGGGCAAACAGCATGTTTTAGCTCTTCTTTATTTATTTTCAATCATGTAGATTTGTGTTAGAGTTCAGTGCAGCCTCTCAGTCGGTGAATCTGGGGATTTCTGAGCAAACCAGCTGGATTCTGGGAGGGAGGGCAGAGGAGCTGTGGGATGGGCTGCCTGGGAGGCTTTGCTATCCCCATCCTTGGGATTTCAAGGCCTGCTGGGGGAAAATCCTGAGCCAATGTGTAGGGGTGGAATCTGAACCCTCTCGAGCCCCTTCCCACTGGGGAATCTTGGGATCCTGTGAACTGTTTTATGGATATTATAAAGGCTTGCTATTAATTCATGTGTATTTTTTTTTCTCTGACCTGTGTGAGCCCTGAATGAACCCATGAAAACGTGAAAGGGAAAACATCAAATTTCTCCTGTCTGAAATAATCTATTTATTTTGCTGTGGCTGCCAAATTGAGAGGCACATCCCCATCTGTCCTGCAGCACGGGCCAGGCTGCCCAGCTCATCGGGGCAGGCACTGAACAGAGACCGAAATGCAGCAGTGCCAGAGAATTTATGGCTCAAGTAAAAGCTGGGAAAACATGGGTGACTCTCACAAAACCTGAGGGAAATACAAGGTCACTGTGAGGATCACAAGAGCTGTCCCAGGACTTCAGTTCCTGCCCCATTTTCGAGGTGTTTGGTGTTTTAGTCTCTGCAGGAGTGACGGCAGAGGTGACCTCCGAGGGAGGGCTTGAAAGAGGAAAATCAGGTCTCCTTTTAGACTCCGAGAGGGGAATTGTTTCAGTCCATTAAGCCTGGCATGGAATGCAAGCCCAAACAGGGAGGGGTGGCCTGGCAGCAGCCAGGGCTGGGCCAGGATCGGAGCAGGGCCGGGATCAGCCTCTCTGGGGTGGTTTGTGTTGGAAGAACAGGGAAGAGCAGGGAAGGGGTTCTGCTGGAGCAATGAGCCAGAAAAATGATCTGGGAAGAAGGATGGCTGTCAGTCAGGTGGTTCGGGATTTGTCGGGGTCGGGGAGAGACTCCTAACAGCCCAAGACAGACGTTAATCACGATCAAGATGAGCACTTTGCAACGTGCAATTAAAAAGCAAAACTTGCCTGAGAAAGACCTTAGAAATGTGCAGGAAATTTGCTGTAACTCCAGCAGAACTTACATCAAAAAATATAAAAAATGGTAGGACCTGTCTGTTCCTTAAGGGTTGGAATGAGGTGGTCTGTGAGGTCCCTTCCAACCCAAACCATTCTGTGATAAATCCAGATAATCCTGGTTCCGGGAAGCAAAGGCACTGTTAAGTGGTTGCATCCATCTGAGAGATCATAACTTCACCTCTCTCTCTTTATTCCCATTAACATATTTGGGAGAAACTGTCAGTGAGACAATACTGAGGATACAATCCCAGCACTACTAATCAGGAGCCATGGACAGCACAGCCAGGCACAGAACACATCCCTATTTTACTCCTCGAACCCAATTAATACCAAATGGTTTATTAGCAATTAAATAGCTCATGTTTAAATATTAAAAATATTTGGGAGCTAAATATCAGAGGAAACAGAGGCTATTACAGGCACTTTCTCTTGGCACAACGATTTATTAATCTCTTTATTGTGAGGAACAAAAATGAAGGAAGAAAGCAAAAAGCTTTTTCTTGGTGCAAATTGGCCACAGAGTGAATCTTTCAGAGGTGGGCTGGACCTGGGGTACAGAGGAGCTGCTCTAGGCTGTGCAATACAGACAGATCTTCATAATAATCCCTGCTGCAACAACGAAATCTACAGTGAAGAATTTAGGTGGCCTGGTTTTTAGTAGCAAAAAGGAAAAGATGCTGCAAAGCTTTTAGGACACTTGTGAGCAAATTCTCTTGTTTCCCTCTCCTATGTTGAATATGATGTTGTCCTTTAGCAGGGTTCACAGGAAAATGGATATGAGACATCCTCCCTTATTCCTTGTTATTATTAATTATTATTATCCCACACCAGCAGTTCCCCAGGGGTTTCCTTGGCCATCAGGTGGTGGATGTCACATGTGGAACTGGACTCTCCAGGTCCTATTTCTGTGGCTGAAGGCAACTGCAACTTCTCTTGCCTCTTATTTACCACCAGCCTTGAAGTTTTATTCTTTAGTGGTGGTTTCCCAGAGGAGCTGTGGCTGCCCCATCCCTGGAAGTGGCCAAGGCCAGGTAAAAGAGCCAAGATCTCACCTGTGTTGTAGCAGACATTTGGGGAAGAAACCCTTACCTGCAGTAAAATACTTCACCAAGGCTTAGAGTTCTAAAATTCGTGCAAAAAGTATTTGGAGTTACCAATGGCTATTTATATTCTTAAAATACTGGTTCTCACAGAACCACTTCACAGAACTTCTAAATGAAGTTTAGAGAAGCAGCAATGATGATGAATAACGACGAGAAGAAACCATTGTGGGAAAAAGAATTGTAGAACAGCTCCTCTCGCTGTTGCTGTGGGAATGTTTACCAGGGAGACGTTCACCACCCACATTTTCTGAGTGATTTTGCAAAAATTGCATTGCCATTCCCTTCTTCTTTTGCCACAAATCCAGTTTTTTGCATTGTTTATTGAGAAGTTCAAGAAATTTCAGCAGCCTGGTCTGGTGGGAGGTGTCCCTGCCCATGGTCTCAGTTGGTTTCCAACCCAAACCATCATGGGACTCTATGGCTGCTAAAGGGTTTGGAATTCAGGATCCTCGGTTGGGTCCACTGGTGGGAATGCAACTCTTGAAAACCCCTGCCTGTGACAAAAGGAGCTCTTTAGAAATTCCGTGCTGGATTGCAGCCAAAAGGGCTCTGATATGTGTTGAAAACAATGCTGGGTCTCTGCATTTCTGTCTGATTTCAGTGTAGCTGAATGTGCTCAGTGTTTTTAATGCCTTGTTCTGCTGTAGGGGGGGAAAATGCTCGTTACACTGTGGACAAATATTTAGTCACTTCATGTAAAACATCTGAACCGTGAGGCAGCAAACTGTCCCCCCAGCCCGAATTTTTTCCTGACTTTCTGACTTCAATTACTCCCTCGTCATGGCGCTGTTCTTCCTTAACGCGTGGATTACACCATGGGACAGAAAATAAGTTCTGGTTTAGTCAAGGGAAAAATCACACGGGTGCTTTTATTGCGTGTCTTCACAAGCAAAGCAGCTTCCCTTCCAAAGTGTCTTCATACCCACTACAGACACAGAGGAGTTGCACAAAACCAGGGGTATTTATTAACGTAATATTTTCTTTTCCTTGATCCAGCGCTGATGCAAAAACCCCATCCTTGCTCTTAGGTTTAAATCATGTTTTAATTAGGCTGTTCTGAAGTCACCTGTGACTTTATTAATCTTGCACAAATAATAGCTGCTTCCTGTACGTGGTGGCTGGAGAATAGTGGTTTGTATTTGTTTTAAACTGCTTGTTTTGTTAAATGAAGTGCTTGAACTAATTAAAGACGTTTTTGGGGACGTCTCAGCTTTAGCCTAATGAAGGAGAGGCACAAGGAGGTGCACACAGACGCTTCTTATTGCCCATAAATCTGCTCTGATTGCAACTGTAAACTCTGCAATGGAGTTTTATGGCTCCCATTCCATCGAAAACTGTAGAGGCTGTTCCTGATGCTGGATAGTTGAATAAAAGCAGTTTTGAATTTTGGGTTTGATTGCTTTTACTTGTGAATTATGCTGAAGCTGCTGTAGTCATTATCTTAAAAACTATTTAATTAAATGTAAGTATCCAGCTGTGTGTATTTTCAAAGAGCCAAAGTGCTCTAAGACCTTCAGCAGAAGAGCAATATATATATATTTATGTATCACAGGGTTTGCAAAACCCTTCCCTCAGTTTTCACAGAATTTCCTCACTTTGGGGTATTTCATTTGCAGCTTCAATGATTGGTTTTGTCTCCATCTCTTTGGTGTAATTTGAATTTTTTGAAGTAATGAGCAGAAATGAAGGCCAGGGCTCAGCTAGCACGATCAGTGTGCAGCAAGCCTGGGGCAGAGAGAGAGGAGCAGGGACTCCAGTCCTGCTCTGCTTTCAAAGAGGAGAGAGTCTGCAATGCCCTGACTCTTCTGCCCACCAAACCTGAGCCTTTTTTCCTCTTGATTTTTCTTCTTCAGTCTCTCCCAGTCCTAATTGCATTTCTCCCTCTCTGAGAGATCATTGTTCTCCTTCCCGTTTCACTGCAGTCCCCAGCTTCGTGCCAGATCCATCCCAGATCCCCGGCCAAGTCGCTCTCCCTGTTGTTGTTTCCTTTTGCACAATTATCCCCTATTTTTCCTGTCTAAGTATCTGCCTTTCCCTGCCCACCTTTATTCCATGTCTTGGCTCCCTCATTTGTCAGTGTCCTTAATCTTTTTCTTCTCTGGGGTGAGCTTATCTCTTCTCTCACCTCCCTTCCCCCACCTAATTTCTCAGGAAATCTGTCTCTTCATTGCCCCTCTTTTTTTTTTTCCCCATTCCAGGGGCATCCAACCCCTTCACTCAGCCAGTCCCAGTTCCCCTCCTGTATCCACACAGGAATCTGTGCAAATCCTCAGCCTGTTCCACACCCCACCAGAGTTCAGCTCAGGCTGCTGCCCAGGCTTCAGCCGTGCCTCCGAGTTAATGATGTGAATTAAGGAGTCAGCATTAACTCGGAATTTTCTGGCTTTTGACTTTTCTTTTCACAGCTTGACGTTTTTGTAATGCTCTGTTTTTCTGAGACTTCAAAAAAAAACCCAGATGGGGAATAATGTGCCAGCAGAACGTGTTTTGGCAGTTCTGCCACAGCTCCCTGGGATGGTCACTGGGATTGTCCTGGAGTGTTGCCCCTCCTGGTGCCGTGTGCCAGAAGAGGCACCATGTGGTGTCTCAGAATCCCAGGATTATTTAGGGTGGAAAAGACCTCCAAGACCATCGAGTCCAAGCTGTGCCCGATCCCCACCTCGTCACCAGCCCAGAGCACTGAGGGCCACATCCAGCCCTTCCTTGGGCACCTCCAGGGATGAGGATCCCACCAGCTCCCTGAACAGCCTGTTCCTATGCTTCCAATCCTTTCCAGGAGGAAATTCCTCCTGTTGTCCAACCCGAGCCTCCCCTGGCCCAGCCTGAGGCCGTTCCCTCTCCTCCTGTCCCTGTTCCCTGGGAGCAGAGCCCGACCCCCCCCGGCTGCCCCCTCCTGTCAGGGAGTTGTGCAGAGCCACAAGGTCCCCCCTGAGCCTCCTTTTCTCCAGGCTGAGCCCCTTTCCCAGCTCCCTCAGCTGCTCCTGGGGCTCCAGACTCTTCCCCAGCTCCGTTCCCTGCCCTGGACACGCTCCAACCCCTCAATGTCCTTTTTTAAGTGAGGGCCTCCTAACTGGGGACGGGACTCAAGGTGCTCCTCACCAGTGCTGAGTAGAGAGGGAAAATGCTGGGATTCTCATCCCAAAGCCAGCTCAGCCACCTCGGGCAGGTGCCACCTTGGGGAGGTGGCAGTTCTAGACAGGTATCCCAGCAGGGAACACGTTCCCTGCCAGCGGTGCCAAGGAACAATGGAAAAAAGGGAAATAAGTGAGGTGACAACTGGGAACCGGCCGACAGGGAAGGGTCAGCCCCCAGGCAGAGCAGGGAATTGATTCACTCCCCTCCCAGATGCATCTCAGTGATTTTCTGCAGCACCTTGACAGGAAGCAGATACTACAGTGATAGCTAATTTAGAGGTATCAATAGACAGTCACACTCCAATCTCCTGAATCCCAAATCCTTCTCGTGGTCACACCATCACCCTGTCCCTCCCCAGCCGCAGGATATGCTGAGGCTGTGTGATATTCCACAGGTCTGCTCTGAACTGTGACAGACTGGGGGCCTGCAAACCATTTCCAAGATGTGGCAGAGCTTTGTATATCCCAGGAATGATTTCAGGCAGTTACATACATGGATGCAGCTTTGCACATTTCCAAGGTGTGGCAGAACTTTGTATATCCCAGGAATGATTTCAGGCAGTTACATACGTGGATGCAGCTTTGCACAGCTGCATTTTTCATGAGTAGTGGAGAGTCACACACGGTATCCTGCAGGGCAGTGTAGCTGCCCCATATCCACATCCCACCTCAGCTGCCTCGAGGAGACAAGTGGAATTAAAAATGCTTGATTCGAGTGGAACTCCATCATCTGGATTTTTAAAATAGAATGGAATTTGCCCCTGGGATGTGCTTAGGGACATGGTTTAGTGGTGGATGTGGCAGTGCTGGGTCAATGGTTGGACTCGATGGGCTTGGAGTCTTTTCCTGCATTTATGATTCCGTGATCTCAGGAAATATATGATAACATAATCAGGGGTTAAAGAGTCTTTGGGTCCCCCTGAGATGCAGCTAGAGAGACACAGTTCATGTTGTGACCAGCACACTTTTAATCTAAAACTATTTCAGAAGTTCCATTTGTGTGGGTTTTCACTCTGCGTTTGCAGGGAAGCCCCAGCCCGGGTTAATAATACAGTGGCAGCACTTCACAATGCTCTCCACCATCCAGAAGTAGCTATTAAACTGTCAACAGCACTAAAAGATGATATTTTGATGGCAATGGATAGGAACCCCATCTCCCTACTCAACATTTCTGCAGCTTTCAAGCACAGTCAAGCATAATTTGTCACTGCCTTGCATATGTGACACTGTCTGAATAGGGAGCCTGAGCTACAACTCTGTCAGTCAATTTGTCTGCTGTCCAAAAACTGCTGTAGCACCAACAGACAGCAATTCCCTTTTCCTGCTCTGTGCCCCTTGCACTCTTTGCTGTTCACCATCCACCTGGAGACCTGTGGAGGGGTGGCAGGACGTGCCAGCTCTGATATGGACCTGCACAATCCCCTTGCCCAGCTGCAGCCAGAGATATCATTTTATGCTCAGAATGAGGAGTGGATTTGGGCTCGGTGCATCCTGCTGGGAAATGCTTCCAAGGGCTGCCTTGGCCAGTATCTGCCTGGCTATCTTCTCCCTTGCAGCCTAACCTTTCCTTTCGTGCTGCACATATCCTAAAGGACATTTCCAGCCTTCAGTTCAGGTGCAAACACATTTTTCTGGCCGTTGTAACAAGGCCACCGTAGGAGGGGGTGACCTCAGCAGTGATCTCTGTAGTCACCACCTCCAAAGTGCACCCGCAATCTGGAAGGAACAGCAGGTTCCGGCTTGTGCCAAAATCCAGCAGATAATCACAAACCCTTCTGTCCCTGCTGCAGTTTTAAGCTGGTGATCAAAGTCTTAAAAGTCCTTCAATCCCATCTACATCCAACACTGAATAAAGTGGTGTTTTTCTCAGCCTAAACCTGTCTAGAGCCGGAATATTAGAGGCAGAGACAAGCTTCATTTATAATTCTCAAGCAAAATCAAATTATTTCATGTCCTTGTGCCCCAAGTTGTTTTTCTTTCTTATCCTAACTGGAATAATGAGAAAAAGGTGGGAGGAAAAGTGCATCCACCTGGGCTGTTCCAGAAAGGCTCAGCAGCAAACATTTTGAAGCCTGCCATGAAACATTCATCAGCCTCATTTGCATTACAATGTCATGGTTCTCTGGGTGAAATCCTGAAATCATTGCCATTTTTTTTTGGATTTAAAGATTGCTAAAATCACCACACACAGCTGATAGGAAGGTACTGGAGACTTCAGTGGACGACATGAACGCAATGCAGCGCTGAAAAGATTTAAAGGAATCTGCTCTTATGTTCTCTGCATTTTAAGTTCTGTAACTTTTTGTTGTTTCTTTGGCAAAAGCATATTTTCTAGAATGGTATCTAAGAAATGCAGAGGTTACTGGTGTACTCAGAACATTTTTGCAGTAGGCAATCACTGCCTCCAAAGAAATATCTCCCTCAGAAGTACTTTGAGGTATTTTCTCCTTGACGAGCCCTTGGTGCACTGTAATCAAATTAACTCTCAGTATCCTTTTGGACAGCAAACCAGTTTGAATCATATATTTTTAATTTTCCTTGGTGAGTTCAAATAATTTCTGAGTAGTTTTTTTTCTACAGTTCTATTTAGAACATGGATACCAAAATTAATGCAATATTCCAGTGCTGCTCTTAGCAGTATCAGAGAAAGTGATATCAATCTGCATTTATCCCACTAAGCCATTATTTAACTGCACAGGTAAATGATTAAAAATCCTTCATTGTGTTCCATCGTTAGTCTTGTCATCAATTATCGGGAGGATGATTATTAAATTGTTATTATTTTCAGTTATTGATGATTTCTAGATGGTAAACATCGAGCAGAAGAACGGTGCTACTACTGATGATTATAAAAATTTGCAATAAAAATTAAAATATCGCACTGAAAAATATCACCTTCAGAACATAATTTCAAAAACAACACCGCAATGTATTTTTAAGTAAATTATGAATTTGCTGGTTTTTTCCCCCGCTTAGAACAGGAACATTTTGGCAAACAGGTGTTGGCTATTTAGAAGTCCAGGAGGTCACGGCAGAAATATGTGCGAGCAGCATGTTTGGACACTTCCTCTTAACTTTGCCCCAGGACACTCAGAAAGAGGGAGCTCAGCTTCAGTATTTAAATCAAGAAAATGAACTGCTCATACCGTGCCTTTATAACCAAACAGCCGAGGGCGAGGGGGCACAAACGGGACACGAATTGTCCCCAGCCAGCCTAAAAAAATCCGCGGGTGTTCGCGTCCCCAGGGTTTTTCCAGTCAGTTTTTCCCGGACACAAAGCACCCAGTGAGCGGCTCTGCCGTGGCCGCCGGAGCAGCTGCGGGCGCCGGAGGGTGAATAATTGATGTCCTGGCAGGCAGGGCTGGCAGCTCCTGGCTGTCCCTGTCACCAGCCCGAGCGGGGCTGGCCGGGCAGCGCATCCCGCCGGGAATGCCCTCGGGAGCGGCCGCAGGTGACACCCGAGCGCTCCCGGGACGTGCAGCCCCCGCGACCCGCCCGTGCCGGACCCTGACCCGCCCGTGCCGGACCCTGACCCGCCCGTGCCGGACCCTGACCCGCCCGTGCCGGACCCTGACCCGCCCGTGCCGGACCGCGACCCCCCCGTGCCGGACCCTGACCCGCGAGTGCCGGACCCTGACCCGCCCTGCCTGCAGGGGAGCGAGGCCTTGGGGTGAGTGTGGGCAGCTCCGGGCGTTTTCCCATCCTCCTGTGACCTCCTTTCTCTTCCTCTTTCTCTCTTGTGCCGGCCTTTTTAAAAAATCGTCTGCGTTCTTTTGGGTTTAAAGTGACTTAAGCCTAAGAAGGCAGGAAGTACCTTTGTTTTTAACTCCAGGGAATATGTGAACGGGACCTACGGAACTGGCACTAAAAGTTACGGTCAAGCTTTCTGAAGTTATCCGGTGGTAGTTAAATGTTCAAACCCCCTCGGCACACTGCTGGAACAAAAGATATTTATGTTTTAAGTCTGATTTTCCCAAACTGAGTTTAATGGAATTCAGCGTCCAATGTGAGAACCTGAAAAGAGTTTTATTTTCCATTAAAAAAGAGTTGGTTCCGTGTTGGAAGTTTGACTTGTGGTGGTGTTTTTTACTTAAGTTAAATACATTTCTCATTGGGTTGAAAACACGACCTGAGACCTGCATTAAGTCCTTACTCTGCACTAAATGTTCTATTTTATCATAAAATAGTGGACAAGTAACTTGGTTTTCTTAAGGATAGGAAGGAGATATATTTCATAGGTAAAGCACATGGCAGTGATGAACTAAAGCAGCTCTCACCCCTTCTTTATAACGTGAAAAACATCAAAGTATTTTCATTTATTAATCATTAACAGCAGACCTACCTCTAATATTTGTTTCAATGGTCTGAGTGCTGTTATTTTCCACCAGCTTGGGAGCTCTCAGGTAACTCAGTCCTTGGAACAGTTGAAAAATGGATACAAAAACAATCAGCTCCCAAGAGCAGAGGCCATGGGTAGGAGCAGGGGTGTGAGACAAATCCTGAATAAATCTTGATTGTGGATAACAAGCTCCCTCTCTTTTTATTTGTCTTTAATTGCATAGTCCAGATTCTGCTGCTTCTGCTTGCTTTCCTTTGTTTTGATCACAAAAGCATTTCTTATTTGGCATCCAAAACCCAGCCAAATTTTTGGAGGGCTAAAAGTCCAGCACAGTGATATCTGGTGCTCACAGCAATTAAATGCCGCGTGTTAAAAAAAGAAAAAAACAACAAACCAGCAAAAAACCAAGAGGTGAAGATAGGGATGTGCAAACAACAGGAGATATGCAAAGAATGGATGTAATCCTGCACTCCTTAATCATGGGAGTAACCCTTATTCAGGAAAGTAATCCTGGTGCTTTCCAAGGACATCAGTGGGTGCTGGAGCACCGGGCCCAGCTTTTCCAAGGAGATAACGATGTTTTACCAGGTATTTTCTGCAGTGCGATTTTAGCAACACAGCTCTCGGTGATGTGCTTGAATGCATTAGTGATAATAAGAAATTAGGCTTTACCTGATGTCCGTTTTGCCTCTGAAAGTGTGAAAGAGAAAAGTGGGATAATGTGTGAGATGTGGCAGGGAGAAGGTGCGAACCCCTCGTGTTTTATTGGCTCACCCTCTGTTCCCTGTGTTTGCAAATCACTTTTTGGTCCGTGGGATGTATAAACTTTGCTTTTTTTCTTTAAGATAAAATGCAACTTTAGCACAAAAAAACCTCACCCAATATCCCTTAAAAGTATATTTGTGTCTCCCTAAAAGTGATGTTGATAAATATTGTCCATCTGATTCAAATACAAGGGGATTGTGGTAATGTCCTGGGAATGTTTTTTATTGCTGTTATGTTCTGTGATCTTGCAGGAATGACACATTTTTGTATATAAATTTATACTTTTTTTTGTATAAATTGGTGGTGCTGCTGCCCTTTTCACCAGCCCAGCTCAGCTTTTCTGAGCTCTGCCCTCCCAGCCCGTGTGGTGCTGCCCTGTAATCCAGGATGGGGCTTGGGAGCACCTGTGTGCCCTTCCCTGGGCCGTGCATCTGTTAATGAGGAAAACTAATTACTTAAAAGCTTTCAGCAGGATGGGGTTGAGAAGTATAAATAGTCATGAACTGCTCCTTCTGCTCTGTGTTTGTGCTGCTGCCAGCAGTGGTGGGGTGGAGGTGAAGTTACCCTGGGCAGTCACTGCTCTGGTAAGTTGCTTCCTGTGGGGGGAAAATTCTCTTCTGTGCACCCTGAAGGGGACAAAATATTAAAAGTCAGAAGTAAAAATGCACTGGGTGATGATTCCAGATGGTATTAAAACCTTACTTGTTAGTGAAGTTGGTATTAGGTCTCTCTTGGCTTTTTGTTGTTGCATGAGGTATCAGGAATGAGCTGATTTTTTCTCTTCAGCTTTCCTACAAGGCAAAGATTGGGCTGGTTTATATTTAAAAATGAGGTTTAGTAGATTATCAGATCTATTTGCATAGAGATTGGAATGGTTTATATTTAAAAATGGGGTTTAGTAGATTTTCAGCGTCTATTTGCTCCAGAAGCGGTTTAATGCTGAGGTTACATCACTCCCACGGGCAGCAGAGACATGCAAGCCATGAAATGACCTCAGTGCCAAGGGGCAGAGTGGCAGCTGCTGCCAGGGAGAGCCTGGAGTGGCCCTGGGCAGCATTTCCCTTCTCTTACTCCGTGCAGAGTCCCAGCAGGAGCATCAATTCTCTCCAGGGAAGTCCCTTTCTGTCCCTCAACTCTGCCCATGGAGTCGGTTCCTAATCCCTGGAGAACCCCACAAGCACTGGTTGCACTTTAATTTGAACTTTATACATTTTGAAGGTACATTTTTTTACATCTGTTCTTCTTTATTGAATTATAGCTATAAAAACCCAAAATGCACATGCAGCTGTTTTTATTTGAGGATCTGTTTCTGGCACTGGGCGCAGGTCAAGTGCCCATTTTAGTTTTCATTACTTTTTGAAAATTTTAGAGGTGGCTGTTCAAGCAAATTTGTTGAAAAGTTTTTCAAACTTGGCCAAAACATGCTCTGGAATGGTTCAGCCTGTTTGGTATCAAAAACTGTGTGCGCAGAGATGTAGAGCAGCTGGGTTTGGGGGGGTTTTTGTGCAAATTGTGTATGGAAAAGGTGTTTTCTGTGATTGACGTGTTGTTCTCATGTGCCTCATCATGGCTGGTGGCATTTGGTGAAAGGTTTGGACTTGATGATCTTGGAGGTCCTTTCCAGCTTTAATGATGCTGTGATCCTGTGACTCGGAGGTCCTTTCCAACCTCAGTTATTCCATGATCCTGTAATTTTAAGTGGAAAAGCCGAGCCGGTGTGATTGTGCGTGTTCTATTTAACACACGTGATTGCAGACAGATGAAACTGCAATGCCTGTTTTTAAAATGAAAGCTTTCCCTTGTCCTCCATGAATTCCTTTGCTGTAGATCCCAGCCTGGGAGCAGCCAGGCCTGGAGGAGCAGAGTTCCCAACTGTTCCTGCTCTGTCTGTGGCCCGGCCCAGCCCCGATATCCCCCAGGGCATTTTCGAGGGTGTTCTTCTCTCATACAACACTGCTCTTGTTTCATGAGACATTTCTGCATCCCTGGGGAGGGAGCCGAGCAGAGGACAGCCACACACCCACCTCTGTGTGTGGTCCCAGCCCCAAACACGTCCCAGATTGCCATCAGTTAATTACTGCATTAATTGGGTGGTGCTGGAACGCGTCAGTCACACACCTGACACCCCACTGAGAGCAACTGGGACAAGCTGGGCAAACTCCTGTGGGGAATATGCCATGATCTGTGAAAATGGATTCTTTCCTCCCCTCCCTGCAAAGTATGAACAGCTCTTTCTCAGGGTTTTATCCCTGCTTGTTGCTGGTGTGTTACCATTAGTAATTATTAGGATCCTGCATAGGTTTGTATCACAAACAACTAAAGATGTGTTTTCTGCCTCTATCCAAACCTTTCCCGGTGATTAAAGCCCATCAGTGCAGGATTTATGAGGGGCAGAGGACAAAATAGCGCAGAAAACACACAACAAGCATTGACAAAATTAGCTATTGCCAAATCTTTTGGAAGAAGAAGAATGGAGTCAAGAGAATATGGATACAATTCCCCTCGTGTCTGTAGGGTGGGCCGGGATAAACACATGGAAAAAAGGAAGTGTTGTAGCAGCAGAAGGTAACTCTGGCCACAGTGCCCATGGGTGCTCTGGGGCACCTCTGGGACTGGGTTTCGGATCTGTTTGGATTTCATTGATTGCATTTAGTTTTCTGCTTCTGTTGCTCTCGATTCCTAGTGCCACTTGGAGCTGCAAGCGGGGCAGATGGATCTGGGAGGCTGAGCACAAACAGCTGGGCAGGCTGGGGAGATACCTGGCAGGGCTCGGCTCAGAAACTCCCATGGGAAGCAGGGCAAGGTAGAGCCCAGGGCCACACGTGGAGAGCTTCTCTCTTCAGCCCTCCTGCTCTTCTGAAACCGACTGCTGCTCTTTGGAGCATGTAAAATTATTTTAAAATTCTCTTTCGCGATAAAATCAAACTTTAATAGGCAAAGTTCCCCTGCAAACTCTTACAGAGGGAGAGAACATTTTTTTTTGGGGTGTAGTTTTGGTTAGCAGGACACCTTTAAGAATAGATTATACTGAAAACAAGGTTTAATCAAGATTAGGTGGCTGGCTCTCACTTCGCTCGGTTTTGCTCACCAGGGGCTGAAAATGAGCTGCCCCTGAAATCTCTCCCCCGCACTGAGGGCACTGTGCAGCCCTGCAAGAGCAGAGGAGCAGCCTGCAGGGAAGGTCTGTGCCAGCCTGCAGGGGACTGCACCAAATCCCTCCGTGTTTGAAGCAGCAGTTGAAGCAACGTGGTTTTATTCCCGTTTTCTGTGCCTGGAGCTGGCTGTGGTGCCCACAGTGGGCATTGCCACAGCGTGTGACACGCCGGGGAGGGCACTGCGGGAGCGTCTCTCGGGCAGCCCTGTCCGTGTACAATAAAACGCTTGATCTGTGTGAAATAAAGGAGTTGATGTCACTGTGCAGCCTGGGCTGCCCGGTGGGAGCAGCCTCTCCCTGCTGAGCCCAGAACTGAACCACCCAAACTCTCCTTGCTCTGTTTCATCCTCTCGTCGTCACTTTACCCTTCCGAGTTTCTCGAGGTTGAAGTTTTTTGCCGGCAAAAAACTTTGGGTTTTTTCCTCTTTCCTTGCCTGCACGTTGCCTTGAACAACAGCTCCTGACCTACTTCTGTCTTTTAATTGCTGCTGCAATATGAATTTTAATTCCAGCCAGAGTCCAGATGTGCTGAGGATGCACAGCACGTGCCAGGGCCAGGCCATTTATCTCCCAGGCCAGTCTTTCCCAGCCCTTTGAATCCAGGGACCCCTTAACCTTTCTGAAAAAAATATCTGAAGCCATCATCATGTGTTTCACTGCTGGCTGCTGATGGGAAATGGAGATAATAACTGTTAATCTAAATGCTAATATGTATTTTCTCTGACAGCTTAGTTTGTTTCACTGTTCTTTAACCTTTGGCTGAAAATATTAATGGAGATGGATGTGAGCCTTGTGCTTCCATCCCCCAGTGCCCACGTCAACCTGGGCACTGACAATTTATGGGAGGCCATTATTATCCTTTATATTTTTATTATTATACTTAATGCCTTTTGCTTCTTTTCATGGCTCTTTTTGGGGACTTATGGACATTAGAGGCTGAGTGGGTCATTGGGAGCTGTCAGTATCCTGGATTTGGGGGAGATCGCAGCTTGATGAACAAGGAGTTAGGTTTGGCATTCTCCGAAAGAGTTCAGTGAACTTTGTTCACAAAAAAAAATCCTTTTTATTCTCTGCACTTGAGAAGAAACACTGGCTACAGGTGCTGCATTTTGAGCCTCCCAAGAATTTCCTCTCCCAGGGAACGTTGTTTTGCTTAGCTAAGATCTCCCTTTTTGTTATTCCACAGAAATGGGAAGTGAGGGCAAGTTATCAATGCGTCTTCTGCTCAATTAAATTAACTCCCACAGAATTAAAACTGAACTCAAGAAAGGCTTTAGTTTTAATCGCTCTGTGGCTGTAGCTTGTGAAGGACTCTGGAATCCTTTGGGAGGGGGGAGAAAAAGCATCTTTAAAAACATAAGCTGGTTTAGCTCAGCTTTTTCTGGGATGCATTAGATTTCAACAGCACAGGAGTTTGATGAATAATAATTGTAAGTAGAATACAGAAAAGGAGAGTTGGTCATACCCTGGAAGGCCAGAAAGTTGGGGATACAGCCTCACAGAAGCTCTGGGAATGTGGCTGGGAGGAGAAGTCCAGGGAAGGACAGCACAGGGAGGAGGATCCTTCCCTCCACCATTACAGTATCCCCTTTCCCATAAATATTTTCCAGAGTCTTTTGCTTGCTGGTCCCTCTGCCAAGGGAGGATTTAACGGCACAGATGTATCAAATCATTATCCCAGTGATGTATTACAGGTACAATGTGTATTGCAACCTGTTCTCACAGCAGACAGAGCGTTAGTGCCTGATATTATTACTGATATTTGATGTACAACTCAACTCCATTTAATTAGTTCACTAAAATGCATTTTCTGCCAGAGATGTGGTGAACAGGAAGGAAAATCACCTTCCTGGAGAAATGCCTTGTAGCAGGATGACTGAAAAAAGCAGAGAGCAGAGTCTGAGAGGCAGAAATTGAGCACATCAATCCTGCAGACCCCCCAAAATCTGTGGCATCTCGTAGCTGAGATTTTGGAATACAAGCCAGCAACTTGGCTGTAAAATGAAACTCTTTAAAAGGAAACTCTCATGGTATTACCTATAAACACTTTAGGACAGCAGATTAATCTGGAGTTTGTGGGTAAGGCAGCAGAAAGATGCTTCTGTGCTCAAAGAAGTATTTTTACGTTTGGGAAAATGACCTGTTCCTCATCCAAAGAGCTGAAGCTTTGCCTTAAACACGGAATTCAGCTGTGGCCTGGGGAGTGATCCCTAACACAGCCAGGCTTCTGTGTCTCCTTGGTACCCACGTCCACAGCAGCACCAGGAGATCATTAAATAGGGTTTCCTCTTCCCTTTGCGTCCCCTGTGGAGCAGGAGAGCAGGATTTTGGCCCGGGATCTGCGTCGGTCTCTGGACTCCCCTGCGTGGCTGACGGCAATTTGTGCACTGCTGTGCTGCCCGAAGCCAAACCCTCCCTGGGCAGCACACAAACCTTCCCCCAGCAGCTGAGTGACCAGAAACAGCTTCCTTGTTCTTCTCTCCTGTGGGAAACGTGGGCTCGCTTGGTTGCTGTCCGTGGGAGGAGGATGGGGGAGCCAAACACCACTGCAGGTCCTGCTCTCCTGCAGGTGGGAAGAGAAAAGGGCTTGGAAATGGGTCTCTGAGCCCTCTTCCATGGAACCTGGGGATCTTCCTCTGCTCAGGGTTCACTGGGGGCTGTGAGAAGGGTCCCACTCACGTTGCTGCTCTTTCCCTGTGGGGTTGGTACTGGGAGCAGGGGATGCAGTGGGGTGGGATCACAGCTCCTGGACCATTGGATTAGGGAAGGTGTCCCTGCCTGTGGCAGGGGGTGGAATGAGGTGATCTTTAAGGTCCTTTCCAACCCAAACTGTTTGAGGATTCTGTGATTTCTGCAGTGCCTGATTGGGAATGGTTCCGCTCCTAAATTGTCATTCCATGCAAACCTCTCCCTGATGAAATGCACTGCTCTGGGAAGGCTCGTGGAAGCCTCCAAGGGAAGAGGGCTGGATGTGGGGTTCATGGCTTGTGCAGAGTGAAAGAGCTGTTTTGGTGGCTCCTTCCAGGAGCCTGTCCAGCCTGGGGAGCAGAAAGGTCAGAAGGAGCCAGGAGGGAGAAACCTGAGCAGTGAGCTGCAAGGAAACCTGTGCTGCTGCCTGCATTTCCGGCCTGGTAAATGGAGCCTTGCCCTGGGTCTGGCAGCTGTGGGAAGAGTGAGGAAGGGGTGTCTTCCCTTATCCCAGGACTGCCCTTCCAGACTGGATGGGCCTGGCAGGCCACCATGGAGTGGTTCATTCTTAATCACCAGTGCTCTTTTACGGTGTGGATCTGCAGCAGGCTGCTCTGCCACATCCAAATTCCACTTCATTGCTTCTCGTGTTCTTTCTCTTTCCCTTTGTGCTCCTCAGGTAGCAGCTGCACTTCAGCTTGTGTTCAGGAACCAGCAGTGATATTTCCTGAGCCAATTCCTGTCTTTAATTTGTTGTTGTTTTGGTGTCTGACACTTCCAGAGCTCTCCCTGGCCTCCAGAGTCTCTGTGCAGTACAAGTGTCTTGAACACAGTTTATTTTAATCAGGCCTCCCAGAATTCAGTAAATACTTCAGGCCGATTTCTCCGGTGCATCTGAACACATTCAGCAGAACCATGTGCAGCCAGCGATGAGACATAATTGCCAACAATTTCACACCCACAGAATCCTTGCCTGCCTCTAACATTGCCAGAGCCCCATCCTTCCCCTCCCTGCTTGGAGCAGGAAGCTCCCAGTTGCTAAGGGGATGGAATTTTTGATGCAGCTCTACATGAAATATTTTCAGCATCAAGTGCAGGATTACCCGTGTAGTTTTCTGGTTCATGTTCTCTGTGTCAGAGTGGAAGGACCAAGCTGCAGTGAGGAGCAGCTCTCCAGAGCTCTGGAGGCCAGGTTTGATCCAGGCACTATCCAGGCGTTCAAAATATGACTTGAATCCGTGTCTGCTGCATTTAACTGGAACTCTGACAATTACAGGCTGTCACAGGAGACTTCCACTCCTGTTCCTGACTCAATTACCCAGGCTCATGCTTCTCCTAAGATTACCATTGCTGTAAATAAACTCAAGCTCATTCTCCTTCTTCCTTGCTGTTCTAAGGAAAAGAGAGGCTGATTTTACCACCCAGCATCCAATCGAGCCCAAGCCTCAGGGGAGCTTTTAGTTGAATTGGAATGAAGTATTTTTTTTTTTTTTAGCCAAGCTGTGATTATTGATGCACTGAATTTAAAACAACAAAACAAAACACCTCCCATGTTCATTTCCCATTCCCAAGTCCTTGCTATAGGAGCATCTATCACAAAGTCTTAAAACAACAAGTATACCTAATCAGCTGAGGTCCCCTTAAAATTTTACAGACACAAATCATTACTTGGCAAAACACTGCAGCACCCCACTAGATTGTTATTGCCACAGTATTTTCCATAATGTGTCCTGCTCCTTTTGCAGCCTTGTTTTCCTAATTCCCTGGTTTTGTGTGCTGAAAAGTCGTTTGCATTAAGCTGTTCACCACTCCTGGTTTCTTTCCTGAGTGATCTGTTGGTTGCAGCTCAGTAATGTTTGAGTAGATTGAATTCTTTCTTGCACTGTTGTAGTGATCTGAGTGTGTCCGTGTGCAATTCCTGAATTGTGGCCAGCTCTGGAGCTCATTTACTGTGCATCAGTCAGGCAGGCTCCTCTTCCCATGTGAGTGCTTCCCTTCTTTTGCTTCTCCCCTTTTCCCACTGGGATGGCACGGGCTGACTGTGAGGAGGATCAGCACAGGGTCGTCCATGGAACTGCTCTCCCATGGAAATGAAATCCCTCTAAACCTGGGCACCTGGGAAGTGCACACCACAGTGCTCTGGAATCCTGAATGGGTTGCTCCCAGATGTCGTGTGGAAGTGTTTAACTGAGCTGCCTGGGATAAATGCCTCCAAAAAATTCCTCATCTCGTGGGCCTCCAAAAAATTCCTTATCTCGTGCTCCCAGGGTTTGGGTTGGAAGGGACCTTAAAGCTCAGCCATGGGCAGGGACACCTTCCCCTACCCCAGGGTGCTCCAAGCCCCGTCCAGCCTTGCCTTGGACACTTCCAGGGATCCAGGGGCAGCCACGAATGACAAATTGTGCCATCGCTGATGCTCTGTGTTAGGAGGGCTCATTAACAGCCCAGACCTGCTCCAGGAGATGAAAAGTCTCCTTTTCACAGTGCAGGAGTTTAACTGTGCCCTGGCTAAGGATTACCTCAACCTGCTATAAATTGAGATGTTTCACTAATTGCTTTCTTGGTTCATTAGCCGAATTGTGAGCATGAGGGAAATGGAAAAGGCTCGGGATGAATTTCCCTCGCAATCCTTAATTTAAATGGTGAATAATAATTTAGTGTTGAACACAATGTGTGGGGTGATTTGCTGTGCTGGAGCTCGTTTTTTACCTTGGGATCATTTACCACCTTTGAAGCTTTGTGGGAAAATGATCCTCGGCTGTGCTTCATTGTGATGTGATGTGACACCAGGCAGGAAGGTATCATCGTCATCATCGGATAATTGTAATAATCTCAAAATTTATACAGAAACGCTTTGTCATGGCAAGTCTCTCCTCAGATACTGTTTTAAGCAGTGAGATAAGAGAGACAAAAGGCAAAAATCTTTAAAAGTTTTGCTTCTATGGATGCTGTGGCTCTATTTCCATTTCAGCCATGGAGGTGACAAAACTACAACGTGTCCCTGGTTTACTCTTTCCAACACTCAGCTAAAAAGCAAAGATTGACTCTGAGCAGCTGCAGGGAACAAATTCTACTAATTCATCACAGCCAACGCTGTAGAATTTAATCTGTTGTATGAAATTCCTCCCATTGATTGTTATGGCAGGGCTGTGGCACAGGAGGTCATTTGTGAGCTCTCAATTGCTGGTTGTGTGACAGTGAAAAAAGGAGGCTAAAAGAAAGGTTAAATTAAAGAAGCTGCTAGAAGCTCTTTATGTGAGATGAATGTGTATTTTCTAAATTAATGACAGCAAACCTCCAATTAGCTGGATATTGATGCAGAATTCAAGCTTTATAAGGTAAATACATGTTTTGTCCAGCCACAGGGTTGGGTAAGGAAGGGTTTAGCTGCAGTGGGGTTACAGGTAAATGAACATTTTCTGTTTATTGGGGCACAGTGACCTCCCTGCTGCTGCTGACAAATCTTTACAATAAATCTGTCAGTGCTTCCCAACATCAAGAAGGAATATGAAACTTAAGACCTTGCCCTCTAAAATATCCTCCTGTAACACGGGATGAGCAAAAGCCTTGAATGTGCTGCTTTGTGGTTCAATAAACAACTAAACTTTTATTTCAGAGCAGAGATTTCCTCCTCAGCCCAGTGCATGTTGGTTTGGCTTAAATAAGCGTGAAGGGGAACCTCTAAACTTGGTTCTGTTTTGTTAATTTAGAGAATTCCCCCGTAAAAATATATCAAAGAGGGCTGCAGCGATGAACTCCTTCTGTTGTGGTTTTTGCAGTTTATACACATTAAAATAACGGTGTAATGGAGTGATTTGATCAATCTACTCCTTGGGAAGGGTAGAATTTTGTTGTAGATTGTCAGTTACTTCATTATCCTGATTGTGGTCGTTGAGCTTCAAGGTTTAATTTCATTTTTTGCAGAAAAACTCTATTTTAATGTACATGTGCCTACCCAGGAGCTTCACATCTCCCCACACCTCTTCCTGTGCATCTTCTGAATTTGTGATTTTAGTGCATCTCTACCCTATTGCTTCTTTTTTGACTTGCTGGTGACTCCCAACTTCTTTGGTGTCAGTATTTTGCAGTAACGTCCCCCTTTCTGGGCCATTCTGGGAAAATATCAGTTCCTAGAGTTCTAGGATGAGTTTAGGGAGATGTGGAGGCACTGCCGTATTTTATTTGTTTATATTTTGCTTGGTTTCTGGCTCTGCTCCTTTGTCACCCTGGTCTTCAGTCATTTCTAGGTAGTTTACACTGGGTTTATTTTTTCTCATGCTATCTTCTGTTGTATCTTAATCCCATCCTAATTTTGAGATGCCTGTGATATCAAGATCCTTTTTTGAAAATTAAGCAGCGCTCTGGATTACTCAGCACTTCTGTGCTGTGTTCTTATTGAAACTCACCCACTTTGTGTTGCTTCAGTTTCTATTTTTAAGCTCCAGGTACAAATGCAACTTTCCCTGTCTTCTCTGCTCTTTGCAATTATTTTTTGCTTAACCTGAGATTTTCTCTCTCCATTCTGTCCAAAAATACAGAGCCTTTTATAGCCAGCTTTTCTTCAGCTTTTAGTTGGGAGAAAAAAACCCACAAAAACCCAATTTAAAAAAACCCATCTATGAAAACTCTCTCAACTTTAAAAGCGTAAACTGTGCTCTTCTGTTCTGGGGTGGATGGAGCCAGGCTTTCTTTGCAGCCTCCTCCTCAGTCCCCAGGGTTTTCCCAGTAAAATTCTCTATCTCCCTTCTCTCCATTGCCTTTTCCTGCAAAGGGACTGTGCCATTAGAGTGGGACTGTAGTTCCTGTGAGGGTTTTTCTTTTGTTCCCTGTGTCCCCCTCATCTTTCCCAATTTGTCTTACTGGGATTGCTCTCCTGAAAGCTGAGGGACATTTCCAGCAACCCAGAATCGAAGATAAATAATTATATATTTTATAATTATCTATAAAAGCTGGGCACCCACCCACTTTTTCCTTCATTTTTTTCCCCATACCTTTGATCCCCACTGCTGTTTATTCTACGTTTCTAGCACAAGACATTTAGCGAAGGCTTTGGCTATAAGATGAATTCCCAAATCTACAGCTTCTCCTCATATTGTATTTTCACACTGAAATCCTCTTGAAAGGTCGCTTGAAGGTTTGAAATACCAGAGCACTTTGATTGCTGTTGATTTTTCTCACGGTGATTTAGTAGCCATCAAGCTTCTCAAAAACACAGTCACTGGTTAATCTTATGTTCTTGTAAAGGAAGAGCCCACGGAGCTTTTCCCCACAGCTGCTGCTGGAACTGCATTATTCAGAGTTGGATATCCACAGGAATGACCCCTGGATCCGCCCAAACGGGGCGGAGGAGAAACCAGTTCATGTGTGTGCTGTAATTAAAGGAGAGCACGGATCCATTTAGCCATGATTGTGATGAGGGATGGATTTCCACAGCCCAGCAGTGTTGGAGTTACTCTGTGCACAGCCCAGAGAAGCTGTGGCTGCCCCTGGGTCCCTGGAAGTGTCCAAGGCCAGGCTGGGCAGGGCTTGGAGCAGCCTGGGACAGTGGAAGGTGTCCCTGCCCATGGCAGGGGGTGGAATGGGATGAGATTTAAGGTCCCTCCCAACCCAAACCATTCCATGATTCCGCGATAACAATCTCTGTGTGAGTACCTCAGAACCACATCCCCAGGGAGGTGACAGGGTGGCCTCTTTATTTTGGGGTCTGGTTTGTAAGGGGTGATGTTTGCTGAGTGAATCGTTTTTGGGATCATGCTAACAACATGGTTTTAGTCATCCCGCTGACTGTGGATGTGTTGTGTGGGATAATTTATATTTATAGGTTTGGTTTGATAGCCTTTCACCAAGTTTGGCTCAAATAAAGATTACTGAGTTCACAGTTTTACAGACAATCCCAAACAAAGGATAATTTCAGTATAAATAACCCTGAGTTCATTCAGGAATGGCTGGGGATGGTTCTTTTACGAAAGAAATAACTGTAGTCCTACCACCATCATAAATGCAAAGATCAAATTGCTCCTAAGACTTTAGAAAAAAATAATATTGAAGATTTTTGGCTAAATGGTGATTTCTCTCAGCACTGACCTGCCTACACATGAGTTCGATGCTGTTTTAATTCCTCTTTTTTAAGCAGAATGATGGCGTGTCTAAACTTCCCTGTGTCATCCCAGTGCTCTTTTCTTTCTGCCATCAGGATGTTTCTGTTGTCCCACTCTGGCTTCTTGCCCTTAAAATACTTTTCCACTCACCTCCCAGGCTTTGAGAATCCAGCTCTGCACTGACAAAAGGCAGAGGGGCTGAGTTATGCTAGAAAAATGTTAATATCATACAGTGAATTTTTTTATCCTTGGGAGAAGATAGGTCATATAAATGAGGCAATCATTGCTGAGAAGAGAACTTAAAAATCTTTCCTTTCTCCAGTACAAAGTGCCAAGCCTTTTTAAGGAAAAGGAAGATGGGAAGTGCTTTATGGAACTCAATAGCAGAAATATAACAGCTCTGCCTACCCCACTTTGAAAAGCTGCAAGTTGGTTGTTTTAATGAGTGAAAAAGTAAATTGTATATCATTTTTTACGAGAGAATTAGCTTTTATTTATGCAAAGCAATCAGTGTTTATTATAAGTTAAGCATTTGGAGAAACAGATTTTAAAAACCCCACATTCTCTTGGATTTACAATGAGGGTTATGTGCTTGGTTTTCACCGCAGCTGAATAAAACCTCATCCTTCAAAAAACCCTGTTAAATATTCTTCAATTCTTGTAAATATCCCTTTAAAAACCCTGTTAAATATTCTTCAATTCTTGTGAATATCCCTCAATTCTTATTAGATGTTCTTCAGTTCTGTATAATCCTGTATCATCTTCTCCTTGGCAGCCGCACGACAGCTGTTGGCTCGCTGTCCCTTGATTAATTCTCTCCCTGTTCCAGGGTGGAATACACCTCGTTTGTTTAGTGAAAGGGGATATGGCTCATATTTAAAAATCCCTTTTAATGCAGTTACAGCATCTTTGCAGATTTAATTAGGTCTCAGCCCCTTCCAAATCACGGAAGTCAGAGGTCCCATCTTACTCGTCCCTGAGGCACCGTTACGCGAAGTCCCCAGACGGCGCCGAGCTCCTAAGCGATGACTTCATCATATAGGGGCTAATTACTTCTAATCTTACACATTGATGAGGCTGGATTTTATGTCTCTGAGCCACTGGGACTGGAACTGCCAAATTATCCTCTCCTGTAGCACGGGGGTTGTTTCTCCATTAGAGGGACTCCACTCCGATCCCTTCCCACCAGGCGCTCGCGTTTGAAACCCTGATTATTGCTGGCACACGGCTGCATCCGATGAGCTCCCGGTAATCCCTGTTAGGATCTCGGATAAACTGCCGGGGCCTGGCTCAGTTAAGGCAGGGAAGGGTGAGCAGGGCAGGAGAGGGAAGTCGGGAGCTTGGTCCCGGGGGGATGTGGAAGCTGCAGCTGGACACGGAGCATCCCTGAGCCCTGCCTTGAACATCAGCTCTTACATTTTATGAGCAATAACCTCCATCAGATCTTTAAAAGAAATGACTCAACACTTTCACCTTCTGAGAGGGGGGGGAAAAAAATGTCTTTGGAGTCTATAATGCATGAAGGTGTTGGAAGCCTAATCTAGTATAAGCTGCCTTCAGCCAGGCCTTTTCAGCGCCAGGGAAGAGAAATGAATATCTGAAAAGCAGCAAATAAGTCCAATTGCACTCTGATTTCATGGCTATGAGTGCTGGAGGTCAGGAACATAAAGCTGTTTATTTCTCCCCACAAAGCAGAGGCTGTTATCATAACCTGCTGTAGGTGCAGGTATTGCAAACTCTTCCTTCAGGGAAATATTGGATTTTATTACAGCATTACTTCACACCAAATAAGCTCCTTTCCCTGCTTCTTTCTCTACTCATCTTGACCCAGCCTTGGAGCTGTGTCCCAAAAGGAGGAGTTTTTTTCCAGGAATCTGAGAGTGGAGTTAGAATCATTTGAGTTGAGCATTTACCAGATGCTAATCCAGCTCTGCCAGTGAGCAAGAGCGACCTGGAAGCTTTGTTAGGAAAGGACAGGGTTGGGAAGAATAAGGTTTGGAGGTGGTGGAACTTTTAGTTGTCTGTTTGCAAGGAAATCAGTAACACCTTGGTTTTAGCTACTGCTTTTCGAAAGGCAACAGGGAACTAAGCTGGGGGGAAAAAAACCCCAAAATATCAAAAACCCCCAAAACCCAATGAAAACCCCACACTCTAAACCTTGGAAAAATCTTAATATTATCACAACACGCAGCCAGAAACACCAACGTGCACCCAAGGTACAGAAACATTTTGTGCTCATTTCAGGACTTTATTTAGCTATAAAAAGACCATTGTAAATTAGAAAAATCCACCTAATTTTGAGTTAATAAACTTGCCTTAACTGTTGAATGAAGTATGTAAATCTAAATTTATAGATTTATCAGCATTAAATTTCTGGCCCAAGGTGTTAATCCTGACATTCCTCTAACTAAGGCAGTGCTCCATTTAGAGTAATAAGATGGTTTTAAATCAATGTGACATAGACCAGACACATCCTCCAAAATAATACTTCCAGTGTAGGTTGTGAGAAATATTTTTGCCTTTTTAATTAAAACAAATGCGTGACCTGGTGGAATTTTTGGGTTTTGGTTTTGTTTTTTTTTTTTTACATTGTAGGTGAACTTTATCCCACTAAGCACCAAAAAGTGCACAGACTTCTGAGCGTATCTTAAATTTTTTGCTCTTTAAAAGGGGGAAAAAAATCCTAAAAACCTGGGGTTTAATCTGTTTAAAGAGGACACAACTTTAACCCAGTGCCCTTGCAGGTATCCCTGCAGCCTTTGTCTCTCCAGTTGGCTGCTGTTGGTTGGATTTAATTTACAGTAAATACTCCTGTGGTAAATATTGGCCTTTTTTCCTCAGCTCCCTTGAATAATGCAATGCTCTCTAGAGTCAATGCCTGTGTGTCCACAGCTGTGTAGCATTCCCACTGTCCAGATTCCATGGATGCGTTTGGGGAGAGAAAATTCAGGATCGCTGAGCTCCATGGTGCAGGGTTTGAAATAAAACTGGCTCGTTTTCCTCCTCAGGGTGGGACAGCTGCTGGAGTGCTCCCAGCACACATTTATACTTGTCCTAGCAAAACCAGGTTTTTCTCTGCTTTCCCTTTGGATTTAAGAGCCACCAAGGTAACTTTTTGGAGTGGATGTAAAAAAAAAAGTCCATTACAAACTGAAAAAAAAGCAAACAAAACAGACAAACAAACAAAACCACGTCTCATCCTTAAAAAAAAAAACCCAAAAAACAAACAGACCAAAAAAGCCATCAAATTAAAATTGCAAATTAACCAAAGTAACTGGAACTAATCCCATAGAGAGATCTACCTGAGCCTATTGGTCCAAGAAAATCAGGATAAAAGGAAGATAGGGTTGCAGAAAGGAGGAGAAAGGGTGCGCTCAGTTTGCCTGAGGGCTGTAGCAGTGTGGATTGGCTGTACAGTTTCATATCCACGTTTCCAGCTGCAGCTTTCCCAAAAGAACATTCCACCTGAACTTTGCTGCCCTTGGCTTCGGGCAGAACACGACCCGGTCACGTCCCGCCTGAGCCTGGGTGTCACCAGCACGGGGGTGGGAGCTCAGAGTGCTCCGTGCCGAGCCTGGAAAGGCTCAGCTGTGTCCTGCAGGTCGTTTCCCAGGATTTGATGGTAGAGGGAATATCAATCGTGACCGAAGAGGTTTCTGAAAGTGCATTCAGCAAAGTCTGTGTCCTGTAACTGGTGGCCCTGAAGAGACGTTTGGGATCGATTCTCCTCCCAAAGCACCCGGTGGAAAGGCTGGCATTGGGAAGGGCCAGGATTTGGCTGGGGGAAGAGTGCAGCTGAGTTATTCAGTGGTTTGTGCGTTGGCTCTGGATCAGAGATTGTCGTGGAAAGGAACAACTGCAGGACAAACAAAGTGGTGCTGGTGGCAACCATCGCCAGCCACCTCATTTGCCTTGGATGGAGAATTGTTCCAGCATTTGGTTGTTCTGAGCTGCTCAGTTATCGCTTCACACTGCATTATTCCAGGCATTCTCTGCAGTAAAATCTGGGAATCTGATGCTGAGTCTGTCACATTTAGGAGGGTGAGTGCTCCAGCAGTGCCTTGCTCTGTGACTTTAAACAGGACAGATGTTGCACATGGTCATGGCCAAGGTATCACAGCACTGGGGTCAAGCAGCTGTGGCATTATCAGATTGGCCTCCAGCACTTCACTTTTCTCTGAGCCCCTCAATTTCCATAATCTTACCATGAGATTTCCATATTTCTTTAGAGAATGAAAACAAAAATGTGAAACGGGAAATCCAGGCTGACAAGAAACAGCATGAGCAGCAGAGCCCATGAGCCCAGACCCAAATATTGTTCCTCACTCCTCCCCATGTCTCCTTTCCCATCCCCTCTTCCATCTGCCCTCTGTGCCTCCTCCTTGCTCCCAGGACAAGGGACGTGTCCTGCCTGACTGGGAAACGTGTCCATGGATCAAACAGATCTGGTGAACTTCTGTCTCTGTCAGCCTCTCATTCCCACAAATCCATTGATTTTCGTGGTCAGCTTGTGGGGAGATCAGCTATTGACCCTGCTGTCATGCTGCTTGAAAGAGAGCACAACCTCAAAAGCCCCAGGCTGGGCATAAAAAAGGATAGGGCATAAATCAAATTCCTTTTGGAAATCAGGCTAAAAATGTGATCCACGTAGAGAGCACAGTGCAAAAAGGGTTGTTGGGGTTTTTTTCGGTGTTGGGGTTTTTTTTTTTCCTTAATTGTTTCACATGCAGTAAATGACAATTAGGAAAAAAATGAGGATTTCTAAACCACAGGGACAACTTTTTTGCAGGGAAATTTGTGTTGTGCCCAAGAGAACCCAGCCCTTTAAGTTTGTTCCTTTGTTACTCTTAGTGATGTCATCATTAAAATATAAAGGTATATGAAGGACTTTATTCATGGAAGTAGCTCCTAAAGGACAACTATTACGAAAAATAACTATTCACATATTGAAATATTTTTCTGACTGGCCTGACATTGAATTTCTTTGAGGGGTGTGTGTATTTTACAAACACAGCCTCGGAGAACGAGGAATTAAAGGAAAATGTGTTTTCTCATCCATCTGTTGCAGCTCTGATGTTGAATGCAATTATTATTGAATGCAATAATTTGGGATCTGAGCTGAGTTTTGCACAAGAACTGGAACGCACAAACAGCCACCAGGTTTGGGTGGTTGCTAGGCAGCAGCTGATGGCTCCTTGGAAAAGCAGCCACGGCTGCCTGGGCTGGGTGCTGACAGCCCCAGCCTTGCTCCTTCCCATCCAGGTGACATCCACAGCCAAAAGAAAGCTGGAGAGAACTCCACATTTCACCCCAAAAAGCTGCCAGAAGTTAGGGGGTTGAGGGCTTTAACACTGAATCATCGATTCCAGGCTTTTCTGCACCATTTCAGAGCTGAAAGCCTGAGTGATTAGAAAAGAAAAGAAAAAAAAGCAACGGCCAATAGTCTTCTGCTGAATCTGGTGATAAAACCAACAGCCACCATGCCCTGTTTTATGGTCACATGGCAACATTTTTGGTTTCATCTCTATTATTTAATCTCTGTGTTTCTCCACCTGTTGCAATGGAATCCAAAAAGGGCAATTCCAAGATCAAACAAAGCGTGGGTGTGGAGTAAAAGCACGTTGTGAATAGAGATTTGTTTTTCTGCTTTCCCTTCCAAAGGCAAATTCAGGTACTGATTCACCAGCTGAAAAGTTTTATGTGGTGGAATAACTGCAAAGTTCAGCTGTGTGAAGAGCTGTTGGATTTAGAATAGGGGCGAGTCAGTGGCAACTGAAATCAATTAGAGGGAGCTGTAAAATATTCTTAAATTATGCAAAAGAAAACTATTCGTGATCACACCAACAACTTAGAAACTGAACTTTTGAGGCCTCATAGTTATTTAAATCTTGGCTATTGTGTTTTTATCCTGTGAAAGCTGGGGTTTTTTTTTTAATCTTGGTTTTAGCCTCCTGCATCCCCTTATTATCAAGCAGTTTGTGATGGCTGTAATCACGGCAGTTAATGTGAAAGACTTCCCAGAAAGAAAGAATAATCCCAAGTATTACATGAAAAATGAATGCTTCTATTGTACAAAAGTAACATGAAAAGTGTGTATTAAGTCTGACGTGGCTGGAGCTCCAGCAAGTTTCGTTTTGTTGCGCAAATCGCTCGGTGTCAAATTTGGCTCGTGAACATCCTGTTTCTTTCTTTTGGAAACCAAATAGGAGGGATAGAGATGTGTGCTGGAATCACTCCTTTGATGCCTCCACAAAAGCATCTGCACCCACGGCACACATCATTTTCTGGAGTCACCGCTGTATTAAGAGTATTAAAAGGAAAAAAAAAAAAAAAAATCAATAAATACCATTGTTAAGCCAAAGCATCCCGAAAAAAATCCCTGCAGCAGGATATATATCGAGCCATAAAATGCATAACAGGCGGTGCACTTGTCCTCTGTAAGTTTCTTCTCTTTCAAAAGCAGGTAAGTGTAAGAAATACTGAACTGGGAGGCCAGGCAGAAACCTCGAGCTCTTATTATGCACGAGCAGCTCTGGGCAGATGTGTCAATTTTGTAATTGCTACCAGTTCTGAGCAACACGGGTGGATTTTTTTATTTACAGACTCCATTTGTGCCATCAAATTCTCTGCGTGTTATGACCTTTACATAAATACTCATAATGACACTAAAATAACCCTTCATAAATATAATTTTTTGGCTGCAGAGCGGCTTTGCCTTTGTTTGCTTCTGCGTTGTATTTGTCATGTTTACAGCTGCCTTAAGAATTTTCTGGCTGGCTCAAGCATTCCTGAACTTCCAGAAATGGATGTGGTCCCTAAAATGGGGCTGTCTTAATGACACGTCATGAAGGGGACTCTGAGAGGGGTGAAGGAACCCTTCCATCAGCTCTTTATGGAATGTTTCTGTTAATTACATCTTTATTTTTAGAGGGTATTGGGCGCTCAGCAGTCAATAAACCAAATAATGTGGCAGTAGGTACTAATGAATCTCAGTGCAAGGCTCTGAACCAGGAATTGTCTTCAGAATGCCTTAAAATTCGTAAAAATTAGGCGTTGATGTTGGCTGGACTTGCCTCCTTTCTTTGTCTCTATCTCCTGGTTACTTTATTTTCTGTACAGACTTCTGGCATTTCCAGTATCCATATTGAAATATTGAATGTATTTATTCAGGTTGGCCTAACCCAAAAGTCAGTGCTACAAATTTCTTACATGAAACAGCCTCCGAGGAGTGCCTTGCTTTTGGTTTTTCCCCTCTCCTGCCTCCTACGCCAGGCCAGTGACACTTCCAGAGCCTCTCAGCCCCTCATGTCCAGCTGATTCCCACTGATCTTCCTGTTCCCACGTGGCCCCAAACACCACCTCCAGGGCAAAACCCCTCCCTGGGATTCCTGACCCCACTGAAGGGTTTGTTTAAAGAAATATCAGCAGTTTTCCAAAAGAATAAAATGGTCACCAAACAAGAAGTTTGGCATGGAACCAAAGGCGTCACCTCCCTTGGTGTGAGCAGCGGGCACCTCACACAGGAATCTGAATTTTCCAGGATTTCCTAGAGAGGATTCCTTTTCTCAGTGGAGAATTTGGGTTTTTTTTTTTGCTGTGCACGCGCAGTCTCTCACTGCTTTGCCAAATCCTCCTAGAAAAATGTGTCCAAATTATAGAAACGTACCTATGTCCCAGAATCGTGGTGAGATGTGTGGACAACATTGGATTGCCCAACAGCACATCACTGAAAACTAAAAAAAAAAAAAAAAAAGGGAAAAGGAAAGAAAGAAAACTTGGAGGAGGAAGGGAAAAGAGAGAAAGGGAATTTTCTTAATTCTTTCTTAATTTTGTCTCTGTGTGTGTGATGGATGAGCTGGGGCTGATTCCTCTCTTTATATTATTAAGTGAAGATAAAGAATAATAGCAATGCATAATGAAAACACCTTTTTTTCCCTCTTATGCATGGGTTTGAAGACATAATTCCTGTGCTCTTTCTAGTCCCCTGATGAGCACCTTGCTTCTAATGGCACGGATAATGAGAGATTTATGACTTGTGGCTCTTTGATAGAAGACCAGGGCTCATTTGTCCCTTCCATGGTGGATCCTGTAATCATCTCTGCAGGCAGCCAGCACAGCTCCAAGGTGTGCAAGCAGGGAGAGATAATTCACTTATCAAATCTCACTTGTAACAGAAGAAAATCCGTCCTGACATCTTAAAAAAAAAAAAAAAGTCTATTTTGTTTACACAATGAATCCTGTCCAGGCTGGAAAGATTTCAGGCTGTTAGGCTCGCTCTGATTTGAAAGCCTCCCCCACAAAGCTGCCTTAAAACACCATCATTCGGTGCCACTGTGTTCAAGCGCTTTCTTTTGTGGCAAAGTGCTTGTTTGTGTTGGTTTGGCTTTTTTCGTGACAAGAAAGGTTTGAAGTGAGGAGTTGGCAGCTGCTTTCCCCTCCTCTGAGCCCGCGTTGCTGTTTGACCCCCGTGGTCAGGGTGCACAGGTGACTTTTATAAGTGCGGCAGAGATGCTCTGAGAGGACTGAGGGACTGTCCCTCTGTCACCCTCCCTTGATGAGCACGTCCTCTGTGGTTTTTAGGTGTGTTTGAGCTCTCAGGATGGCACCGTGTGCTCCTTAAGCATCCTGGAGAAAATTCTTGCCCGGCTTTACACCAAGGTTGCTAAAATCCTGCAGAGATTATCAAGGTAAGCCCTCCCCTCTTCCTTGGATTTAACAGCACTTCTGGAGGCTCAGGAGAATGTCCTTGAAGGACAGCAAAAGAAGCTGTGGCTGCCCCATCCCTGGCAGTGCCCAAGGCCAGGTTGGATGGGGGTTGGAGCAACCTGGGACAGTGGAAGGTGTCCCTGGCCGTGGCAGGGAGTGGAAAAAGATGATCTTAAGGTCCCTTCCAACCCAAACCATTCCCTGTGCCTGTGCCAGGCCTTTCTGGAGATGCAGCACTCTCTCCACTAACAACTAAACACAACGGTTTTTTTGTAAATTCCCAATAAATCAATTTAATAACAGCAAGGCCTCTGATAAAAGGTGGAATTTTCAGCATTCATGTCTTTACTTTTAATAGCAGGGATGTGAACTTTAGCTCCGCTGCTCAGTTTTAATTCAGATGACGCCAGGCTCTGCAGTTTTGTGATATCCTTTCTTTATGACACGTGAAGAAGACCAGAAGACATGGGTTTGGTTCCGGTGTTCATTCCAGCTCGGCTTTCATCTCCGATGTATCCCTAATGTCCGGACGGTTTCTCTGGATGACTCACCTCGGATCTGAAGGCGCGAATGCTGATCTCTCCCAGCCCTTACTGAGCAGGGAGAGTGATGAATCTTTAATGATGACACTTCTTTTCCTCGAGGCTTCCGCAGGTATTTGAATTAAAAAAGCCACAAGGAAATTCAAACAGTTCTGATGTTTTAAACAGAATCGAGTATAAATTACTTCCTCCGGTGAGAATGATACACAGAAGGAAGAAAAGGCCTTAAAATGTTTAAGTGAGACGCTGTTAGCAGAGTGATTGCTCTGATGCCTGACCCTGCAGCCAAGCCATCGGTGTCCTTTAGCTCCCAGGTGCTAAGTGGGGAATTTGAGGAATTTTTGGGGAATTTTTGAGTGTTGGGATCCTGGCTGCCGTGGACATGAGAGGGAGCCCAACTCCCCTCACCAGTCCCATGGATGTTGGGCAAATATCAACAAAAAAGATAATTTTTTTTGTAAAGTGAAGTTTTCCTCTTTTCATACCGGTGTGTGTGTTCTGCAATGCTGCTTCATGGTGTTTTCAGGGAAGCACTGGAGGTTCCTGGAAGCTGCAGAGGAGTTCACTGTGAGGTGATGCTGGTGGCTCAGAGGGGACAGGGGACGTGGCCAGTGCAGAGCACGCAGGGCTTGGAGCAGAGCAGGGGAGACCAGAAGTGCTGACACACATCTGAGATTTGTCAGCGTATGAACAGTAAGTGGCTAAAATATGCAACTTTCCTGACAAAAACCGGGGATGAGGCCAGGGCCAGTGGTCTGAAGTCATTGCAGCTCTGCCTGGTGTCACTCTGGGTGTCAATCATACAATGCTTGAAGTTGGAAAAGCTCTCTAAGATCATCGAGTCCAACCATTCCCCCTGCACTGCCAAGGTCACCCCTAACCCATGTCCCCAGGTGCCACATCCACAAGATTTAGGAACACCTCCAGGGGTGGTGATACTGCTATTTTCTTAGGCAGCCTGTTCCAATCCTTGAAAACCCTTTTGGTGAAGAAATTTTCCCAGTACCCAACCTGAGCCTCCCCTGGCCCAGCCTGAGGCCGTTCCCTCTCCTCCTGTCCCTGTTCCCTGGGAGCAGAGCCCGCCCCCCCCCCCGGCTGCCCCCTCCTGTCAGGGAGTTGTGCAGAGCCACAAGGTCCCCCCTGAGCCTCCTTTTCTCCAGCCTGAGCCCCTTTCCCAGCTCCCTCAGCCGCTCCTGGGGCTCCAGCCCCTTCCCCAGCTCCGTTCCCTGCCCTGGACACGCTCCAGCCCCTCCATGTCTTTCTCACAGCTGGTTTGTCATCAAGCGGTGTCCCCCAGCCTGGTGTGTGTGTAGCAAGGACCTGAACCACCGGGAAACCAGCATTTTCCATGTCTTTTATGCGAGTCCCAAGTGTGCACAAAACCTGAGCTGGCTCCGTGTGGGGCTGCCCTGGGCCTGCCAAACATTCCCGGGCCGCGATTCCTCAGCAGCACCCTCACCTTTGCCATCGATCTGGGCTTCAGCAGCTGATTTACAAGTCCATCTTTTCTGAATCATTATCTGAGGCGGCTGCCAGTTGGCCCGAGGCAGGATCCAGGCGCTCGAGACTGGGGGAATCGGTTCCAGCTGCACTCGGTAATTAGGAAAACCCTGGGCTCTAGCCGGATGTCCAGATGCCTTGCCAAGGAGCGTAGCATTTGCCTCAACAAACAGGATTTGTGAGGGGAAAAATTAAAAAGAGTGAAGAGGTCGCGGGACAGAGGTCATGTGCCAGCAGTTGCTCCTCTGTCCCTCATGGCATCTCCCATTTTCAAGCTGGAGAGGTGGATTGTGGTGGATTGTGGGGAGGTTAAACCAATCCTTGGGATTTCAGCTTGGAGAGAAATAAGTTTCTCCTGCTCCCCACAGAGACGGAAAGTACTTGAAATGCCATTTCAAGGCATTTCAAGTACTTTCGCACCAGGGAAAAAGTGAACTTTGCGTTTTGTTGTGTAACGAGGGTTCCAGCGCGATGTGTTTTGTCAGCAATGAGAATTTGAACGCTCGGCGTTGTGACACGTCTCAGCTAAAGCCTTGTGCTCCCTGTAGTGCCTTTGTTGCAAACCCAGATTCAAGCTCTTTTTAAAGGTTTGGGTTTGTTTTTTTTTTTTTTTGTTGTTTTCCTTGTTCTCTTAATGCGACTTAACAAACGTGAAGCTTCCAACAACAGATTTAATAACACCATGATAAATGCCAGTGCTTTTGCCACCAATGCCATTTAATCTGTCTCAGCAAGTACATTCAAGGACCGGCCAAAAGTTTGAGTGTTTTCCAGCGATAGGATTCCTATAGCAATATGAGAATGTTCTTGCATGGGATAGAGTACAAAAGGCAATGCAAAACTCCTCCATGGACGATTTAGCAAAGAAAATAAATATTTCCTTTTCTTCTTCTTCTCAACTCGATTTTTCCTGTCTCTCCTGCTCCAGAAACAGCTACTTTTAAAGTTAGACAGGGAAGAATTAACCTGTTCCAAGGGATCTGTGGGGTATTGGAAGGCTCTACCCACAGATTACTGCTAATCCCGGGAGGTTCCTTGGATAAGAATAATTACCCTGTTATGTGTAACCTGCAGTGTGGACTTGGACAACTTGTTCTTCTTTGGCCCTGTAGCCCTCAGTCTTTCTCTAGTGCTGGAAATGCATTTGAATGAAATTCATGGAAGAACAAGCCTGTTGGATCTGATTTATCCCTGGCCAGCCTCTGGTTTTCCTTGTGCACTGGTTGACATTCACAAGTTGGTGATCTCCTGTTGCAGTTTCCTGCTTGGTCTGAGACAACTGTGGGGTTCTTACTGCAAAGCATTTCAGGAAAATACTGATAACTTAGTGGAAGTTGTTGCTTTAATTACATAGGGGTTTTTTGTCAAACTTCCGGATTTTTTTGATGTCTTACTCAACCCAAGAATTTCTTCTTTACCCCTCTCTGTAAGTTATTCCCTATTTAGTTGTTTTAAAAAATAAATAATACAGCACACGTGGCTACTCTTCATGAAGGCGCCCGTGTGTAATTCACCACAGCACTGATACACTGAAAATAACCTTTCCATGAGGCTTCCCGAGCAGCAGAGAAGGATTTTGTCCTTTGATTCTGTCCTCCTCGCTGTGTGCCACGACAGGGTGAGGAGCTGGCTCCAAGGGCATCTCGCCCGTGTTTGGTGCCAGCAGTTTCCAGTGCTAGACCAGGTTCCCTGCCTTTGCACTGATTGCAACCCAGCTTTATTCCTTTGCCAAAAACCACGGAGTGGGCTCTCTGCTCTGGCTATTTTCTGGATTCTCTGAGTTTCCCACGCTGTGGCTAATGAGTCCAGCTCTTTGCTCTGTGGCTCTGGACTGTTGCTCAATGACAAAAACAAATCTCTTCCTTTGTGCCGGCTCTGGATGTACACGGTGGCATTGGCATCTTGGAGTTATGCTAGGGAAGCGTTAAAAGTCTATTTTAGTGTGTTTTACTAAAACAAAAAGCTCTTCCAACATCCTCTAAATGTTGTGATGGGACTAAAGATTTCTTGAGGGATAGACTTGATACCTTCCTCCTCTTCCCCTTCACCCACGGAGATGAATTCTGTTGCGGTGGGTATGGTTTAATAAACGCTTCCTAAAGGGGAGCTGATTTATATTCCTTTGTTAATATAATGCAACACATCAACTGAAATTCTGCTTAGCAAAAAATTTTCTCCTGTGGCAGCCTGCCTGGGTGGAAGAAAAATAATACAAAAGGTCTTACCAGTGGTGTGACATGTTGCTGTAAAACAACAGCCGGGAACGTGGAGAGATTGCAGTCCAAATGGAGAATTTCTGAAAATTAATTTTGGATGCTCAATACAAACCAGAAAGTAACGTAATTTCTGGCAAAGCAGTTGACAGCAGACGTAATGCATCAGTGCAATAGCCCAGGCTGTGTTAAATGGAAATTAGCTCCATGTAAAGAGCTGCAGAGAGAGAAGAGTGCTCGCACAAAACAAGCCCTGACAAAAGCAGAGGTTGAGGTGCTGGTGGAACAGTTATCACTGAACGAGGAATGTTGTGATGTAATAGAATTTGTGAACGTGGTTTGGAACCACTGCAGTTCTTTACACGTGAAGGTGACTTAGCGCCAATGAAATCCAGCTCGTCGCTGGGCTGTCTGTGCTCCCCAGTCTGCAGAGAGCACAAAAGGGGGCATTTGTTGAAATCCACATTTCCTGGCCTCCCCAGTCCCTCCACAGTGGTGCCTGAAGCCATGGAAATCAAAATCAGAGATAGTGAAGCTTTGGATCAGCCCTGGATACAGTGTGGGACTGTCCAAATCCTTGCAACAGGATCCCAGGGGTGTTTCAAGTGCCTCTTCTGTGGAGGGGGAGAAACAGATCCCAAGGCAACCAGATCATTTCCAGGACTCTTTCCCTCCTGCTGCACTCCATTTAAAAGCACATTTTCTGACTCATCTCCTCCAGAACACTGAAAATCATGTTCCTTTCTCTGTGTTTTTCCCCGGGGGTGACACAAAAGCGCTGGGGCCCCTGATGGTCAGAGGACATGCACAGGCCTTCAGCGGGAGAGTGGTGTGTGGGGAAAATCGAGCCCTACCAAGGTAAAATAAATAAATTCTGTTTGGAGAGCAGTCAGCAGAATGCAAGAGGGTTTAAAAAACAATCACTGATTGCTGAGCAGTATGTTTGGACATGGTTTTGTTTAGCTAAGCTTAGCTTAGGCAGCAGAAAAGCCAAATAAAATGATGGCTAAGTGTTGTGATTCTGCGTGCTCTTGGTGAGGGGGGAAAGATTGCATGTTTTGTTGGGGAAAAGAAGTTGTAAAAAAACCCCCCACGAGACTAAATCAAGCAGTATCCCAAATATCAGTACACTCTGGCTGACATGTCCTCGAGATAAAGCCTGAGGTTTTCAGCTCACCACAATTATTTCATGTGTGTATGTTTTTTTCACAAGATGCAGCGAAGCTTGAAAGCTCCCAACGAGCACAGGATGAGCTGGGCAAACCTTAAAGATCCATTTCTTTGCTAAAAATTGAGAGGAGGAAATAATACATATATTCAAGCAGAAAAAGGAAAAGTAAATTATTTAGAATATTGGTGTATGAGTTTGTAGCTAATCAGGAGCGTTTCTGACATGCCTTTGGACTCTTGCAGGATGCCTCCATCTGTGCAGCCCTCAACAAAAGAAATAAATGTCAAATTAACTACTGGAGCGTGAGAGATGCATCCAAAATAAAGTCTCTCAAGGAACATTCTTCTTTGGTGCCCTGTAGAAATGTGGGGGAAGTTGAGAGTTTTGGAAGGCATGCAAAGGTCTTAAACCTGTAGGTAGAAGTAAATGAAGTGAAGAAAATATGAGGCAAATGTTGTTACAAACCATGAAAGAAACAGAGGAGGAAGAAAATGCTTTCCCGAGGGCTGTGAAATTATTGAATTGTCCAAACCACTGGCAGCTGGTTTAAAGAGTTGATAAAATCTATCTGGCATTTCACCTCGTTAATAAACTCATGATCTTCCTCTGCCCATTTGGGTTCCCAGTAGGCTCCTTCCCAAGAGATACAGAGGAGCTGTTTCTGGCGGTGTTTTCCTGCATGGAGGAGGAACACAAGGATGCTTTCATAGGAGATCAGAATCATGGAATGGTTTGAGTTGGAAGGGTCCTTAAAGATCATCTCCCCGTGGGCTTCGGTGCAGTGTCACCCAAGCCCTGAGAAGGGTGACCATGGCACCAGGGAGGTCACATTGCTGTCACCCTCTTCCTGGGGGAAGAACAATATTGTGTTTTGTGAAGCCCCTGCTGGGTCCTGGCATTGATTATCAGTTGACAGACACCCAGATAGGACTGGGGTGAGCTCCCAACAAGCAGGAGTCAGTGGCACCTAAACACGGAATGAGCTTTCCCTAGGAAGCCAGTCCTCAGATTCTGCATGCCAGTTCAGTGCTGGGTTTGGGAGTTTTTTTATTTCTATTAGGATCAAGAGATCTGGGAACACAGGGCAGGAGCAATCTAATCAGCCAATTTACAGCAGCAATGAGATTAGGCCAGATGCTTTATTGCACGGGACTTACGTGCCCAGCCGGGTGGATAATAATAGCAGGAGGCTTTAAACTCAGGTTTACTCTTTGTCAGAGAGCTGGAACCTAGAAGCACCTCCTTTGTCACCTCGAGGGAAGTAAGGTGTGGTCTATCGAGATGGATGTTCCCTGTCATGGATGGAAAAGTTAATCTGGGCCACTGTCAGTCTCTGGGCCACTGCCAATCAATCTTGGGCGTATGTGTTTGTACATCATTGGCAGGTGTCACCAAGGAATCACAAGAAAGATGGAACTAATTAATTAAAATAGTACCCAGAGCCCTTGTGGGTAACTGTATCACTTTTTTGGGAGTTTTTTCATGCCTATAACTGGTGAGGTTGTAGAGCTGTCATGCCCCTGGTGCCCCCATGTCCTCTGCAGCATATGATGTTAAAGGCCAGTGATCCATAATATACTTAAATGCATTTTAAATTCCAGCAGATCATCGTGAAAGAGGAGTTTGTAGTCTGAAACTGGCAAATGTCTTTGCCACGTCCATTTTTAAACACCCACCGATCCCATCCGTGGTGATGGGTTAAATACTCACAGTAATACGATGGAATACAGGCTTTAAATTTTAATATTTTTTCCTTCACCAGAGTGATAAAGTTTTCATTGAGGTCTCCCAGACGATTCAGAGCTGATTTCAAGAGCATGCATTTTTAAATGACAAAAAAGTTAATATGAATAGAAAGTTAGCAAGAGATCCTGAACAAAACTGTCTGCTGCCATAGACGGTGGATGAGAACCAGTTGCACGCAGGGTAACGGAGTATGGTGATAACTGGGAATCTTTTTGTTTGCAGGAATCTCTGCCTTCCCGAAATACAACATTGATTTCGCCAGTAATCATTGCACGGATTGATGAGGATAAATCTGAAGGGAGCCAGCCCTCTCTGCCCATGCAGGCCCTGATCCCCCAGCCCAGAGCTTGTCACATGAAGCCATTTTTGCCCAACCACGGGTCAGCCATCGTTAGCAGAACATTTTTGGTGCTTCCCAGCGGATTAGAGATTCAGGCATCCTTAGAAGACACCATGTCACCGTCGGACTCTCCCAGTCCAAACCAGTGTCCAAGCCAGCAGAGAGGCTTTGCCTACATCACTGTCACAGCCAGGCGTGTTCCTGTGGGCTCTGCAGACCTGGCACGTGGCCCTGGGGCTGGACAAGAGCCCGACACCGTGTCCCCCACATCCACCAAAGTCCCTGCTGCCCTCGGGTGCCGGCCTCCCCCAGCCCGCTCAAACCGACCTCCCTTAAAGGCTTCCAAGTCTTGCTCAAAACTAGGTGAAGAGCCCCAAAAGCAGCTTTTTGACCCTGGAATCAAGGAGGACAGCGTGGGTCTTCAAAGCAGTGATGGGAGGGAGAAAGTGCCACCTTCATTTGTCTCCCGTGTCCAGCTCCAGGTGTCTCAGCCGTGCCCAAGCACCATCTATTACTTAGACAAGTCGCTCAGTGTGTGCGTTGAGCAGCCTCGAGTGAAATGCCAAAAAATGTACAGATCCACGTTGTCCTTCAGCCTGAAGTGCAGTTTGTCGGGATTAACAGCAGATGGAGTAGATGGCATAGCTAATGGAGAGCCCATGGAGGAGAGAGCTCCAAGGAAGCTCCCAGGAGCAAACAGGGCTCCACTCAGATCACACCTGAGCGCAGACTTCCCGGGAAATAAGGTGATTAAGAAGGAGAAAACCAAGGAAGGACATTTGGGTAGTAAACACCCTTTGCAAAGTGCCTTTGCCTCGGGGCTTGCAGCATTTGTGGATATTCCCAGAGGACCTCACAACGCAGTGGCAGCAAAGGAAGAGGATGAGCAGCCTGGCAGCCACCACACTGTGTTTTCTCTCCAAATCCCTAATTCAAGCAATGAGGCAGGTAAGTAATTTCCATAAACCTCGGGCTGGTGGAGCAGAGGTTCAGGCTGGAGCAGCCTCACCACTGTGATTTCGTGAGAGCAGATAACAGCAATCCTTGCTTCTGCAGAGGCACAGGGAGTTAGAGCACAACCCAGAGGTTTCCAGCTCCAGCACTGCCACGAATATTTGCCATGCTAGTGATGCGTGCTGCTCATCAGCTGAGAGAGAAATCCCCTTGTGTTTTCTGCATTCAACTTCTTTTTTTAACCATTTATAGCAGTATTTTTTTTTATTCTCCCAGCAGCCTGCAAGTGCTTATCCCCTGAAAATAATTAGGTTTTTCTTTGAATAAGGGCTGAATTTCAAGGTGTGAAATTAAGAAGAAGATGACTGCACTGAGCTTGGTTTTGTGCTCCTTGCAATTAAAAATGATCTTGTTTCCAGCTTTTATTTGGAAGGCTACAGTTATAAGCCCAGGCTTTTATATCTAATGGAACCAGGTAAAAGGTTTACAAATCTTGAACACATTTGTTTCCAACCTTTCCAAGTATTTTACAGACATAAGATGCTCTTTGCAGCGTTGCTCCTGGAGAAGGGAGAGGGGCCTTGGGGATTGCTCCCTGCCCAGAGTGGTGCAGCTCCTGCTGCACTGGGATTTTCCAGCGCACTTGGATAACCACAGCTGAGTTTATTGACTTTCCAGGAAGGGAAGGTGGATGGGAAGATTGTCAATGAGCGAGTCTGTTTTTAACCAAGAGCACAAGGATTAAAACTTGCCTCTTCTGTATCTTGTGACCTTGGGCTACATTTCATTGCAATTATCCTGTTCTTATATGGCCTTTATGATTTAAGGGTCAGTGTATGAACATGAACCACTTCCTAAGGTTCCTTTGTACCTTCATCTTCCCAGTGTGCAGATGGAAGGAAACAGAAAAATGAGAAGCCTCACGCTGCCTCGAGGGCTGGGCAAGGTGCAAACCCCTTGCAGTCACTGCTGCTCTCCCTTTTCCATGCCTGAAATCAATGGGATTGCTCCTGCAGCTACAGAGGGCAGGGGCAGAGCCTGAGATAAAATATTCCTCTATTTTCCTAAGCATAATCCAGGCTGTGTGGTGTTGGAGGGGAGAAGGCACAGTGGGGAGCAGGAGAGGGGAGATGCCAACCAGTGCTAAGGAGTTGGGGGGAGAAATATAAGGGGATGGCACCAGCAAATGAGGCATTTCATTGCACACATCCTAACTTCCAATATCAGGGAATATCACTCCATGGGGAGGGTTACGTATTCAAGGCTTTGTTCAACACCATCGAAGGTTTCTCTGTGATAAACCAGATTTAAAACTGAACCTTCCCTGGGCTTAGTGATGCCACGGTGGCATGGAAGAACCACTTTTACCAGAAATGATTAGAAAGTGAATTGGGAGGCTGCTCATGGTTCCATAGTTTTACTGGAAGGAATAAATTGGTGAGGTAAGGAGCTGAGAAATACTGGTTTGTGATAAAGGACTTCCACCATTTGTGTACACAAGACTATAGGTGTAAATAAACATGGGAAGTGTTACCTTTCTAACTGCTTCCACCTTTTGTGTGGGCACTGATGTAGAATGTAAAGATATACATTTCTCTTGCTCAGACCCTTTGTAACGTGTCAGGAGGTGTTTATCAGCTTACTACAACTTTCCTGTGTGAAATTTGTATAAACAACCAGAATAATGCCCCAAAACAACAGCCTTTCTCAGCAGGATCACCCAAATAATGAGCTCGTGCACGGCCATCAACCATTCAACAGGACAAATCATGAGAAACCTGGCAAAAGCCTGGGACATCCACATTGCTGCCTAAAATGAGAGGGAATCGGTGTGGTTTTAACCTGGGAGAAATGAAAAAGCGAGTCCTTTTTAGTTCTGGAATGGGTAAAGTGAGGAGAAGTTATTGGTATGAGGTTATCAATCACGGAATCACTTAGGGTGGAAAAGACCTTTAATATCATCCCAGTTCAACCAGCCCCCAGCACTGCCAAGGCCACCACTGACCCATGTCCCCAAGTGCCACCTCCAAAGGGCTTTTAAATCCCTCTAGGACTGGACAACCCTTTTGGAGAAGAACCTTTATGCCATTCTAGGTTCCCAGTTATTTTGGATATTTTGTCCTCTGCTGTTTACTAATTCAAATCTGTTCCCGTTAAGCTCTGCTCCGCTCCATGTTTATGCAATGAAATGTTTGTGAAATGAGGTGTTTAAAAAGAAGGGAGAACCAGCAAAGAAGGGACAGTGAGCAAGTTTTGACACAGTGTTCGTGCTTTAACACAGTGATCTTATGGATGAGGGAACCGTGGAGAGCACTTTGTCCATTACATTTCTGATGACCCAGAAAGTTGGGGTTTATATTGGTTTGCAGCTGTAGGCAAGAGCTTCCTGCCAGCAGAAATGCAAGTGGTAATAACATCACTATGCTAAAAGAAAAAAAAAAAAAAAAGAAAGAAAAATTACTTTCAAGGCTACACTTCTCTGTATGAAATCTGTAAATGCAGTTTGCAGGATGTACAGGTTGCTTTGTTAGGATCTGAGCTGGAATGAGCACCCAAACGCTTCTCTGCTTCACAGCTGCTGGGGCCAGGTTTGCTGTTTCCTATAGGCCCAGTTGAGTCATGGCCTCTTTGGGAGTGTCTGTTTCCTAATCTTTTGTGTGACCTCACTGAAGTAATGATGACTCTACTTACTGTATTACTCTTATTATTTCATGTCCAAATCCAACTATTCAAGACTTGGCTTTACATGGGCTTGGATAACTTAATCTAAGGCCCTTCTTTCAGCAGGAGGCTGGGCCAGGTAATCTCCTGAGTTATGTATTTCCACCATGTGCCACATCTGAAAAGGATACGTCAGGATTATTAATGAAATGTAAATCTTGGGCTCTGCTCGTGGATGGGAATTACACTTGGAAATCTAGATCTGTGGGGCTCAGAGTTCAAAGCCACGGTTCATGCTAAAGCATCCCAAGGATGGAATATGATATTTCCCCACTGCAGACTGTATCTTCTACTCGCTCCACTGCCTTGGGCCTTGACTTCCATTATCTGGCAAGAAATTGGATTGTAAGTGCTGGAAAATCCATGTTATACATGAAGTCAGACTTGAACCGTGGGAGGACAGAGTCGTGGGACAGATCTGTGTTTATTTTTAGTGAGCGGCCAACATTTCCATCCCTTGGGCAGCGGAAGGAACGTGTGAAGGGTCCCACTGGGGGCCACAGGACCCACCCACCTCAGAGACATGGCCAAGGGCCAGCCCAGGCCAAGCTCCGCGAGGTCCCTGTCACGGGTGATCGATGTGCATCACCCTGCCTTTGGTCACGGCTTTTAACAAGCTGTCAGAACTTGCTAATGCTGCTTTTCAGGCAATGCTGCAATTTCCTTTCCTGTCTGCAGCTGATGTCTCATAAATACAAGGTAAGTTGGAAATGAAAAGATTAGTCTTGTTTCTGCTGAAGACAGGAACATTTTTAATCTTAATTTCTCACCTACCTTTCATGAAGAATATATTCCCCATGAATATCTAGTTCTCCATCCATCTTTCACTATCTATTACCTACTGGGCTCTAGGCTGAATTATTAAAAAGAAGCAAAGAGAAGAAAATGGGACAATTTTAAATTCTTTTTGACCTCTTGATTAAACAGTATCATCACTTTTCTAGGGAAGATTATAAACGCCAACATCTAAATTTATCCGTTTAAGCTTAGATAACAATAAACTTCTTGATGCCTGAGCGCCTTCACACCTCTCAGCTGTTTTCTAAAGCAAAATATTTTCTGCTCACCTCTACACTTTTGTTCTTCTTTTGTTGTCGTACCCAAAACTGCCATGCAGAGATGTCAAGGAAGAATAACTGAGGTGGAGAGTGAATCCAATTTGGATGATGGGTGCTGTGCTGGATCCCACTGCCCTGAGCTGAGATGCAGATGTGCAAGGAGGGTGTGGGAGATGACAAACGAGCATCTGCTGAGTCACATTCCTTTGTAAACCACCCAAAATTAGGGACATCAGGGTTATAAGATCATCATCAGCCACAGTGTGCCCACTGCTGAGGGACCTCAGATCCTGGGGTCAGCCTTGGGCAAGACAGACACTGAGGGGTTGGAGCGTGTCCAGGGCAGGGAACGGAGCTGGGGAAGGGGCTGGAGCCCCAGGAGCGGCTGAGGGAGCTGGGAAAGGGGCTCAGGCTGGAGAAAAGGAGGCTCAGGGGGGACCTTGTGGCTCTGCACAACTCCCTGACAGGAGGGGGCAGCCGGGGGGGGGTCGGGCTCTGCTCCCAGGGAACAGGGACAGGAGGAGAGGGAACGGCCTCAGGCTGGGCCAGGGGAGGCTCAGGTTGGGTACTGGGGAAAATTTCTTCCCCAGAAAAGCTCTCCAGCCCTGGCACAGCTGCCTAGAGAAGTGGTGGGGTCCCCATCCCTGGAGGGATTTCAAAGCCGTGTGTGTGGCACGTGGGGACTTGGGGCAGTGGTGGCCTTGGCAGTGCAGGGGGAAGAGTTGGACTCCGTCTTAAAGGTCTTTTTCAACCCTGATGATTCCGTGGCTCTGCGCAGGAGTCGGCAGTGGAAGGTGGATGACAATGGGGTGGCTGTGATGAATGTGCTCAGCAGGGCCTGAGCCCCTGGGGGCTGTCCCGGCTCAGGGGGTGTCCGGGGGGGGGCACTCCCAGTGCTCCTTTTCCAGAATTCAGGGATGAAATGCTCAGGAGGGGAAGGACACATTCACAGCGGTGAACAAGGCACATCAGAAGCTTGGTAACGTAGCTGCTTATACCTTTTCCCAAAGAGCGTGGCAGGTGACTTGCAAGCATAATTTACTTAATTAAAACAACCCAAGGCAGCGAGTGGGGAAAACTGAGATGGGATCTGGGCTTTGTGAGTGTTGAATGGCACCAGATGATTACAGACTTCTGTTTCCTTCTTCAACTTACTTATTAACAAGTGCTGGAGTCAGCAGCATGTTTTTAAGGGGTAAATAACTAGACTTAAACTTGTTTCAAGATCTATTTTAATTTTTTGATGCATGTATGTATATTCCTACTCATACTGGAGTAAAATCAGAACAGTTGGTGCTGTGGGACTTTGATAAGCTGCTACCTGCAAAGCAAAAAAATATTTTCATTTTAAATACACACTGAAGAGCTCCAGGTATTTGAGACATTTGTGCATCAAGAAAGTATCGTGGGTCACCTTTAATATATAAGTCTGGTAATCGAAATGGGTTAATTAGGAAATCTGAAGACTATAAGTAATATTTACTTTCATTTAATTAAACAGTGTTTGAAATGTTATGATGAAGGAATGTGGCCTAGCTGGTGCTCTCACCTCATCTTCTGTTTATGGGAAAGTCATCATGCAAAAAGCCAGAGTACAAGATTTGTGTGTGTGCAAATATATATATAAATATATATAAAAATATATCTATCTATCTATCTACGTGAACAAGATGTAATTAGAGGGAAGCAGTTCCTTACAACATGGAATTTATTGTATAGAAACTCGAGCAGCTCCAGCTGATGGTAATTAACTCTCCACCCTGCGAATGTGTGCAGCAGAACTGGTGGTGAAGACAGGAGAAATATGAAATATGGCACAGGAGATTTTACTTTAGCTTGCACCTGCTCAGCACGAGGAGCCAAATCTTCAGCTGATGTCAACCAATTGAAATCTCTGCCTGCAGAGGAGTGACACTGATTTACACCAGCCAAGAATCTGGCCGGGGACGTTACTGACTTGGCATTATGGACACAGCAGCTGGTGCTGACTTGTTAAGAACAAAGGACCACATGCCAGAAAGCCCATTAAAAGGAGCTCCTTTGATGTTTCACTTCATCTGGGATAAATTTAAAATGGAGGAGGCTGTCAATTTTCCTTAGTCTAGACATTCTGTGTCATTGGGTCCGTGTCACACTGCAGTGTGACCTTCGTGTGTTGCATTGCCAGAAACTGAGGATTCCATCCTTTCAGATGTTGAAAACTCAGTGAGGAATTGGTTATCCTGTTACAGGTGACATTGGAAGATGCCACCAGCCTTTGAGACAGACCCCAACCTGTGGGGGGAAATAGCAGTTGCCTCTCTTTTTCTTGGAGTTTTTAATTAATTTTTAGAAGGAAGGAGATGCCTCTTCTGGAGAGAGTCTGGGAGTGACAGCTCTTCAGCTTTGCTCTTTGTCTCAAAGGCCTGCTGCCAGTTTCCCCATCATCTGGTAGGACAAAGAGTGTAGGAGAAGTAAGGGATCAGCATGGAGGGTATTTTTTGATATTCCATTCCTTTAAACTAGTTATTTACTAAATCAGAAGACAGATATGGTGGCCTCCTGCCCTGTCACATGGAGGCAAGGCCACCCCTGGAGATCGTGGGCAGCGATGTCAGCAAGAGGGGAGGGTGATGCTCAGGGCTGTGTGAGCCAAAGCTGGTTTTCAGTGACAATGCTGTGATGTCACAGTGACCCTGGCTGAGATCATTTTCCTGTGGAACCAATTGTTCTTCATCAATTTCTCTGTGGTTTAAGGCAACGAGCAGCCAGAGATGGTTGGGTTTTCTTGGGGTTTGTTTCTTTGGGGTTTTCTTGTGGGTGTTTTTGTTTGGTTTTGTGTGTTTAAGGGCATGATCATAAAATAAGTTGACTGGAGTTGAAGTTTCCTTCAAGAAATGCCTTTTGAGGATTAAAAGCTCAGTTTTCTGTTATGGGACATAGCAGTGAAGCTGTTGGGTAGAAAGGCCATTGTTTCTCCAGAAGACAGAAGGATGTCTGCCCTGTTAATGATGTTACAGAACACATTTTTATGAGCGAAACTTATAAATTAGATTTTCCCAAAGACGTTCTTCTTGTCTGAAGAGCCACGTTAAAGTTCAGCATGTGAAAACTGAGGGTTTGATTCTTCCACTGTTTTCCATCTTGGATAGTTTGGATTCGAGGATTTAAAGGTCTTTTCCAACCTAAACTGTTCTATGATTCTGTGATCCTGTGACATTTCTATCTTGAGCTGTCAGAGTCGGTAAGAATGTGAGACAGTTTGAAGTGAAAGACTGGAGGGTGCAAGTCACTCGTTAACACTCCGGGCTGGAATACAAGAATCATTAAAATAATGATTAAAAGAGATGGGCTCCGTGGATTCAGCGACTGCATTATGCCACTGGAGTAAAAGGGCCTCATTTTCCCCTAATTCACACTTGGTTTAAGCTAGGAACAACTCTTGTGCAGTCTGTGAAATGAATACTTGGCTCAGCCCGGCTGCGGTAAATTATCAGAAAGAGCTGAACTAGGTGCCTCGGACATGATGAGAATTCCAAGTGGTCCATGCCTTTCTTACCCTGCAAATCACCATTTAAATGTTCTGAATCATCCTGAACATTTTTTTTTTTTTTTTTAAAGTCACACTGCATCAGATTACTCCTTGAGTCACTACAATAGCATCTGATAGCTTCTAGCACGACATCCTGGAAATGCAAACGTGGGTTTCTAACTCCGAGGTTTTGGGTTTTGTGGCTGTTACAGGGAATGTCTCGAAAGTACAGCAGTAAATTTCAAAGTATTTTTCAATAACTCTTTCCGTGGTTCTTAAGAATATGAACAGACGTCCTCTCACTCTGAGTTCCAGTTGCCTGGGAGTGTTGGGTTTGTTAAAGACACGGCTCTGGAGCAGCCTGGCCAAAAAGGCACGACAAGGAAAACTGAAGATTCGAGGCATGAGCCTAAAACCTAAGACTGATTATCTCAAATGAGAAAATAATTACCAGGTACTTGACCAGCCTCCAAATTATGAAAGGTTTAATGAAAAGGAAATATTCTTTCCTTTCATCCTCTCCCAGCTCATAGGCAGGAAAAGGGGAAAATGTTAGTAAAACATACAAACATTGTAGTCGAGCAGCTGGATACTGGGAGCTCGCTGGTGCGAGCAGTCACCTCAGATTGTGTGGGTGGGTTATTAGCTGCCCACTAAAATATTCTGCTGCAGTTACACTCTCTCGTGATTCCGAGTGTAAGGTGATGTCCTGCAGGTGCCAGGCAGGAGCATTTCCTTTCCACAGAATCACAGGACCATTAAGGTTGGAAAAAGTTCTCCAAGATCACCAAGTCCAACGCTACCGTGTCAACTGAACCATATCACCGAGTGCCACATCTACTGCTTTTTGGAGCACTTCCAGGGATGCTGACTCCACCTGGGAAGCCTGTTTCTGGAATTAACTACCCTGTCAGTGAGGAGATTTCTTCCTGCTGCCCAACCTGAACCTGCCCTGGCGCAACTGGAGGCTGTTAAATTGCAGGATTTCGCTGGTGCAGCCACTGCAAATCCTTCTTCCATCAAAACCTTCCATGGTAGCCAGAGTGGGCGCACCACTTGTGCTGAGCAGCACGTTGGTACCCATTCCTTCTCTGGAATGAGTGGTGTTCCCTTGTTTAGCACCAAGGGAGAAGGTCAATTAAGTATTTGCAGAGTGCTTTGAGAAAATAAATTGGCTTTCAGCACGGAGAGGCTGATTGTTAGGGGCTGGTGATTAACTGGGTTTGGGCTTGTTTGCTCTGAAGCCACTACGCTAATTTTGCCCAAAGACTTCTGTAAACAAGCTGTTTCTTGACATTAAGAAGCTTTTCCTTCTTTGGACTGATTATAGGTTTGAAGCCCAACAGCTCTTAGGTACACTTTCTGTTTTAAATGATTACAACTTTCTACAGTCAAATATTAGCTTTTGCCAAAAGAAAGCCTCTTCCTTCTGAGAAATGTGGCTGCAGCTGTCAACATGGTTTAAAAAAAACCAAAAAACCAAAAGAGGTAGCTAGGAAAAAGAGAAACTTTTTTGTAAGAGATAATTTTTTAATCTAGACTCTTAGCTTGAGGTGTTACTGATATAGCTGAGATAATTAAGCTTTATCCCCACCAGGCAGGGCTGTTTGAAGAAGCATTAATACAGGTGCAGTGACACATTCCTTGGGAGGAATGGGCTGGCTGAACCTCTCTCTTCAAGCCAGCAAAGTTACCTTGACTTTGGATCTTGACAGTCCTGGGAATGGAGCTGAGGACAGGGCCCAGCCCTGTTTCTCAGGATCCAGCCTCAGGTTTTTATTGAAAGGTGAATTGAGACCTTGTTAAACCTCACATTTTGAACAGGGAGCGTGGGCAGAGCTCCGTTACCAGGAATTCAGGTAGCTTCCATGGATGTTAATGCTGAGCAGCAGCTGATGCTGCCTCTTGCAAATGAGTCCTTTGATAAGCATCATGAGGCAGTTTGGGACAAAAGTCTCGTTGCTGGTCAGCAGGAATTTTAGTCAAAACATCTGGATTTCATAGCACCCCCGGCCGACTGCAGCTCGTTGACTGATTACAAGTGATGCCTTTTCCTCAGCAGCGATCTGAAAAATAAATTCTCCGTCCTATCTTGCATCCCTTGACAAACCCTGGCATAACTAATAATGCTGTCATGGCTCTCAGTGTTTCCATTTCTCTGGGTTACCAGGCTGTTGAGATGATGTGCTCTGTTTGCTCATATCTAGGACTGCGTGGCTTAGCTGTGCCAAGCCTTGATTCATGACAAGGATTGAGCCATCAGTCTTTGTCAGGCAGAGGTTGGAGTCTTGGTTGGGATTATGGATGGCTGCCTGAGGCACGTGTGGGTCTGTACAACCGGGTCTACATCCTGAAGGAGGCAGAACTTTCCTACATTTAAGGAATGTTAATTCCTGCTCCTCCCTGCTCGGGGTATTGGCAGCATCAGCTCCCAGCACGGAGGTCCGGGAGAGCTCAGCAGCTCAGGATGTGGGGCTTTTATTAAATTAAAATAAACCCCCCAGCAGGTGGTCTGTAATGTAAAGCCACCTCCAGTGCTGATGTCTGATCTCATTAGGGACACACAGGGAATCAACCCTGAGTGTCCCCTGCCCAGCCACCTCTCGGGCTGACTTGGTGGCCGGGGAGGATTTGCAGCCCTGCCTCTGTTAAAATGAACTTTGGCCAGTTTCGGAGAAGCGCTTTGTCGCAAATCATCAAAAATCCACACTGGAACACTGGGAAGAGTGTTATATGCAAGGATGAAAAGCTGAATTATCCTGCTGTAAAGTGAAATGGGGAAAAAAAAAAAAGCAATAACAATGGACCAGGGGATGTCTGCCTGGATTGTGTGTGTCTCAAGGAAAGGCAAGTTTAACCTGCTGCAATGCAGGGTCACTTCCCGTTAGCAAAACCCCCTGAAGGGAGAGAGGGGGAAATGTAAAAAGATACTTTACAGAAAAACAATATACTTATTTTACTCTCAGATCAAGGATTCTGGTTTTTTTTTTTTTTTTTTTTTTTTTTTTTTTTTTTTTTTTTTTTTTTTTTTTTTAAAGGGAGCTTTTGAAAACCTACCCTGGGTTTTACAGAATATTTTTAACTCCTCCCATATCGTATGGTTTTCACTAAGTCATTATTTAAAAATGGAGCTGTTGTCATCCTCTTTCTTCCACAGGGCAAGAATGACTCTTCTCCAGATGTAATTATTACTTTGTTCCTTGTATTTTCTCCTACAAGCAGCTGAACTTTTACAACTACAATCTACACTGGCTGAATTTTATTACTGGAGTCATTGCGCTTTCTGGTTCTTTGAGATTTGCTCTCCCGTATCTCCCAAAGCATTACACTTGCATGTCTTTGTTCATTAGTTTTAAAGCCTTTCCTCGGCTGGGATAATAGAAAAAACATCTATTTCTGGTCATCCAGTTGCAATTCTGGCTATTCTCAGTGGGGCATATATATTTCAAGTTGGGTTGGTGGGGATTTAGATATACAATTCCAGATAGTCTTAATGAGAGTAACAGTCCTAATTCCCCACTCAGAATATTAAAAACGGGCCCAGGGTGTACAGAGCGAAACGCTGTGATCTTACCTTTAAGTACCTTTGCCTTGTTCCATTTTTTTTTTAAATTCCTGAATATCATTTGCATCTGTGTTCGTTCGTTAAAGTAATTGAGAGCTGCTTTGAGGATGAGGGAGTTGATTTCTGGAGCCCCTGTCTGGTTTGCTTTGCTCTGTTTTCCCGGGGATTGGCTTCACCTGGGTGCACCTTTGGAAGGGAAAGGTTGATTCAAGAGGGAGCTGGAAGAAAGAGTTTAGCAAATTGACTCTGTTACTGTTCGGATTGCCCTCAGCGTTACATGAGAACAAGACGCACCTTTTTTATTGCCTTAATTAACTCCCACCAAAAAAAAAAAAATCCCCACCACGCTGTGAATCTAATAAGGATTAAGATTTAGTTAGAATATTAGAACCAGACCCACAAGGAAGACACCTTTCATGCAGGAAGGACGTGTTGATTTTATTCCTGAATTTCATCACGAATCGTGGGGGTTTTTTAATTCTTTCTCAAGGCAACCTTTCATCACAAAATGCTGAGAAGCATCCATCCCCTTTTTCTAATTTTAAGCCCCATTCTTAGTTTTGCTCATGCATTTCTTTTCCTTCTCTCCTAATCCACACCTCCATAGGGATCCCCCAGACTTTGTGGGGAGGATGCCACTGGTGACGTTTCTTTAGCAGGGAAGTGGTGCAGGGAGAAGGGAAGGTTTTCTCCACTTGCACAATGTGTAAGAAATTTCCTGGAGCTTAATTGTCCATTCTTGAAGGTTCCTGTACTTACACTTGGAAGCCAATATCCATGGAGAGCTTGTGTGGTAGTTAGGAGTAAATGGAGTGTGAATACTCCAGGCAGCTCTTCTTTTTTGTGTTCAGATCAATATTCTGAGTTAGAGAGGGGAGATGTGACTTGGAGTCTTCTCCTTCCCTCACTCTGGTCTCCACTGTTTTACCCTTCTCCCTCCCAGCCCATTTGGACCCCCCTGGTGATTCCTGCTGGTTTTGGGGAGCCCAGCAGCAGCAAATGGTCCCTCCTGGGGACACAGCATTGGTTTGAGCAGTTTGACAGTGAAGCTGTTTGGCTTCTCAACACACATTTGCTGCACAGACCATTTCTGATATGAAGGCAAATTATCTCCCACCGTGCTGCTGCCGTGGATGAGCAGAAACTTTTTTCTCCTTTCCTCTTTCTTCTCTTTTCTGTTTACTGCTGGCCAGCAAACTATTTTAATTTAAAAGGTGATTTAATGAGATAATCTGTTTTCCATTCAGGTTCTTCCCGTGGCTTAGCTCCCCTCCTTTTTTTCTCCTCTATCCATCTGATTTCTTGGCTGCCTGAGTGAAAGGACTTCCTCCCCTGCTGCTGTGCAGTTACTCAGTGCTACCTGCTGCTTTCTTCATCTTCTCCTACCCCACTGCTTGTTCCTGCTCCTCCCACAGCCACCCTTCGAGTACATGACCCCGTTAATCTGTCTCGGTGTTTTTCCCCTCTCTGTGCCATAGAACATTTTTGTGTGGCTGCAGGAGTGGGATCGGTCAGGGAATGAAGGAACACATCCCTGGATATGCATGAGATCCGAGGGGATGCACGGAGTTGAGTCTGTCCAGTTTCTTGAGAGCATTTGCATCAAAACTATTTCCATCTGAGAAAAGAGCTGGGTTGTGACAAAAGATAAGGGAAATATTTGCAATGTATGAAAAGCAAGCAGAAAAATAAGTTCTGTCAGAGAGCAGGAGAGCTTGGATGCTACCCCAGAATTTGGGAGCTCTGTGTGCATCTCCTTGCTTTGACCAGGTTTTCTGTAAGACTGTGAAATTGCTTTGGATGGGGTCCATCTCAATGAATTTAATTAAAAATGAGGATTGTTTTTTTCCTGTGTGTGCTGATCTTCAGGGATCCCTCACTAGAGGATCCCCTGAGGAGCTGACTCCTTCTCGTTGGATGGGCAGTTACAGAAAGGAGCTTCAGCTGTTATGGTTGGAGTCGATGATGTCAGAGGGCTCTGCCAACCTAAACAATTCTGTGATTCTGTGCTCCAAACTCTGATCTACAGGGAAAGGGAAAACCAGGAAATGTGTCTTAATGCCTCTGATGTCCTCAGAAATATTGGATAGTCAAAAAGAGGCGTGAGCCAGCCAGGTCACTAAAATGCATTAGAGATTATAATTTGGTGGAAAAGAGTATTTCTTACCTGTTGTGGGTGGACTAAGGATTGGGAAAGTGAGCTGAAAACTTCCCTCACAGCAGGATCTGATTTTAGTGAGTGACTTTGAGATAAGGGCTTGTCAAACACAGAATCATAGAAACACAGAATCATTTAGGTTGGAAAAACCCTTCAAGATCATCGAGTCCAAACATCACCCCAGCCCTGCCAAGTCCATCACTGCCCCATGTCCACAAGTGCCACATCCACAAATTCTTTAAATCCCTGCAGTGCCATCTCACCCTTTGTCACGGATTGGCTCAAAGGAGAAAAACACTTCTAATCTTCACTCTGTCCTCAACCAAGACATGGGAAAGAAGTGTTTAGAGAGGGACAGCTGGGAATAAGTCAGCAGAAAAAGGAATTGTGTTATATCTGCTTTTAAAAAAGAACACAAGCAAGATAAAGGAACCTTTACAAGGGACTGGAATGACAGGACACAGGGAATGGCTTCCCACTGCCAGAGGGCAGGGTTGGATGGGATATTGGGAAGGAATTGTTCCCTGGGAGGGTGGGGAGGCCCTGGCACAGGGTGCCCAGAGAAGCTGTGGCTGCCCCTGGATCCCTGGCAGTGCCCAAGGCCAGGCTGGACATTGGGGCTTGGAGCAGCCTGGGACAGTGGAAAGTGGGTGAAATGAGATGGTATTTGAGATTCCTTCCAACCCAAACCATTCCATGATTGTAGGATTTAAAATTGTTTAAACCTCATCAAAATTATAGTTATGGATTCACTGGTGGCTGTGATGAAAACCAGGTTCTCACAGGTTTTGGGATCAGGGCTTTAACCCCTCTCCAGTGAAGTGGTTGCCTCAGGAGCATCTCCCATCCCCAGTATTTCCAGTGCCCCATTCTGGCTCTGTGCAAAGTCACAGCAGGAACCAGCACCCCAAAGGTCCAACGAGTACAATGCTTTGCTTTTTTGATCAGAAGGACATTGCTCAGCCCCTACAACTGCAGGATCCTGCCACACCAACGAAAATTATGTGGCCTAGAGAGCTGAGGAAAAAAAAATATTTCCCACGTTACAGGATTTGGAGTTATTTTTCTGTTTCTCACAGGAACACCAATGCTGTTGGGAAGCAGGAAGAGGAACAGCACAACAGCCCCTGGTTCTCTTCCAGATGCAGTCTCCAGAGAAGCCGTTGCTGCTGCTACTGATGGCTCATCCAACAGGGCAGATCCCTCCAAAGACACCTCCAAATCCAAAGAGATCCAAGCACAGGGTGTCCTGAAACCAAAAATGTCTGTCTCCGACAGCGTATGCAACATAAAGGCATCATCGAGAATCCTCCGGGAAGAAAATGTTCACAGGCAAAAGCAGCTCCTAAAAAGTAAGGTACAAATCCTGCTGTGGTTGTCAGGAATATGGTTTCAATAATAAGATGAGATCAGTCTCAAAGAAAAAAAGTGAAATAATGGAAAGTCAGGCCATTTTTGTCCAGCTTTAAGGGCTGAGCGTGAGTCATCTGGTGAGAGATCAATCAGCTAATCTGACTGTATACATCGCTATGGCTAATTGAAAACAAGATTAAAATGACAAAGATAGGCTTGGATTCCCAAGAAAATCTTGAAAAAGCGTTAATATTGCAAAGTCAAGCAGCCCCAGCCCAACCAAGTAATACCAGAAGTGAGGTTATTTTTACAGCCTTGTTCCGATACCTCTCTCTTGCTCCTGCAACCTTTTTTTGGACACAACGGCCTGAACTGTGATTATCAACCAGGTTTCAGTGTGTAAAACATAATTTCCTTGGGTTCAGCAGTGTCTGGGATTTCTTACTTCCAACATTTATTCTCACAGCTAAAATGCAGATGCCACCAGCAGCTGTATTCATGCACCAGGTATTTTTGCAGAAGACAACTGAGATAAATTTGGGTTTAGGATGAATGTTTGTGAGAAATTTATTCATTAAAAATGCTGCCGTGGTCATAGAGCCTTTTTTTTTTTCTTACAGCTGTTTTTTCTGAAGAGAATTTTTTGTAGGCAGGTAGGCAAACCTCTGTCATTATTGAGCATAAAGCTACTGAATGTCACACATTTAGAAGCCTAAATGCTGTTTTCAGTGCCTGAAGTTAAATCAGGGCATTCCCCTAACTGGAAGTGACTTTGTTTTACAAAAGTGAAGCATCCACTGAGATCTGGCAAAGCCCAACTTAATCCACACCTCTGTAAACCTGGCTTAGGGAGGAATTTAATTTCATGTTCACAGGTTTCAAGGTTTATTCCAAAATGTTGGTGAGAACAGTGTTGGGGAGGAAATACAGTTCAGGCTTTTATAAGGCAAATGTACCCAACACAGATCTTTCTAGTACGTTTTTTAAGTACAATATAATATGTACAATATGTCATAAAGAGGAAAATATTTTAAGTTTATTGTAACCAAAAATTGAAATAAAACAGTAATGGGCTTTATTCCCAGATATTTAGTTCTAGAAATCAAATTTTTTGGCAAGGAAGGAGCACTCCAGTGTGACTTTTCAAAATAGTTCATATGGAAGTTCCTTTGTTATTTTGGATTCGTTCTGTCCTCTGAATGAGAATCTTGTCAGCTCTGATTTTTGAGCACACAGCCTCTTTTGGTCCTAATTTGTGCAGGGAGTATCAGTCAGTGAGCATTAAAACTTAATTATAAGTGTAGAAAATAATCTCTTTTTCTCAGTGTGAACTTACAGCTTTCATAATAATCCCCCATAATGCACAATAACCTTTTGTTGGTTATTTTTTTCATGGAGTTTTTCCACTGGCTCGTGGATATGTAGGAATGACAGAAAGCAAACTGGATCATTAAAAAAAGGGAAAAAAAACAGTGGTGCTGACGAAAGTCTCAGTGTGGTCACAGGGAAATGATTTGTGGTTAAAGCCCGTAACAATCTGGTATTCGCTGCAATAAATGGGAATGAACTCCAACTGCAGGTCACAGCAAGGTATCCCTGGCTCTCCCTGGTGCAACTTTTGGGAAGGGGGCACCAGCAAAGAGAGCTGAGCCTCCAAGAGGTTTAACTGTGATTGTGCTTCCGTGTGAGGTCTGGATAACGCGAGAGACGCTCCGGGTGTCACAGGGCAGCGAGGAGCACCCACCATTAGATCTGATCTCTTCTGCCTAATGAGGCCTGTTAATAACAGCCTGGCTTTCTTATTTCAGGAGTTGCCCTCTCTGTCTAATGAGGTGGAGAACCCAATAAAAGATCAGCCGTGCGCTCCTAACGAACTTTTCAATCTCTCCAAGGTGATTGCGAATTCCGTGGTTCGAGGGACAGAACAAAGGAGCTCGAGGCACAGCAAGAGTGGGAGCGAGGCAGGAGGGTGACACTGTCCATGGTGACACTGTCCAGGGTGCCACTGTCCAGGGTGGCACTGTCCAGGGCCCGCTCTCCAGGTGTCACTTGGGAGAAGAACCTGCTCACCTGGCCAGGATCCAGCTCCCAGCTGGAGAAAACTCCGTGGACACTGAGGGTAAAGCATAATTTTTTTCCGTTTTCCCTGTTTTCCTGCTTATTTTTTTTTCCCCCTTTTTTTCCTTTTCTCCCTTGTTTTCCCCATGGATGCTGTTTGCTTCCTAGGAACTGACTGAGGGCAGAAGTTCACATTCCCTTGATTTTTCTCCTTTCCAGTAAAGTTTTGGTGGTTTGAATCCACTGCCAAGACTTGCTTGGTTGTCTGGTTGTCCAGGCTCCCCGTTTGGAGCCCCAGCCGCTGTTCCTGTGGGGGAACTCATTAAGAGATTGGAGATTTACAAATTCCCAGTTTCCCAAATGTCTGGCACTTCCAGCACCAGCTGTAGGTGTGGACATGGCCCAGGCTGGTACCAGGCTCCAGCAGCAGATGGACTTTCCTGCCTTTTCCTCCAGCACATGTTGCAGACCCATCCCTGCTCCTGTCTTCTGTCTTAAGACATTCCTAAATGCTGAAGCAGCCTTTGACTGGGAAGTGTTTTGTTTTTGGATCAGCCATGGAGAGATCTGACAATCTAAATAAACAGGAAAGTCTGTGAACTGTCAGTGACGAGTTGCTTCGGTGATGGGGTGAGAAAAGGAAACAGGCAAAACATCAAGAACTTGAATTTGGATGTAAAAATATGCAATTCAAAACATAAAAATGTATAAACCTTACAGGACAAGGGAGAACGGCTCCTCACTGCCAGAGGGCGGGGTAAATGGGATCTTGGGAAGGAATTGTTCCCTGGGAGGGTGGGGAGGGGCTGGGATGGAATTCCCTGAGAAGCTTTGGCTGCCCCTGGATCCCTGGAAGTCTCCAAGGCCAGGCTGGATGGGGCTTGGAGCAGCCTGGGACAGTGGAAGATGTCCCTGCCCATGGTGGGGGGTGGGATGAGATGATTTGAAGCTCCTTTCCAACCCAAACCCAGAATCATTTCCATCCCTTTAATCATCTCTTGCTGAACTCACCCCTATGCCCGTCCCACTTTTTCCTCCGAATTACATGAGAATAAAGCAGTGTCTCTGTTTCCTTTAGGAAGCCCTGGAAATCCACAACCCTCAGTTCATCTCTCGCTCCCAGAAGAGGCTGAAGAGGCTGGAGCACATGGTGCAGCTGAGGAGGAACCAGCAGAGGGAGGCTCCTCCCAGCACCCCCGGAGCGCTCGGTCGCAAGCTCTCCACGTCCACTGCCAGCAAAAAAAGGCAATTCACCATCCCCGACCCTCTCAGTGGTGAGTTGAGCTGTGACCAGCCGCAGGTCTGTGGCTGCCGTTGAAATCCTGGATGGAATTTCCATATGAAATTTGGGAAGAGACACGGGAGCTGCTGTTCCTGGTTCACCCTCCAGCGTCTGTCCAGACGCCCCCGGCAGAAAATCCCAGCAGCTCAGAGATGGGTTAGTGGGGTTGAGGAGCTTCGTGTGCTCTGTGGCAGCTGGGAGAGACCTCCTTGGGGACTTTTCGTCACTGTCACATGCAGATGTGCTCTTCAGCACGGTGCAGCTGCTGCTGGCTGTGGGGGTGATGGCAATGAATGGAATTCATCCTCTCCCAGCTCACAGAATGATCAGTTTGGGGACGGAGGTGACAGTAGGGAGGCAGGTGGGATTTGGGATAGGAGCCCCAGCTCCAGGTGTGGACTTGCCACTTGCCTCAGAAATCCCAGGGCTGGGAAAGAGCTCTGGTCTGCCCAGCCCTCCTAAGTTAAGGCATCCAAACTCTGTGATTTCCTGATTGAAGCTGGTTAGGTTGTGGCAAACAGCCTCAACCCCCGGTGAGGGAAACCCTTCTCTCCCTCACAGCCCATACAGCACCTCTGTAAATGTTATCTAAGCACAAGATGTTTAACAAATTGCTTTTCTTTTCTTTTTTCTTTCTATTTTTTTTTTTTAATTGCCATCTGGATGTTAATTAATTCAGTTGACTAAAGAACAAAGATTTATTTGATTGATTGGCATTCCTCTTTACATCTTGGTTTTAAATCTGTGGCTGCTTGAAGATACATTATTCTACTGAAAAGCAAATTAATTGAAAAGATTAAACAAAGTAGAAAAGACACCTGGAGGATGGAGGAAAGGGAATATTTGATGTCCTCAATGCTGGGAAACACAAACAGGTTTTTGGCTTCCTGGGGAATGAGGGTGGGTGCAGGAGAGGTGGGTGCAGCCCCATCTTGGAGCTCTTAGAGATTCCTGGAGAGTTCCAGCTTCCATCACTCCCTCTGTGCTGTCAGTGGTGGAGTGACAGGGTCTGTCCTACATCAGAGACCTACTGGGTTTTTATAGTGAGAACTAAATAAACATAAGGAAACAGCACAGAGCATGAATTCTGTCTTAAAGACTCAATAGAATTAATTCACCATTTCGATTATCCAAGTTAATGTACCTGGAATCAGATCTCTCAGGGCTGTGCAGTGTGAGGACTCTGCGAGCTGTGCCAGCAGCAGTGGCACAGACCAGGAGTTTGTCATCTGTCTTAGAGGAAGTGGCAAAAATCTCCCCCTTCTGTCTGATCATCTTTGAAAGTCCCCCAAACCACTCTGCAAATACTTTATGAAACAAAAAAATATGAAAGGCTAAACCTATCTCTCCTTAAATTATAATGAAATTTTAATCTTCATGCTTGTTTAATGAGAAGTAAAATCATAATATTGAAATATATTCATTAATTATGGAAGTTAATGACTATTTCTATCTTTTAGTGGCTGGTCATTAAAGGTAAATTTGTCTAAAGAGAATCTTTGGTTTCTGTAACTCATCTGCCTTCGTGTAGCCGGTGTGGTTTTCTGTTTGTGAGATGTTAATATTTTTATAATGACAGGAGTGTCACATGTCTGTTATTTAAGCAGAACTGGAGGTAATACTGGAAATCCAAGACCCCTGGATAAAGCACAGCCCCGTAGGCTGCAGTACAGAGGGCTCTGTAGGACTGTGCTGAGCTTATTGAACTTGCTCTGAGTCCCGACAATTGGTATTTTAGGATTTGTCCTGGTGGATGCTGCTGTGCAGGGGGACTGGTGTCACCAGTGAGACCCAGAGTGGGTTTTTTATTTTCCTACAGGGCTCACCCAGGGCACTGGATGTCTCCATGCTTCTGATGTCTCTGCTGATGGCAGAGATCCATTGCTGATGGATCCATTTATAGGGAACCTACCAGCAAATCTCTTAGTGGAGAAAGGATGCTCCATCCCCAGAAAGCCTTGGCACAGGCAAAGTCTTCATGGAATAGTTTGTGGGGGAAGAGACCTTAAAGATAATTTCATTGCACCCCCTGCCATGGGCAGGGACACCTTCCACTATCCCAGGGTGCTCCAAGCCCCATCCAGCCTGGCCTTGGACACTTCCAGGGATCCAGGGGCAGCCACAGCTTCTCTGTTCTCTTAAGAAATCTCTGCCAAATGCAGCCCTCGCAGAACTTTCCTGGTTTGGGGAATCAGGCTGCTCCTTCACAGCAAAACCCCCTGGAACAACATTGGGAGTTGGAGGGCAAAAGGATGACCTGGAAACGTGCTTAAGCATTCAGGCTTGTATTGATGGCACCTCTGGGCTCCAGGCTGTGATCTTGTGGTTGGTTGTTGATCACTTCCTTCCTTTCTTGTTTGTTTTTTTTTTATCCTCTCTTTCCTGATGTCTTAGGATTTGTGGAGGTGAAGCTCTTTACGGCTCTGAGGTTCACAGGGCTCATTGCCAGCACACCCTCACACATTTTCCAAAGGGCTTTTTCCCAGGAGCAGGTTGGTTGATGGGTTTAATTTCCACTGACCCAGCCAGAGTGACCCCGAGGATGGATCAGAGCCCATCTGAGGCTGGGCAGGTGGAGCAGGTCGTGCAGCACACTTAGCTCAAGCACTGACTGTAACAGAGTTATCCAACTAATTTTCCACCTCAAGAGGACGTTTCCTGCCCAGTTCCCTGTGTGCCCACACAGGAGGGTGGCCCAGGATGGGGAGAGGTGGGTGCCTGCTTTTATTCAGCTGGAAATGGGGCCTAAACTACAGCCTGAGGTGTTTTATTGAGTTTGCTGCACTTCTCTCTCTCTGAAATAAGCTTGGTACCTGTGCTTCTCTCTGGTCTTGCAGCTTTTATTCCAATAAAATAATTTACACCCAGAGCAAAGACCTGCAGAGATTTTTCTCTCTCCCACAGAGATCATTCTATCAGCCTAAAACGTCTTTATTGATAATATGAAATTATTGACTAGCAGGGTTTCCCCGTGTTTCGACAGTGTTGTTACAACTTTAGTTCCTCCTAAGAGGAAGAAATAATTGGCATTCAACATCATTTCCATATAAATACCAACATCTGTGCAGTTCCCATTTACCTTCCCGAGTTGTTTACTTGTTTTTAATTGTCCTTCACGAGCGGGGTTTTACGAAACGCTGAAAGCAATCTCAGGAAAATGAAAATGTTTATCCTGCACGAGATCTTCTCGTCACAAGAGCTCTTTGAAGGCACGGAACCGGCAACTCTCAGGCAGCCTTTGTGCCGGGTGATGGGTACTGCTAAATTTTGAGAGTGCTAATTAGCCCAAGATAGACAACTCTGCTGTTGACTGTGTCGCACAAATTAGAGATCCCACTGTGACGAACTGAATAGAAACAATGTTCAAATAACTGCATTTAGATCTCCGAAACCGTAATGTAATTACTGCAGTGACAGGACTACCAGCTGTTTATAGGCCTTTAAATCTGCATAATGAACAGCCCTGTGATCTTGGTGTGCACAGGCACTTTGGGAGGTTTTACACAATTCCTCAGGCACCTTTGGGGTTTTTTCCTGCCTTCCCTTTTCCTGTCCTTTGAGGGGGTGGTGGTTGAGTGGAATTGGCCATATGAGTTGGAGGTTACCCTTCAACCCCACCGTGGGGCCTGCGGAGTCCCTCTGCCTTTGCATCCAAACCCCCTGTCTTTAGTAATATCTTGGAAACAATTTATATCTCTTCAGTCGTGCTTCTAAACCTTCCCCAAAAGTTTTATTGGCCCTGCAGGAGCCTGGAGGGAGAGGATTGCTGTTTGTTTGGGTTTTCCAGGGGTGGGTTTCTCCAGCAGCTCCGCGCCAGGGGGGTTTTTGTTTGGACTGAGGGAGGAGAAGGCGGCAAAGAGAGAATTTGTAATAATCCTGCAGCCACTCGGGTGCATTCTTGTGGTCTTCACCCTGATGCTCAGCTGTGACTTTACTTGGGTCCTTTCTCATCTTTTCCCCATCAGAACTTTTAATAGTGCCACCCATTCTTTTGGCCTTCTTGGCTGGCAGCTCTGGATAAAGACTAAGCTGCAGTCAGGTAATAGAATTAGGAAGAGGAATGAACTGTTTTGAAGATATTATTAAACTCATATTAACTCTGCCCCACCTTCTCCAATAACTGCTGTTTTTTGGGGAAAAAAAAGCTTTTTTAGAATTTTATGCTCTAGTGAAATTAGAAAGATTTAGGGAAGGCCAAGTGAGATGCTAATTTTTTTTTTTTTATATAATATCCATGAATATTTAAGTATCACTTGGATATAGAGGACTGAAATCTCCTGCATCACCACCAAAATTCATTTAATATGAAAATGTTTACATAAACCTCTCAACTTTACTGCTTTTTAGAGATATTAGTGACGTTTTCTATACAGACTGAAATATTAGGGAGGGTCAGAAGTCTCAGTAGCAGTAGGAGAGACCTGAACAGCTGGAAAACCTGGGAACCACCTTCCTGTGGGTGCTCTTGAGGCAAGGATCACTTGGGAGCTTCAGGATTTCTGTGGGGTGAGCAGGAGCCCAGGCAGCCTCACCCTCAAGCCTTTAACTCGGGGGTTATTGCATTTTGTATAAATAACACCAAAACCTCATGTGCTGACTGCAGCTGAAGCAATTCAGTGCATGAAGTCACTGACAGAGGATGTGCAAAGTCTGGGCAGCACCCCTGGGTGTAGGCACTGCTTTACATTCCCTGGATGAATACCCAGGAAAATCCTGCGGGCACGCCGAGCTCCACATCCCCTCCACGTCTATCTTAAATTCAAAGCTAATTTTTTATTTTTTTAGGGGGCTGTTGGTTTTAAAAACTCCAGTGTTTAAAAAAATGCTCAGTATCCTAGGATTTCTCTGGGCCAGTGGGTTTTTGGTGAATTATTTTTTTTCAGTTCAGTAAAAAAGCAGATAAATTAGAGAACCGCCACCAGCAGTGCTTTGCTTTTCACACATCCTCAAAGGCACATTTTAGCTCCTCCCAAACTTTGAGAATTCGCATTCATGTTAGAAGAAAATGTATCTATATTCTGTATATTTTGATAAATCTTGCCACCGTTTTTCTCTTGCAAGTGCTCCAGTGATTTAGCGGTAAATAGGAAGTCAGGGGCTGCTTCCAACACAATCATTTTATCTGTTCTCTGTCTAAATATTTACTGACTTCCCGAGCAGGAGAGTTACTCATCCTCTTGGAGGGGCAGTTTAGCATTAATTAAAATATGTTACGAGGACGACCCATTTGCATTCATTTACAACTTGCCGAAGTGGAGGCGTGAGGCCACTTGTAAATGCCAGAAACTCAGGAGTTCCACAAGGTTTGAACAAAACACCACCGAGGTGATTCAGTCCTCTCTGCCTGAGCCTTTATTTAGCTGTGGTGCATCCCTGGAAATGCTGAAGGCTCTGCACTGAAATCTCTTCTTTTCCCTCAGTCACAACGATTGTCTCCAAGTCATCCAAGGCTATGGAATCTGATAAGGAGCTTTGATAAGGAGCCGCTAAAACGCAATTTAGAAGCCTATCAGCTTGGGGAATTGTCCACCTCGTGGCCCATTTGATCTTTGCTTGGTAGGAAAGAGCCTTAATTCAGGTCTCCACCATGAGCTTGGCAGGTTATCTCAGCTCTGAGTGTTTGCTGCTGTTCCCCTTTGAAATTCCCTTTCTTTTCGGTGCCGAGGATTAACAACTATTTAAATGCACTCATGACTTTATTTTCTCTTTTCTACCCATTTCTTATTTTTTTCTTGTTTAACTTTTGAATCCTAACCCTACAATCCATCAAGGATTAGCCTTATTTCTGCTTGATGTTTGCGCGTGATTTTTCTTCTCCTAAATAGCAAGCTGGGAGATGCTGCAGGAATGTTTAGCCATGAGAATTAACCTCGTGGCTCCACGCTGCTTCACAAAGGGCATTTTTATAACCAAGGTGGATTTATGATTTTCTTGGAGGATTTTCCCCGGAGTCTCTTTTGAATCCATCCTTTCAAAGCCCTGCACAGCCACACATCTTGTTCCAGGCAGAACCACGGCAGTGAGAGGTTTGATGCCCTTCTGTGCCAGCAGGAGAGGATTATTCTGGAGCAACAGCACCTGCACAGCTCCCAGCCTCTGTGGTGCTTCCCAGAAACTGAAAACAGAGGCCACCATGTCTTAGGGACTTGTAGGAAAAATACAGATTAGTTTATCGTGCTGTATATGGGATAGGAAGTGGGTCTGCAAATCCCTGGATGGGTTTTCCCTGTTCTGGTGGCTACACAAAGAGGTCTGGAATGTTAATGCTCCATCCCTGGAAGTGTTCAGAGCCAGGTTGGACGGGGCTTGCAGCAACCTGGGACCATGGAAGATGTCCCTGGCTCACAGGCAATCTGCTCCCTGCACTTTCAGGATAATTTGGACAGCAGCAGCATCCAAGTGTTTATTCCTTTTAAGCGAATCAACACGTAAAGGAGCATTAGAACACTAATAAATAAAAGGCAAATGATGTTTTCCTAGCAAATTGAGCATGTGGCTTGTGTGTACTGAAGATTTAGCAGGGATGATTAAGTGTAGACAACTGCTGAGTGGGGGAAAGTCAGTCCTGAGGCAGAGGAGGCTTCAGAGCCTCTCTGCTTTCTCAACCTGTGCTTTGGAAACTGCACCAGTTCAGAACTGAAACTGCTGCAGAGCTCCCTTTGATTTTTGATTGGAAGGATGGAGCACCTCTCCTGTGAGGAAAGGCTGAAGAGGATTGGAATTGTTCAGCCTGGAGAAGGGTCCAGAGACCTCAGAGCCCTTTCCAGTGCCTAGATGGGCTCCAAGAGAGCTGGAGAGGGACTTTGGACAAGGGCTTTGAAGAGCAGGACACAGGGAATGGCTTCCCAGTGCCAGAGGGCAGGGTTAGATGGGATATTGGGCAGGAATTGTTCCCTGGGAGGGTGGGGAGGCCCTGGCACAGGGTGCCCAGAGAAGCTGTGGCTGCCCCTGGATCCCTGGCAGTGCCCAAGGCCAGGTTGGACAGGGCTTGGAGCAGCCTGGGACAGTGGGAGGTGTCCCTGCCCATGGCAATGGGATGAGTTTTATGGTCCCTTCCAACCCAAACCATTCTGTGATTCCATGAATTTTACACACAGATACAACAGTGATCTCATTCATTTCCTGGCTTCTCACCTTGTACAAACACCCTCCCTTCCCATTCAGGACCCATTTTGGCAAGGAAGGTGTTAAAACCACCTGTTCCTGAGAATTACCAGCTGCTCAGATCAGTAATTATTTTCCTGCATCCAGGGAAATGCTGATTGGAATTATCACAGATCTCTTCATACTTGATCAGGAAGGAGTAATGTCATTTTCCTCCTTCAGAAGCTCAGAGGATTATCCACAGCCCCGCAAAACAGGTGGAAATTGGATCAGAAATGACTGTACTTGGGCAGGTTCCTGACACATCCTGGAGGCAGCCAGGGTGCAACTGCCTGCAGGAACCTGTGAGGAAGATTTGGAGAGATTTGGAGATTTGGATCTGGCCTTAAGCCTTCAAATCTTTAACCAGGAATGGCAAATCACGGCTCCATGGAAGATGACATTTGAGATTTCAGTAAAAGCAGATCCCTCCAGTGCTAACTTTATTTTCTCTCTTCCAGACAACCTCTTCAAACCAAAGGAAAGAGTCATTCCCGAGAAGGAGATGCACATGAGATCTAAAAGGTACAAATCCCTCTGGTTTAGGGTTTGTTCTGCTGTACCAGCTCAGATTTGGGCAGCCCTGCCCTTTGAGCTGCCCTTTTCCAGCAGGTTCAGACAGCATGGGGCACCCGTGGCATGAAAACCAAATCCTCAGCACGTGCCTCATGTTGAACACCCAAAAAATGGAAGCAGTGGAGTCACTTCAGATTTTTTTTTTCCCCCTGATTATGGCACAGAGGGTGGGAATGACAGCAAATTATGAGGAATGTGGTGTCTGAGCTTTGCATTTCACTTCGTGCAAGGGAAGCTGCAAAAGCCACCGTGAGGAATTCATCCCTGTTTTCAGACGTGTCCCATTCCTCTTCTCCAAAGTGCAGCCCCCAGCCAAAAGAGGCTGCTTCAGGAACTTGCAGTTGCAAAATGTTACGAGGGAAAAACACAACTAAACAGGCTTTGTGCTCATGCAAAACCAGGAACGCTGGGAAGGAAGGTCCAGCTTTCTCTTCCAAACCCTGGGAATTTTATCATTGATTTTAATGGGAAAAGATCAGACCAGAAGTCACCTTTTGAATGGCAGCTCCCGTTATTTTTAAAATGGAAGGATCGTGTTCTCCTCGGTAAAAAGCGTTCCTAATGGCAGAGAAAAAAATGTTAACGGTTTGCAGTCTTACAACGATGGTTTTCTTGTAGTTTAGAAAATTACTTGAAAATGATTGCTTGGTGTTAATTGTGTGGCATAAATACCAAAAAAAAAAAAGGTGCACAGGCCAGATTCTGGTTTGAATTATGTTGCTAGAAATTGAAACCGACTCCACTGAGCTCGTTAGAAGCTACTGCATTGAAATCACCTGATCCCATCTCTTTCTTTACATTTTTTTATTCCAAAATCAGAATTTTCAACAGGATTCGAAACAAGCCAGATTTCCTATCGAACCATGATTGTTAAGAACTGATCATTTTCATGCCATAAATGTAATTCAGGGACTTAGAGATGCCCATTACCAAGTATTGCATGGAAGGCAAACATTCCCTACAGGAAAAATTAATTATTGGTGAGCCCCAGAGATGACGTGAATTCCGCTTTCTGAATTCCTGGCAGGATTTATGACAATTTACCTGAGGTTAAAAAGAAACAAGAAGAGAAGCAGAAAAGGATCATCATCCAGAGCAACAGGCTGCGTGTGGAGATGTTTAAAAAGGTAAAGAATTCCTGTTATTTCTGGAGCAAATGGACCCAGTAAATCTGAAGTCTGGGATGCCAACTCCACCTCACCTCCTGCACCACTACAGATTTCTATCACCTTGTGGATTTTAACAGTATTTTAAAGCACTTTTGCATCTTTTTTTTTTTCTAGCAATTACTGGACCAGCTCCTTCACAGAAACACGGAGTGACAAAGGAGCCTCTTGCCCATCATCCTAATTGGATCTTGAATGCCTTTGACTGCTAGATAAGCCATAAAATTAACTGTTATCTCAATTACCTGCAGGTATTTTTCTTATCTTTGGCTCTTTGAATAAAGAAAGATCATTTATGTTTCAATTGAAATTTTAAGGCATCCTTCAAGTAATCAAAAACAGCCTAAAAGGGAGCACAGCTGTTCCAGAGCATCACCTTTTTGGTCAGTTTGCCCAGAGGAAATAATTTTAAGAATTTTCAATGCAAATACTGAATTACGGGGGTATTATTTTTCTTAATCCGTTTTAAAAAGTACACTTCTCTGTAGCGATAGCGCCGCGTTTATAGGACGTGGAAAACTTATTTCTCTGAAGTCTTTTATTAATTGTTTTCTTATGAGTGAAACCCTTGAAGAAAACTGTTATTTGGTATGTTTAGGAGCCGGTTGAAATAGCCTTTACCTCAGCAGCAGAGCAGCAGCAGTTTCACATTAATACTTAACATTCCAAAAGGGACCAATACTTCAGCTTTCTGAAGAACTCCATTCCTGTTCATAGAGTGAAACTACCTAGCAAGCTCTCCCACTAAAAAACAACATTTAAAAATTGGTTTAGAACCCTTTTCCACGTTTTTCATTGTCATACACGTTTTACTCCACTTCTGCGAGCGTGAAGTATTTCTAGAAATGGCAGATGAAGGGAGTGGTGCCAAGAAGGATCTTTGCATCAAAACTTGCAGAACTCAAACCAGCTGTCATGTTTCCTCCCCAGAAAATATTTAAATCTCTATTTGTACATGTTGGAAGTAAAAACAAGCAGCTCACAAAGCGATGGAGTTTATTTATGGAATAAAGTACGAGGATAATATTGATCCAGCCACTGGGTTTTTCATTGGTGCTGTTAAATACAACACAATTATTGGAAGTGCCTGAGGAGCCGTGCCTTTGTACCCACAAATCCCATGGGAAAAAAACCACTGCCCCTAAACATCCCTGCAAGCGTTAAACTTTGCTGCACGAAGTTTGAGGAGGGCTTTGAGCGAGGCTGGAATTTGGCCTTTGATAGTTCTGCTTTGTTTTCCTAATCCAGCCTGAGACGTAAGGTCAGGATTTTTTGGAAGAGGGGGATGTTTGTGAGCCACTGGGATAACCTCCAGCTGGGTGACCTGTGCTGGACACGAGGACCTGGGTATATTTCGTGCTCTGTTGCTGTTGGATTATTTTGCCTTTTTGTGTTTCAGCTCCCCAGCTAACGTAGGAATAACGCTGTTAATTTTTGCTCGCAGAGAAGACAGAGATCTGCTGAACAAATGTATTGCATTCCAAATAGGTATCCCCAAAAACTCATCAGCAGTTCAATCCATTGGGAGAGGATGTGGAAGGTAAGGCAGTGGGGAAGGACCCACCAGGGTTCTTCCCTGAAAAACACCTTTTTAACCAAGGAAGTCATTCTGTACTGGAAACCAAAGCCAAGGCACGAGCACAGATGACTCCAAGTGGAATTCAGAAAAGGGGTACAAGGAGAATTATCTCTGAAGCTTTTATCCACTTCTAGCTCACTACAACCACCATTCCCTATAGGATCAGTGCCCAAATCCCCTTTGATTTCAGTAGAAACTGAGCATTTCTCCCCCTTGGGTCCTCACTCCGTGATTTTTTGACTTTAGGAAAATGCAGCTTTGGTTCATCAGGCGTGTACCTTCAGGTGCATTATTTCCTGCACCTCTGTGGAGCAGAGGAATATAATTTACATTTCACCCTGCTTTAGTGTACACCCTGGGGCCTGCCTGGAGTCTCACCCCAAAGCCACAGCAAGATATTTTGGCATGGAGAGAAAACATTTGGAGTTTGGTATCCATGGAGGACACAGCAAAATAATCACTTCTCAGGTCAGGGATGTCCCCTGGGGTGGGACTGACACCAGAAGGGAGCCCCAAAACTTTCCCCACTTCTTCTCTGGCAGAGAGGAAGATAAAGGAGCTTCCTCATTGGGAGTGAGAGTATTTTCTGTGGAAATCAGGCATTTATCCTGCAGGATACCCAGGAATTCAAGGGAGATGGTTTAATCTACCTGCCGTAGCATATCCCTACTCCATGCCCATGTGTAAATGTGTGTAAATAAATATGTGTATTTGGCATGCTTCCCACTCTCTGCATGGGAATATCCAGCAGAGGAGCTTGGTATTCCTTGGCGATCACTGCACCCGGGTGATCCTTGTGAGGAAATGAACGATGTGAGCATTTCCTGGGAAAACCTGGCAGGCTTCAGGTGGGATTTTGTCCCTTGGCACTGTCATGGATGTCCTGACCAGGGAATGACACCTCCACTTACCTGGTTCCCTCTCTCTCCTCGAGGATTCAACAACACCCACCTGCTGCATCCTCCCCTCCCCTGGCTCAGGAGCAGCTCGTCTGGCTCACAGCGTGAAGCCAAGTGCATCAATCAAAAAAAAAATCCTCTGAGTTTGTAAAAGGGTTATTATTTCCAAATGTTTTTATTTTCTCTAAACGCGATTTTTAAAACCTGCAGGACAAATCTGTGGCAGTCTGAGGTGGAATTTCTTTTGTACAAATGAGCTAGTGAGGAAAATGCACGATGCAAATCACTGTCTGGGCATGTTTCACATGGTACAAAACCTGTGCTTCAGAAAACCAAAATTATCTCTGTTGCAAAGCTAATTTCTCTTTCCGGGCCTGAGAAAAGAAGGTATCTGATAATGGATCCAGCAAACAATTCTGACATTCATTTCAGCTCTACAATCCAGTCACTGTGATAGAAAATGGGCTGTGCAGGAAAATGTCACTTCAGGAAAACAGGAGCCTCCCAGGCACAGCCTTGGACAAGCAGCATCAGCTTAAGGGAGTTCAGAGTTAGGGAAAAAGTGGTGGGGTCTCCCTTTGGACTTGTAGGCACTTCAAAGAGCTCGTTTGCCAGCAGATAACGGGAAAATTGGAGGTCACCCACACTTGTCAAGCTGGAATTTTCCTTCTTGTCAGGAAATTTTCCTTCTTGCAGATTGAGTTCAAGTTCTCTGGGTGTTGGTGCTGTGCCTTTGGGAGGGACACGTCAGGATTCGTAACAGTGTTGGTTTGGGGGAGATTTGGGGTGGTTTGGGGGCGTTCAGGCACAGAGCCTGGGTGGACTTGTCAGCACATCGCCTTGGCATTGTCCATCCCGAACACAAAACCTCCCCATGGGGTTGGAATTCTGCACGGATGGAAATGAAGCCCACGTGGGGAGCGCTCGGCGTTTGAGGTGTGCAAGATGTGGTGTTTGTTTGCTTGCTGGCACCATTAATCTCGTCTGACAGAAATACCTCGCGAAGGGCTGGAAGTCGTCGTAATGCGAAGGACCGAGGGTTCCAGCGTTCTGGGGATTTATTTAAACCCAAATATTTTCCTGTGTATGTGTATGCAAGTCATTAGTTACATCTTGGAGTTTACTCAGCTGCTCAGAGAGATGAGGAGAATGTCTGGGTAAGAATTTGAGGGGTTTTATTGTTGAATATCTGGGCCTGGTCACGTTAGCGTAATTTTTTCTGGGAGAGACCTGATTTACAAGGAAAACAAGGCTCAAAAGCAGGGATAAAGTCCCTGGCAGCCCTCTCCAGAGGAAACCATTCCCTGATACAGCCCTTGCAGCAAGAGCTCCACGGCTAAAAATACAGCTTGCCTCATCTGCAGGGGTGTTTGCCCCTTTGACTGCAGGGACAGAAGTGCCTGTGTGCTCTGAGGGGTGGGTAATTATCTTCCCAGGAGCACTGAGTGGCCACTTGTCCCTGCTGGAGCCCATCAGGATGCAGGGTTGTCCCACAGGGTCACGTTTCTCCAGGCACCGGGACTCCAGCCTGTGTAGTTCGTTGTTGGCTTGGGATGTGGCCGGATCCTGTGGGATGCCCTCCCTGGGCTCCCCCCCTGTCCTGGCCACAGCTCAGCACCAGGAAATGGGGGTTGGAGGAGTCCCAACCCCAGCTGGGAGCATTCCCTTGAATAAAAGGGCGTTTATTTCAACTGAACTGCAAATTCACCTGAGCATAAAACCAGACCAGAATGAAGCTACAGAAAATCGATCAAATTTACTGTGGGCAGAGAAGCTCAGTGCATGTATGGCAATATTTATTAAGCTTTGGTTTAAATATGTGTCTATTTACACCAAAATCACAAAAATCCTTGCCCAAAATCCTGATCAGAGAGAGGAGCCTGTGCTGCTCACCGAGTGGTGCCTCTCTGCCTGTGGAGAATGAGGTGCCAGTGCTGGGCTCTGGAAGGGGAACTTGTCTCCCAGCTGGAGGTGTTTTGGGAGGTTTTGGTTTTGTCCCTTGCAATTTCAGTTGAGCTGTGACAAAACTGTTGGAATAAGCTTGTCATGTACATTAGGAAGGAATTGTTCCCTGGGAGGGTGGGGAGGCCCTGGCACAGGGTGCCCAGAGAAGCTGGGGCTGCCCCTGGATCCCTGGCAGTGCCCAAGGCCAGACTGGACACTGGGGCTTGGAGCAGCCTGGGACAGTGGAAGATGTCCCTGCCCAGGGGCTGGATGAGCTTTAAAGTCCCTCCCAACCCAAACCATTCCATGGTTCTATACGAAACCTCATTTTTATGTCGAGAGAATAAAGCATCCTTTCTTCTTTTTAGGTCATGAATTTTACTTTTCGTAGTTCTCCTTGGCTCTGTACCAAAGCTGTAGGAGGCAGAATTACTTAATACCCATTTTAGATGACCCACAGAATAAGATAATGAGGTGTATCATCTCCCTACCAGCTGCAGAGTGATTAAAAAGTAAAAATTTAAAAAGGAGAAGAAACTGCACCAATTTTCTCGTGGTGCACACAGTTACTTAAAATTATATAAAACAGGAGAAGTGCAAGGAGCTGCTTGAGGATGATGCTGCGTAGATAGGAAGATGTAAAAGAGCTCTTAATTGCAGAAATTTGGTGGATATTTAAAAAAAAAAGTCACAGTGATGTATTTTTAGACTTCGTGTTTAAAGTACTTTTAATTTCTGCAGTATCTTCCCACGAGTAGACTTCAGTTAATGTATAATTATGGGATGCAAACACCTATCACGCAGAGGCTGCTCCGTGGTTCTGGAGTTGTTGCACGTCTGCCTCTGGCTTGAGAAATTGGTATAAAATAGCAAAAACCTTTTTGAGATCTGTGGTTTTGTCGAGGTGGACATAAAAGCACACACTTGTCGTAATCCAAAGTCAAGAAGGATAGAAAAGTTTTTTATTTTTCTCTACTGCTGTTCTTATACCTCTTTACAATGGCTGTGGCTTATTGGGATTGGCTGCTTAGCAAACAATAACGAGGCTGTTTAACAAACAATGACCATTCAGGTAATAGAACAATCAGCTATACAAGCAAAAGTATAGTTGCTACATATTATCCACAACTTCTTCCTGGTGCACTCCCAATGTCCCATAACAAGGACATCCCCTCCTTGTGTCCAGAACATCTCTCACTGATTATCTTCTTGACCTTCTCTTTGGGTTTCACTGAAGCTGCAGAATTTTCACTGTAAACTCTCACGGGTAAATTCTGACTGGTTTCAGGTCTGACTCTGTGAGGCCCCCAGACCAGCTGTCAGCCTCATCAGGGATCCACTTCAACTTCTCGCTTGGGCCATCTGCAGTTTCACCATCTAAAGACCTCTTGCAGCTGTGCTGGGATGAGGAGACATCCTTTTCTGTTGCATGTTCCTGTGCTTTTCCAGAAGTTTCTGTTGTTAAAGGGAGCCGCTTTGTAGCCACGATGTGGGGAAAATTAATAAAACTCCTGACCAGAGGGTGGTCAGGGGAACAGTGTCCAGCCTGAGTGTGGGCTGATTTTAAATCCGCAGGATAATGGTGGCTGGAAGGAAGGTCCCCCAGCAGTCGTTTAGTTAATTGTGGTATGTAACTGTGGCCAGGGAGTCAAACAAGAACCATATTGAGGACAGGAGTCTGGTTTTATAACTGGGCTGTCCTCTGAAATTGTGTCACTGCAGAAGGAGGCAGGGAAATATGCTGGAGGCAGATTTTGCCATGATTTGGGGGAGAAATGATGAGCAAAGAGCGATGTTCTGGTTAAATCCCAGGCTGGCTGCCCGTGCAGCTGCCCGGGGAGGGAGCGGGCAGTGCCCTCAGGGACAGCAATGCCGTGGGCTTTGAACAATCCCAGAGTCACTGCATGGTTTGGGTTGGGAGAGACCTTAAATCCTGCCCAATGCCACCCCTGCCATGGGCAGGGACGCCTTCCACTGTCCCAGGGTGCTCCAAGCCCCGTCCAGCCTGGCCTTTGACACTTCCAGGGATCCAGGGGCAGCCACAGCTTCTCTGGGAATTCCAGCTCAGCCGCTCACCACCCTCCCAGGGAACAATTCTTTCCCAATATCCCATCCATCCCTGCCCTCTGGCAGTGGGAAGCCATTCCCTGTGCCCTGTCCCTCCATCCCTCGTCCCCAGTCCCTCTCCAGCTCTCCTGGAGCCCCTTTAGGCCCTGGAAGGGGCTCTGAGGTGTCCCTGGAGCTTCCTCTTCTCCAGGTGAGCACCCCCAGCTCTCCCAGCCAGAGCAGAGAGCTCCACCCTACCGTTCCTGAGATTATTTAGGTTGGAAAAGCCCTCTAAGACCATCAAGCCTCTGAGCCCAGCAGTGCCAAATCCACCCCTAAACCACATCCCCAAGTGCCACTCCTGTTCCCCCTAATCCCCGCTGGCAGCCCCGTCCTGCCCAACCCTGCAGTGATGTCAGGGGCAGGGAGCCACCGGTGCCTTGCAGATTCCCAATTTTTGGGGCACAACCCAGAGCTTGGATGTGATATCCACATGAGTTCTCCGTGAGTAATGTTGTTCCAAGGAATACCAGAGGAATTGGTCATGAATCCCCTGCTTAGTGGTGCCAAATCCGTCCTTAACTTGTAACGCTGCTGGGAGCCCTTCTCTAATTTTGGTGTTTGTCATTAGGTGAAAATACAACTTTGAGGGCTCCTCGGCCTGCACAGAATTATGGAATGGCCCGAGCTAAACTGCGTGAAAGGTGTGTAATTATGGGCTGCCTGCTCTATCTGACACCATCAGCTGATGTTACAAAACCAACATTTTACTCCTGTTTGTTGAGCCTTTGAAGAGGTTTCACTTGCTGTGTTCGGGGCTCAGAGTTGTGCAACAGAACCTAACAGAAAATGCCTGTAATAAAGAAGCTCTGTTTCATTCCTCCCTTCATAAATAGCAAGAGATTAAGATCTAATTGATTTCGTTCTCCCGTGATGGATACCACCGTAATTTTTACTGATTTCTCTCAAGCTTCCCATTAGGAATATTTATTTTCCTTTAAAAATGCCCCCAAAAAATCCTGTCTTCCTAATTTATTGTCCCAGCTTTTATGATGATGGATGTTGCATTGTTCTGTGGTTTGCAGAGGGCTAGACAGGAATATTAAAAATATACGACTTCGTAATTTTTAGTCTGAGTTGAATGCTGTCCTCTTGTGAGACATGTAAAAATTTGTGGCTTTTTTTTCTTCCTTTTGTTTTCAGGGAGACAGTGAAATTTGAGGCAACAGATCAAAGCCCTTACTCGCAATGTCTAGTCTGGAGTAAAAAAACCCCAACCCCCCTACACATATTTAATGGGTTATTTGTTGGATTTAAACGGATTTTAGCACAGGACACCTTCCTGATGTGTTGTCAGGAGTGTCCTGTTTGACATAAGGATCTTGCTGGAACATCATCACTTCTCAGTATTGAAATTAGTGGGAAAGCTTAAAATGATGTTTCTTCCCCCACGGAGGTTTGGGGCTGTGCAGACATCCCAAAGATTGATTGTTTATTTGTTTGGGTTTTATGAAGGTATTTCTCATGTGGTACTAAAACAGAAGAATGTTCAGCTCGTGGGGTTTTTCCCTCTTCCTGGAGGAAGGCTGGAAGAGGAAAATGTTGATGGGTGATCTGGTGTGGGGTAAAGCTGGGAACCAGGGAATCAGAAAATCCCAAGTTGGAAGGGACCCACAAGGATCACCCAGTCCAGTCCCTGTCCCTGCACAGACACCCCATCAATCCCAGCCTGTGCATCCCTGGCAGCGCTGCCCAAACGCTCCTGGAGCTCTGGCAGCCTCGGGGCCGTGCCCATTCCCTGGGGAGCCTGGGCAGTGCCCAGCACCCTCTGGGGGAAGAACCTTTCCCTGATATCCAACCTAACCCTGCCCTGACACAGCTCCAGCTGCTCCCTGAGTCCTGTTCCTGTCACAGACAGCAGAGATCAGAGCTGCCCCTCAGGAGGAGCTTCAGACTCCGGTAAGGTCTGACCTCAATCTTCTCTTCTCCAGCTGAGCAAACCCAGACACCTCAGGTGTTCCTTGTGTGGCCCCTCCAAACCCTTCCTCACCTTCACAGCTCTCCTTTGGACGCTCTCTGATAGCTTTATACCCTGCGCCCTGCACTCCTGGGACCTTGGGGCTGTAGGGTCAGGGTTTGGGGGTGCAGGGGTGCCCCAAGGTGGGCAGGGTGCAGGGGTGCCCCAAGGTGGGCAGGGTGCCGGTGGCGTCTGTGCTCACGAGGAGCTCGGTGTTTGCCTGACCGAGGGCTTGTGCTGCAGGAAAAGAATGTGTGAGGTTTAGGGGTTTGTGTTTTAACTGCTGAAGAATTTCAGGGTTGCTGTTAAGGTCCCGGATCCTTGCAGTGGGGGTTTCTTTGTTTGCTCTTCCCTGAGCTCCTCTTGGCTCTTTCACCCCTGGCCCCGTGACAGCCGCCTGCAACGGGCTCTGTGCACGTCCCTGTAAAGAAGTACATGGAGCTTAATCAGCATTAAAGCAGAGCTTACTCCCCTGCTTTGCTAGAGAGAAGGAGCTGCTTTCCAAAATTATATTGCCCGTGGAGCAGCAGGACAAACTGGGCAGGGAAAACAGGAATGTGATGAGCCCGTGGCACTCAGCATCAGCCCTGCTGTCCTTCTTCGAGGTACAAATGATGCTGGCAGGGACTGCTCTCCAAACACAGCTGAATGGAAGGGGTTTGCTCTCCCTGGTTGTGATTTATCCCTGAGACAGACTAAAAACCCCGCATCTCCTTTATTAAATGTATAAGGAAATCCGGGATGGCTTTGTCAGTTTTGTTTATGCTTGAATTTAATGTTACAGTGCTTTATCACTCAGACAAGGTAGGAGTTGGTTAATTTTTTTTTTTCTTCATTAAAAAACAAATCTAGAAACATTTCAGATTCAGTGTTTAATTCCATGTTCTATCCTGTTGATTTGCCACGGCAGTTCAAGGCTCTCTGCAAATACAAAGGACCACGTTACTCCAAATAGCTCCACAAAATCCCAGCTTCCCAAGTGTGTCCTTTTTACTGTGCAGCAAGGGAGAAACTTGGGTAAATCCTTTGTTCTCAAAGTCAGAGAATCATGGAATGGTTTGGGTTGGAAGGGACCTTAAAGCCCCTCCAGTGCCACCCCTGCCATGGGCAGGGACACCTTCCACTGTCCCAGGCTGCTCCAAGCCCTGTCCAGCCTGGCCTTGGGCACTGCCAGGGATAGGGCAGCCACAGGAGAAGTCTGTCCCTGTCACTGAGCTCTGTGGGATCCCAGCTGGGCACTGGGAGCCCTTTATTCTGGATGAACAGATGGAGCAGGGCCTCATGGCCAGTGGGGGAACCAGCTCTGGCTCGAGCTGGGCACCGGCTGCTCTGCCCCCTCTCGCTGTTCCCAGCGGCATTGGCCAACACAGCTTTGGGACAGAAATTCCAGATGAATCCAATGTTATGGGACATTTAGGACAGGAATTCCAGATGAATCCAATGTTATGGGACCTTTAGGACAGGAAGGGAAAATCGTAACCAAAGGAGAGGGAGGTAGGGATGTATTTATTGATAACAGTGAGATTGCTGACCTCGCATGGCATTTCCTGGGCTTCACAGCGTGGTGCAGACTCACTGTGCTGCTCAGGGCAGCTCAGCAGCTCCCCAAGGCATGCACAGAGGGTGCAAACCTGCCCTTGGAGATGGGGAAATCCATAGAATCCATCTCTCGAGTACGTGCAGAGACAGGATTTACAGCCAGGGTTTGATTGCAGTGCTCAGCCCTGGCCGATGCTATTCCATGTCTGAATGGTGGGACAGAGGTCTGCAGAGCAGAGCAGAGCTCTGTGGCTAAAGGTCAGGCTGAGTTATGCTCTATCTATGCCTGTTAATTATAGAGGACTGTAATCTGCCACTGCAGTCACCATTCAGCAGGATCTTGATTGTGCAGAGAGTTAATGAAGTGAGGGAGGACTGGAGACACAAAGTCTCAGCAGCTGGCCGGGGGACACACAGATTTCAAAGGGAAAAGCTTTTTTGTTTTGTTTTATTTACTCTAAGAAGGAAAAACTTTAGCCTGGAGGCCCCAAAACTGGAGATCCCTGTAGCTAAGCCCAGACAAGTCCTCATGCATTTTGGCACATGGGGGAATAAAAAAAAAAATCTGGATAATATTCAGTGCTGTGATTACAGTGAGGTTTCCTGGATATCCAAGAGGGGATCACAGCTGATCTGGGAAGATGTGAGAGCAGTGTTACAGAGGTGCTTTCTGCCCAGCAGAACCTCTTATCTCGAAATTGTTCAGCTCTCTGAGGTGGCTTATCCTCTCTCCATTTACCTCCGGCTGTAACACAAGGGATGCAAATCCTGCTCTGGCAGAGCAGGGCAGCAGACAGCTTCCCTTTTCCTCCTATTTTTTTTTCCTTTTCCCTTTTCTCATACTGCACACCCCATAGCACACCATAACCCATCTGACAATTAATATTAATTTGTTACACTGCCTTGGAACTGATGCCACCAAAGCATTACAGTATCACTGTCTGGAGGATTTATTTACACTTAATCTACTGCCTCTCCACTCCTTATTTTTTCCCTGTTGTCTCCATCAGCCACTAATTCCTTCTCAAAACTCCTTTAAGCAAGGGGGAACTAATGGAAATTCTTGTTTCCCTCAGCGCATCCTTCTTGTTGCTGTCTGTGTGTTGAGCTCGTTTCCAGGTAAGTTATTCCACACTGCTCCCTTCCTCGTTGCTCTCCTCTGGACTGACCTTTCCAGTGCCATGCGACCTAAAGCTCCTGCACGAATCAGTAATTTGATAAGCAGAGGCCCGGCCAGCCGCCTGTGTTGTCACACGGCCAAATATTCATCCTTTCAAATGGCGAGTGCCCTTTACATCCCAATTATTCCCACACCTAAATGCAAAGTGAGAGTCGAGCTACTCCGCTGTGCCCCGTGGCAGTGACACAGTGACAGGTCGGGGGCGGGTGGGAGAGCTGGGGAGGGAGAAGGGTTCTGGCCGCAGTTCTGCCTCGGGAATGACAACAGGGAGCGATTAATGCAGGGCACATTCCTGCACAGCCCGTAAGCATCTCCAGTTCTCTCATTCTCCGGCTGAAAAACGTGTGTTCGGTGTTTCCAAACCGCTCCCGGGGGAAGTGGGGGCCACGAAGCTCAGATGTGTGCCTGAAGAGGGGTCCTGATGGGATCTGGGAGATCCTTGTCACTCCATTCCTTGGATATTCCTCCGGCCACAGGTGACCCGCGGCCCCAGGGCGAGATATTCACGCACACACCTCCAAGCACAGCGGTGTTACAGCAGCAGGATCTGTTCTCCCCAGCTCGTGGGAAGTGCCTGGCTCGCTTTTCCTGCAGAGGCTCAAAGCCAAAAGCAAACCAAGCACCCGGCCTGTGCCAGCCTCTGTCTGTAGTGACAGAGGAAAACGGGTGCTGTGTTAGGTTGCCCTTGCCCAAGGAGGTAAAAATGAGGAGTAAAAAGAGGATTTAGCTGTTCTTATGCTGTTACTACTGCAGGATAGCCCTGAACTAGCACAGAGTGGAGTGAGGGCTTTGGAGGGAAAAGCTTCTTGGGGTTGAAGTGAAGAAAAATGAAATCTATACAGTAAGGAAGATAAGGAGGATAAAAATGAAGGGGGGGAGCATAAAGAGGCAGTAGCAAAAGATAAAAAGGTAAAAACAACCCCAAAAGCAGAGAGATACCTCCACACCCCCCTCCCTCCATTCCTCTTCCCCTGAGAGTGCTAAAGAACAGAGATGGATGGATGGATGGAGGGATGGAGGGATGGAGGGATGGATGGAGGGATGGATGGATGGAGGGA
>VZTE01003378.1:424537-530869 GCA_013397775.1 Eulacestoma nigropectus
TTTTTTGTTCTTTTTTTTTTTTTCTTTCCCTTTTTCCCTAAGCAGCCGAGCCCAGCTCATCAGCAGCTGAGGCAGGAGCAGGAGGGGTTTTGGAGTTAACTGCATGCAGGAAATCTCTCACATCCTGAGTCCCAGCTCGCTCCTCTCGGTAACTGTATATTATGGGGCTGCTCTCCAGCCCCAGCTGATGAAAGTTTGTCTCCCTCAGTCTGGGCTGCGATGTCAAAGCGCCTCCAGGCAGCGCAGCCGCGCTCCCCCCGTGCGCTGCCCCCGGCCCGGCTCCCCGCGCTGCTGCTGCTGCTGCTCGGCCCGGGCTGGCTCCTCTCGGCATCGCCCCGCGCCCGCGGTAAGTCACGCACAGACCCCCCCGGGGCTTTTCCCGGCGGGATCCCGAGCCCCGCGCTCCATTTTAGCCGGACAAGCAGCAGGGAGATGGATTCGGAGCGCTGCTCCCCCCGCCCGCGGCGGGGATGGAGCGGGAGGTCCCGGCCGGGCACACGCGGGGCTGCGGAACTCCCGCTCCTCTGCGCGGCTCCCCTGAGGTTTCCCGGGAAAACTCCGCTGTGCAGCCCCCCGGCACCCCCAGCTCCGTGGGGTCCCATCCCTCGGCACCCCCAAACCCGCTGGTCCCTTCCCTGTACCCCCATCCCTCGGCTCCCCCAGCCCCGCCGGTCCCATCCCTGCACCCCAATCCCTGCGGTCCCATCCCCTGGGAGTGGAGCTGATCCCGGGGACCCCCTCTTTGTGCGTACTCGGGGGTGCCCTGCAGGGTCCCGGGAAATAGGAGGGGGTAAATTCTCCTCCCACGCATCCCCTACCAACAGCCCCCGGGGCTGAATTCAAGGGTCTGGGAGTCTTGTCAGAGTTTGGGCTCTGTTTCCAGCTGGGAAAAATTGCGCGGAAAAGCCAAATAGTGATGGTAAAAGCGTCCTGGCCGGGTAAAAGTTTTCTCGCCGCCGCTGTGTTCATTCAAAGGGAGCTCCAGGCGGGGAGCCGTGATTCAGCTGTGGAGCACTGTGCTATCCATGTTATGGATGGGGAACAGCCTGGGAAGGGATTGTCTCTTCCTACAGCACGTTTGGGGTTTATTCTGGAATCCTCAGAGGGCCCAGGTCCTCTCCCCTTCTTTAAGCAGCAGCTGACAATGCGTGTTCTATGTGAGAGAGGAATGGAGATTCTCCTCTAAGAAAACATTTAACACCACTGAGGGCGGGTGTGTCCCTGTGTGTTACCCCAGATTCGTGTATTTGGTCTTTTTTGGTATTTTTTTTTTCCCTCCATTGTAACTTGAAACTTTGTAAATATTTGTTTATCTCCAAATTTATTGACAGCAACTTTCACTGGGACTCTTTGGCTCTGAACTTGCTAAGGGAAAAGAGGGGGTGATACTCGATTGCGTTGAAATCCCCGAGGGGGGAAGGACAAGGTGTTGCGTTTCATCAAGCACCTGGAATTTATCTTAATGAATTAACAGAAGTTGCAGCTTTGCCTTTGTGTGGAATCTTGATTTCTCTTTGCCAGCACTTGTACTTACACCAAATCAGTGGGTCTGGGGGTAAAGGCTGCGGAAATTCCCTGGCAGATGAGGAGAAATAGGTGCCCTGTGGTTGTTCCCTTTCCATGGGGCGAGGGAGAGTTGGTTTGGGTGGAGGTTTGGGGAGGAGGACGGGCCCTTTCTCTGACTGTGGGAGCCACTGTGGCTGGCCAGGCCCCTCCATGGTTTGGAAGTTCACTTGAAGTCAGGAAAATTTGAGGTAAGATGCTTCAAAGCAATCGCCCCTATGATAATAAAGGGCAAACTGTGGGTGACTTGGCTCTAGCACACAGATGAGTGAGCAGAATGGGAAGAGGGGGTGGAAATCCGGTTTCTTGTGGCTCAGAATTCCCTCAGAGCCCAGCTGAAGCTCTAAGGTTACGCTCACACTGATGATTTAAGCTCTGTGTAAAGTTTGTGTCAGCTGCTCATCTCTATGGTGTTTTTAGGTGTCTTTATGGGGCTTTAGATGTCCAAGTTTGGGCAACTGTGGTGGCTGCTGGCCCTTGGATTTGCCTTCCTGTATCTTCCTGCCCCTCTTCTTTCTCTAACGTGTCTGTAACTTGCTCTTTCCAGCCACAGCCAGTGTGCTCAGTGACCATCCCCTCTCTCAGTTCCACTTTTTCCTGTGGAAGCAGAGCACAGCTTTAGCCCTGCCAGAGCTTGTGCTGCTTTCTTGGTCGTGGAGGTGCTGAAAGTTCCAGCCGCGCGTTTCCACACCTGGCCACGCTCCCAGTGACAACAAGTGCTCCTGGCTGGGCTGGCACGGGTCTCGCTGGGCATTCTGAAGCCCTGCAGGTTATCCTAATGCTGCCAGGACATCCTAATTTTTACAGAAACACGTGCTTAGTGATTAAGAGAAGTTGGAGTTACCATATGCCTTGAGAAGCGCTTTTGAAACGTGGCGATAATGTGGCTCTGCCTGAGTGACAGGTCTATTATTAAACAGAAATTATCAGGTTGTGGGCTAGACAACTTAAAAGTAACCTTGTTGTTTGCTTTTAGTATGTTTTCTTCCCAGTTTTTGTGGTTTTACAGTTGCCCTTTTAGTTTTCAGTATTGCTCTGCTTAAATTTCTGCTTAAAGGACCTTATGGACAAAGACAAAACTAACAGGAGCGCTGGCCTCAACCAGGCCAGATTAGCTCTGCTGTCCTTGTGCAGCGGGATATAAAGGAGGATCAGATCTCACAGACTCAGTCAAATACCTTAAAATCTACACCTGCATAAGGTTTTTGTGGTCAAGGCCTTCCTATTTCCGCAGGGCAGACAAAATGATGCAGTGGATGGGTAAACGCCAAATTAGTGTGTGTGTGTAAACCTTTAAATCTCTTTTAAATATTGTCTGTTAGCTGGGAAAACAGCAGGAAAAAACCGCATCTTCGAATGATTGAATGGTTTGGGTTAGAAGAAACTTCAAAAACCATCTTGTTCCACCCCCTGCCATGGGCAGGGACACCTTCCACCATCCCAAGTTGCTCCAAGACCTGTCCAACCTGGCCTTGGACACTTCCAGGGATCCAGGGGCAGCCACAGCTTCTCTGGGCATGAAAAAATGAAAATCCTAGAACTGCAACTCAAAATTCTTTACCTTCAATTAAAATCACTTTTCTCTCAGATTTTAATTTGCTACTGATTGCAGCTTCCTTGGGTCTAAGGGAAGTAAATTGCAGGAGAAGAAATCTTGCCTTGTCTTGTGCTCTAAACCTGATTTCTCCAGCACTCTCTGTGTTTTAGAGCTCATTTATAAACCCTGTCTTCTCTCAAACTGCTCCAGCATCTGTGGCAGATATTTCTGGTGTGTCTATAATCACCTCCTTGTCTGATGATTATCCCTTTCAGGTCCCCTGCAGATAGCCGGGCATGAGCTGTCACTGTCCGTGGGGCTCCAGAGATCCATGCCAAAATCCCCCAGCAGAAGAATTTTATTCCCACTCTTCAGTAATGTTTGCATCCTTAACCTCCTGTTCCCAGGGGAGCTGCGAGGTTCTTGGCTGGGGTTTTCTTGGGTGTCTCATCTCTTGCTCTCCTTGGGATTTCTGGAAAGGTCTTGATCCAGCTACAAAGAGCATCCTTGGACTCATGATTGACAGGCTGTGTTTTGGGTGGCTTTGCACCCTGCTGGCACCCCAGTGGGATCTCTCTGATGGCACGTGGGTGACTGCAGCAGACCAGGGCTGTGTTTATCTGTTACTCCCACCGAGACCCTCACTCGCCGCCCATGATCATGAAATTCTGTTCTAAAAAGGCTCAGCTCACATAAAGGCTCATTTGGTCCTGCACCAGCCTTCCCCAGACCTCACATATCCTCCTTCTGGCAGATTTATCTCTGCTGTTTCCAACAGATCCCACATTGCCAGGGCAAAATGGCCAACGAGTCCAGCTGGGCTCTGCTTTATTGGTGTTCCTGAGCCTCCTTTCGGGCTGTGGCGGAGCCAAGGGTGAGCCCTGAGCTGCCATGTCAGAGTGACTGGGCTCTTGGGGTGGGTTTCTCTTCACTTTCGCTGTGATAGCTGCTGTAATCCAAGAACTGACATTTTTAGGGTGTTTGGAAATGGGTCTGGAATTCTGTCAGGTGATACAGCCAGGCTCTGCCACGCCTGCAGGCTCTCCCCAGCTCTGTCTCACACCATCCCATCCTGCTTAGGATGCCAGGCTGTTCATACTGCAGGGATTTTTTTTTTTTTTATTTAATCTCTTTTTCTGATGACTTTCCTTCCTCTACAACCTCTTATGTTTTACTGCACATCATCCTGGATCTCGCTCTCCCCGTGGCCTGCGCGCTGTACTTACATTTCAAGCAGCTTCTCCAATTTCTCCCTGGACAAAAGCACATCATCTGCACAATTTTGGAGTGCTACAGGCCTGAATCACACCTGCAGAGGCTTCTCTTAGGTCCTGCTGGGTCTCCAGGGCAGATCTGGGACAAAATAAATTAAAACCCCACGGTTTGAGGGTGGTGGTTGATTCTTGATAGGACAGTGCAGTCCAAGAGGTCAATCCCCTTTGTTTCTGGCTAACACAAAGCAAAATGCTTCAAATGTATTAAATTTTTATCTTTTTGATATCCCACTAAGAAAAAGGTTTTTTTTCTTAGTAGACCCCTGCTTCAGGATGTTGACTCTTCTCTTTTTAGGGTTCATGCAGGGTTTTGAGACTAGGCTGGCATCAAGTGACTTGATGCACTGCATCATCTAATCAGAAATTTATCCGCTAAATCCCTCCAGGTTGTTCCACTCACTTTTTACACCCCAAACAAATGAATTTGCTGCTTTCCATGGCCTGGAGCTAGGATAAGAAATAGTTTGGAGGCAGGAAATTGTCCTTTCACAAGGTCAACTTGCTAAAAGGAGTGATTAGAAGAACAAATTCTTTCTTGTCCCAAATCTATGATGTAATAAGGCAAGAAGCGAAATGTCATGGCCTGTTAGCCGTGCTGGATAATGCACATCGAGGCAGAAAGAGCTGGATGCAGAATTTGGCACAAAAGTACCTTTAACTCATTTATTTTGAGATATTTGTTAAGAGGAACTGTGTCAGCCCCTGGAAATTTAGTTTAATAGTATATATCATATGCATTAAGTGAAAAACCTTCTTCTGACAATGGTGAAAGTTTGCTGTGTGCTTGCTTCTTTTAAATGTGTTCTACTCCTGAGAGCAGCTGGAAGATAAATAAACCTCATGTGTGACTGCTTACCCCTGAAAGAATATATTAAGATACAAACTTCAACAAATCCGAGTATTTATGGGATTGTTTTGATATAGTTATGGAAAAAAAAAAATTACAAAATCTGGAATTTATCATTTAATAAGGGGATCATGTGGGCCTGATCAGGCCTGGAGCTGAGCACAGCCAGTGTCTTTATCCAGCAGCACTGTCTGAATGCAATGATGGTCTGTGCTGGAGATCTTCTGGTACTTCAACAGTTAGAAAATGTGAGGAGGATAATTCAGTCCATATTATTTAAGTTTATATTCCACTGCTTTTACTGCCACTGAGAGCACTGTGATGACAGAGAGAGCTGGGAATAAATTCACGACATCCCTCTGCAGCACACAGGGGTGGACACAGCACCTCATCCATGTTCCTTTTTGAACTGGAGACCATGAAAGGATCTCCGGGTTAAAACCTGCTCTTGCATTTTGGTGTGTGTTTTGAAGTGTGAGGTGAGCATTCCAAAAGAATGAAGATTCATTTCTTCATCTCTTGCCTCCTAAGTGAGGAACAGGCTCCCCCATGAAGAGACACTTCGGGTGAACACTGAGGTGAAAGTACAGGATCATTGCAGGAGAAATCCCAGAATCCTTGAATGGTTTGGGTGGAAAGGGACCTTAAAGTTCATCCCATTCCACCCCCTACCATGAGCAGGGACACCTCCCACTGTCCCAGATTGCTCCAAGCCTCGTCCAATCTGGCCTTGGACACTTCCAGGGATCCAGGGGCAGCCACAGCTTCTCTGGGTACCCTGTGCCAGGGCCTGCCCACCCTCCCAGGGAACAATTCCTTCCCAATGTTTAACCTAAATTTCTGCTCTTTTAGTTTAAATCTTCACACTTTAGGAAGAAGGAGCTATTCAGTCTGCGTGGTGTGTTTTCCTTGTTTCTATGCCTGACCCTCTTTTGGAATAAAATCTCTCCCCTCCATGGATCCAACTCCTTTGTACAACCTGGCGCTCATGTCCTGTGCTGATATTTAAGATCTGTTCTGCAGCACCAGAGGATGTGCAGAGCAGATGAGCAAAGCTGTGTTAGTGACCTGGGGAGATATCCCGCCCTGAGGAATCCATAAAAATAAATGTTCTCTGCTCCTGTAGCTCATCTGCTGGAGCAATGTGTGAAAGTCAGGAGTTATGGAGCGACCCAGAGCTTACAGTGACGCTTTCTGCAAGGTCACACACATAAACCTAAGCAGGAGAGGTGGCTTCAAGAACATTAAGTAACTCCAAGTTTTATTTTCATTCATGTTTGGAAAACCAGAAGAGAGATTCAGTGGCAGCTTGTGCTGGTACAGGTGCAGTTCATTTTCCTCTCCCTGCTGTTGTGTGATGTGAGGAGCAGGAACTCCCCATGCAAACAGAAACTCCTGATCCATATAAACTCCTCAGCCCAGGAGCTCTTTTTCTAGGCTTGGGGAAGGAGTACAAATCACATCCCGTGCCTGCTCACCTAAATTAACACTGCAATTCACCTCAGCTGGGTTTGCTGTGCCTCCCAGAGAAATCGGAAGGAATGATCTGTGTGCCTGTGAGGAGCACAGCTCCCGCTCCCGCTCCGTGGTGCTTTTCTCTGCTGATTGTGCACGGGAAGGAGCATCTCTCAGTTCAGCTGTGCTGAGGATTCCTTGTACTCGCTGAGGCAGGTTAGTAAATTACTGCAGAGAGGGATTGCACTGTACCTTTTGAAAGACCAAGAGGAAATTGTATTTTGGATAGTAATTTGAACTTCACTCAGTGAAAGTAGCCTTTCATGAGGCTTTGGAGGGGAGGAGTTGGAGAGGAGCGCTGGACCTGGATTTTCACATAATTATGTGGACTCATTGCTGAAAAGTGAATATATATTTAGTAGCTTTTTCTCTGCCCTTGGAACTCTGTGGATTCCTTGTGCTTGTAAAGCACAGGTTATTATTTCTCTGCCTCAGTAAGTGTTTTTGGTAGGAGCTGCTGGTGCAGAGGGGTGCGAGGCTGAGTTCATAATCAAAACAAGAATCTGGGGGACTCTTTGGGGAAGAAGCAGCAATTCAGGAACAGGCAGATGTGTCCCAGTGGCACCTGTGCTGAGTTGAGATGGGACATCCTTCACTGTGGCAACCTGGAAATACCCGTAGGAAAGGCACTGTGCAACCCTTGAGGATTTTCTTCCATTATCAGCCCTGTCCTGCTTGTTTTTACAAGAGGGAATGGCTGGGCCCGTTGGTATGGTGTGGATCAGGGTCTGGAAAAGAAGCAGCTGAAAAGAGGATTTGTAGCAGGAGGACAGAAGTTCTGTGTCACGGACTTTCCAAGGCTCCTTTGGGTCAGAATCTTGCATTTCTGACTTGCCCTCTTCTGTGAACTCCAAGCCCTGAGCTCTTCCATGGGGGGAACCTCTCGATCCACCCCCATGACCCACTGTGCTGAAATGCCCTTTGCTTCAGTGCTTCACTGCTTTATTTCTCTATATTTTGAAATGTTCTCTTCTAGGGGGGAAAAAAAAAAAAAAAAAGACAACTCTGTCTTTGGACTGGTCCTGAATAGTAATTCCTCAGTCAAACATAGCAGCATCCCAAATGAGGCTGGACAGCTGTTTCCCAAATATATCCCTCTATATATTCTATACACATAATAAAGCTGGGTTTGGGCTGTTTGAAATGTTCTGCAGGCTCCCTGCCCCCTCCTGCAGTCAATGGCAAATGCTCTCCCAACTCCGCTTGTCACATTTCGTTCTCGAGAGCAGGGAGGATATTGAGATACGCTGGCTTCTTCCCTTGACTGCATTTCAATATGTATTTTGTATAATGAGGGCCCAAATCCTTCTGCCATTACTTATGCTTTAATCACACTGTGCTCTCCCCAGATTGCTTTAATCGCATTTGCATCAGCAGGAGTTGCTCTCTGTGATGAGCAATATTTCATCTGCAAACAGGGGAGACACATCTCGGGCACTCGAGGAGGAAGGAACCGCCTGGCCCGGATTTGCTGCAGCACAGCTCTCCAGTGAGGGATGGTGCTGCACCCCGATTGGAGAAACAGATTTTCAGGAATTAGAAGGAACAAAAGCTATTTTTACAGGAAGTTTTTTGGTGGTTTTTTGGTGGTTTTTTTTTGGTTTTTTTTTTTTTTTTAGGACCTGTCAAGTGTGATAGCTCCCTTTTAATTTTCTAGTAAATGGCTTCTTGGCATGTGTTATCCGCCGAGAAATGCCTGGTGCAGAGACATCATTTTGTACTTCAGCCATGACATTATTCTAGATGAGAACTGAAAAGTTATATAGATATTACACCAATATATAAACCATGTGTGTTAGGAAGACAAGTTCAGTTTTGAAATATTTGCCTCAGCTATGCTTTTCACTTTCAATCTGTGCCAAACATGTGCTTGAATGACTGATGGAGTCATATGGTTCCCTGAATAAAGCACTTTATTGTGCTCAGACTTGGAGCCTTCCAACAGTTGTATTACAGAAGCTTGAAGATTAAGATGATCCAACTGCTTAGGGGGTATGTTCCACAAGGAACATTTTAGTTGTTCTTTTCTTGCCCCCCTCTTCTCTAATTTTTGCCTTTCTCTGTGTCATCAGTTTGTTCAGCTGGGGGGGCAGTGACACTGACCGCAGAGAGTTTGGTGGAGGAGAGCAGCAAGTCACCCTCCCATTTCAGCTTTCCCTGCCATGTCCACATTAAAATGGTGAACACATGACATATTCCAGGGAGTTTATGGGATTTCATGGGGGAGGGGTGAGAGGGCTGCTCCCTGTCGCTGATTATTTCATCAGCAGAATCAGATTTAGGAAAGGAGGAGCTGTGCACGAGCAAGTGATGACAGGAGGTAGAGCTGAGAATGATAAACCCCAAATATTAAAAGCCATGTTTTTAATGCCATTCAGTTAGTGGGGATCAGGGAATCTCAACCCTCCATTTCTCATCCTGGAGCTGCCTGGTGTGGATCAGTGTTGATGCTGCAGAGCTTCATCTTTACAGACCCATCAAGCTGCAGACAGGATCTTTTCCCATTAGAAGCCAAAAGAACAGAAAATTAAATTCAGAAATGTGTGGAGTCATCTTGCTGCTGCCTCTCCTCAGGCTCATCAGAGACCTTCGCTGACTTTTCATGTTTTAAAAATTTTTGTACACGAGTAGTAATTTTGCAATGTGAAAAAAAGACAAGATTCAAGCTCGAGAAGATCCATGGGATTAGTTACTTTCCAAGGGTCGCTTGTGCTTAAATGCCTGAGGTCTTGGGTTTGGGAATTTGAGAGAAGGTAGAAAACAAGTAGAACTTTGTATTCAGTTTTCCCCTTTATTTTTTATTACTTATTTTCCAAGCAGGCCATGAAAGGACTAATTTTCCTGGGTTTTGTAGAAAGAATCAATGTACTGCTTAGAGGAGCAAAGGTCAGCTGGGAAAATAATTCATGATTTTGAACTAATAAAAACTTTACTGCAAGAGATAAGAGTTTTACTTATGCACAGTCAAATCTTGCCCAGGCTTTTGTGCTTATAAATAAAGGAGGGCAGAGTCTGGTGCTGTGCTGCCTTTTATGAAGCTGTGGAAGTGCTGTGAGCGGGATAATGGGAAGCACCTTATCAGTGTGGTGATTTTTGTCCTTTCTTCTGAGAGGGTGTCTGTGTCCTCAGCTGATGGTTGATGCAAAATTAAAGCTGTTGCTTGTTTGACCCCATGCAAGTCACAGGGCGTGCTTTGTTTAACCATTATGCACTGGAAATCTTGTACTGGTTTATTTTGCAGCATTTGCACCTTTTTTATAAGATGTAGTTATATTTTGAATTTTTTTAATATTAATGCCCGGGGAGGTTGTGGATTCCCATCTCTGGAAGTGTTCAAGGCCAGTTTGGGTGGGGCTTGGAGCAACCTGGGACAGTGGAAGGTGTCCCTGTCCATGGCAGGGATGGAATGGGATGAGCTTTGTGGTCCCTTCACACCCAAACCATTCTGTGATTTTATTAAGTACCACTTTGTTTTTCCTGTCTCAGGCAGAACAGGCACCATTTTAGAAGGTGGTTTCAGCAAGACCTGTGCCTGGATAACGTTTAACTTGGGTAATGTTTTGGCTTTTCCTGGAAGATGAAGTGAAATAGGGGACTGGAATCACACATCCCCAGGTTTCGGCCACATAGTTGGATAGTTGACACTTTTTTTTTTTTTTGGCATGATATAATCTGACCCCTAATGTTGACAATTTCTATTTAAAGCAAGTTGATTTTTCTTTTTTTTGTTTGTTTTTTGTTTTTCTTGGTGGATAAGAGCTGGATGTGATCCTCTCTCCAATTCTATATTGGAATCCTATCTCGCTTTATTTATAGGCACTTTATACTCCTGCCATCCATAAATATATCAGCACTGGCAAGATAAATACCAAGAAGCACAGAAAGCTGAGGGACAATCATGGGCCCTGTCATCTTTGGTTTCCTAGATTATGTAAAATAATTCTTTTAGTTCCCTTCTTGTAATTCAGTCTTTCCACTTCCCTGCTCTCCCTGGCAGCCTTTCCAATCCACCAGCTCCAGGCTCAATTCATCTTTTGTGAGTGCAGGTGAGGAGAAATGCCCTCAGCATTCCAGATGTGCCTCTCTCACCAGCTCTCAGGAGTAACTTGGATCTCTGGTGCTCCCTGGAAACACCTCTTTCGATGCAGCATTATCAGTGTTATCCTGAACACCGTGTGCGGGTCATCCTGGCGTCACCTGCTTTGGAGAGGAATGGTTAGAGCAGAAATCCTACTGGTCCCTAAGGGTACAACCCTCCTGTGTTTCAACCCCTTGCTCCATCCTGCAAGTTATCGGGTTCTTTGTAGTATTCCTGTCCTTCTCTGTGCAGTCGTGTCCTAACTCTGAGCATTGGATTTCAGGAGGACACTTGAGTAAAGGCTGCTGATAAAAATACAGACTGATCCTGATATATTTTCTTACTGATGCTCAAACCCTTCCCTTGCCTGGTTGAGGGTGATGTGTTTGTGGGCAGCTTCCAATTCTTACCCCGTTTCACCCCGTCTTAAAGTTCCTAAGATCACCTCCACCTTGAAGGACAAGACTTGGTCCTCCCCTCTCGGTGTGCAAGCTTGGGAATTGTGGCTTAAAAAGTTCTGTTTTGAGTTTGGAGGTGACAGAAGAATCATCCCAAACAAGAGAAAAACCCCTGATGGGGGGATAAAGCTCTTTCCCATCTGATGGGCCCCCAGCCAGCAGTGGAGGCTCCGGGGATACCTCAGGAACTGGCCCCAAACCCATTGCCGATGGTTGAGCGAGTGCTGGATGCAGCCAGGTGTGAATCCCTTCCTCCATAACCAGGAATGACCCATCCAGGACATGGATCCCGCAAACTGTGCACTAAACTGAGGAAGCCGAAGAAAATGAGGAGGGAAATGGATAAAGGACGTCCTTCCTGACTTCCAGGGCATTGCCAAAGCCCTGAGGCACAGAGCACTGCCCTTAGCTGATTTCATTCTGCAGAAGGATTACTCTGTTCAATTATTCTTTTCAATCCAAAGATTATTCCAGTGCTTTGAGTGTTTCGTTGCAGAGGAAAATGAGGACAGGCTGCGACTTACAATTTTGGGCCTGTTTGCAGTAGGAAAGGTAACACAAAGATAATTTAATTTAATTTAGCCCTTTTTATTCCCTCACTTCTGCAATTTTCATAGCTCGGCAGTAAGTGCAGGGGGTGACATGAGGGGTGGTTGAGGACAGTGTGGCTGGGGACAAGGCTGCAGTCTGGGATGGAAATGGACATCTCACAGCGTCACCATGGCCAGGCTCATTGACCCCAGTTGGGCTTTCATGGGGCTCTGGGGCTGTGAAAGTCCTTGAGTACCTCATGACTGATGGAATGCTGGAGCCTCTCTCCTATGAGGACAGGCTGGGAGAGCTGGGAGTGCTCAGCCTGGACAAGAGAAGGCTCCGGGGAGAGCTCAGAGCCCCTTCCAGTGCCTAAAGGGGCTCCAGTAGAACTGGAGAGGGACTTGGGACAAAGGTCTGGCAGAGCAGGACAAGCAGGAATGGCTTTAAGCTGAAGGAGGGGAGGTTTAGATGGGATATTGGGAAGGAATTGTTCCCTGGGAGGGTGGGCAGGCCCTGGCACAGGGTGCCCAGAGGAGCTGTGGCTGCCCCTGGATCCCTGGAAGTGCCCAAGGCCAGGCTGGAGAGGGCTTGGAGCAGCCTGGGACAGTGGAAGCTGTCCTTGCCCAGGGATGGGGTGGCACTGGATGAGCTTTAAGGTCCCTTCCAGCCCACCCCACTGTGGGATTCTCTGACCCAGGTTATTCTGTGTAACCACGTTGTCGTGTGGGACAAGAACGTGCCCATCCACACTGGGAAGGAAGCTCAGCATCACAGTTGACTTTTCTGTAAGTCTGTGTGTAAGAGATGGATGTTGTTTATAAACCAGCCCAGGTCTGACTCCTGTCCTGCTCCGTGCTAGGGGAGCACAACCAGCACTGGCAGAGGGTTGGGGTGTGCATTCAGTGGGACATATTCTATCTTCCTTCCACTTAATCCCATTTTATCCAGAGCTACTCAGCATTGGGAGCATTCACCTCTTTGTTTATTGTGAGGACAAATAAATTGCCCTGCCTCGCTAAAAGCTTATTAATTTTAAGTAAATGCAAATCTGGAGAGTGTCTGGGCTTTTTCAGGAGGCAGCGGCCGCTAAGCAGAGATGTCACATCCCATGCTCGGAGTTTATTTTGCACAGAGCTTGGAGGAACTGAAATACAAAGCAAAAAGATGAAAATCTTTCTTAACTTCTTTGCCAACAAGTCCTTGTATGATACCGCGCGAAGCAGAAAAGTTGTAGAAGTACGTGGCAGATGAAAAATATTTAAGCCACACAAAAGTCACTGACAGGTAACATCTACTCATCTCACTATTTGTACAAAGTAGCTTTTATATTACTGGGGGAAAAGAAAAGAATAAAGGGCGCTGCATCAGCTTGTGGGCTGCTTGTGGATCAAAAGCATTACCTTCAGTGCAGGCTGAAAATAGAAAACAGACAGACACAACTGTGAAGTTTTTCATGTGAAAAAGTGGGAGACGAGCTTGCGTCAGGAAGAGCTGGGCAGAATTTCACTGAAATGGAAAATAAGTAGGTGAGTGAGTAGGTGCATGTGACACAAAAGATAGGAAACCTGGGTCTAATATAACTTTCTGGTATTGCAGATGGCCTGATTTTCTTCTCCTCTCATGACACATTACCGAAATTTCAATTCTCTGATTTCAATTATTACGCTATTTATACGGCTGTAGTACCGAGAGTCCCTGCAGAGAAGAGGCCTCATTATTAATGTAACACAAACAACTCTAATGGTTCAGCTTCAAAGAAATCCTCCTGAAAATGGGGAAAGGAGATGAAGAGTGGCAGAGAGGAAATACCAGCACGTCTGTGTGCATGAGGAACTGCAGCTCTGGGAGCCTGGGGATGCGTTTGGGGTGATGGAAACCCTTCCTTAGTGCAGATGTCCGAGCCCATCCTGCCGTGCTCCTCTCCTGGTGCCCCTGGGATGCTCTCTGGGAGGGCTGGGATTGTGCTGCTGGGGATGGGTGTCCCAGAACCAACAGGAGAAAGCTGGGGATGTGTTCTGTTCAGATGTTGTGCGAGGGACTGGGTGAAGTATCCCTCACTGGGATAAATTCCGTGGTGACTCCAGCTGAGGTGAGGGCCGTGTGAGCTGAAGGCTCTCCAAGGTTGCCAGGAACTGTCTCACCTTTGTACCCACCTGGTTTTATCCCATTTTGTCAAAGTCTCCTGCACTATTCCTGCTTTATTTTTTTGGCCTAACTCTCTCCTTACATTTTTTGTGGGTTTTTTCCCTCCTGATTTAGAATCTTCCTCTCCCAATGTCTGTGTCCCATTGCTCCGTGGCCTTTCAGATCTTTCCCATTGGGATGGATAACTGTGGGTTGCCTTTCCTTGGCTGTGATCCCTTATTTTCTGCCCCATGTTCTTTGAAACTTTGCAATCAGGCTGCAGAAACCTATTTAAAGGATTTACCTTTTTATCTTCCCCATACTTTATTTAAAGACTGGGCTAGAGTTTATTTATCAGCTATACAGATTTCTTTATTCCGTAGTCTTTCGGAAATCTATCTCACCCATAAATATAATGAAATTTTGTGGAAAAAACCCCATTATTTGATATACAAAAGACACTGTACTGTGCTTATATCACACTGAGGGCAGCTGGGAGTTAAGCAAGTGCACAGTGCATGTGCCCAAATTCTCTCCAGAATGAGGCCCAAATTGGGCTGCGGTGCTTCCTCTGCCTTCCGCAGGAAGCTGCGATTTTTATCACACCCAATAAATTAAATAAAAACATTCAGATAAGCAGCCAAATATCTGGCTCAAGGAAAGCAACTAGACAGAAATTGATCTCGTGTTTTATAAATGCGGTGGCTTCAGAAGAGTTTGCAAACCCTGAAGCTTGTCTGCTTTGTTTCCCCCCAAATAAATTATCTTTTCCAATAAAGATATAACTGCTGCCTATAAACCTGTCTTGATGTCTGTCTCCAGGCTATCAACACTTCTGCACAATGAGCGTTTTCAGCAGATAAATAAGCACGTGTGGAAGATTAAATTTGCTCGTTGTAACCTTACTTTTGTTATGCACCACGAGCATCACTTCATTGGGATGGAAGAGGAGTGGCAAAATTGAACCACGCTTTGTGGGGATTTTCTTCCCTTTTCCCATTGTGTTTTTATAGCTGCTGCACTTCCAGACCGGGCTGCCTGTTCAGGGAATAACACATCTGTGCACAAATGCTGATCCCTCCCTTTTTTCCTCTGTTTCGGGTAATGCTGTGAAGTTCATGCTTTGCAGAATTCTCAGGAAAGGCACTTGGAGGAGTATCAGAGAGACTTTCATGTTCCCTGATATCTCATGGCAACTCCATGGTGTCAGGCTACATGGAAGCCATGCAGACAATGCATCCATGGGAGGATAAGGATCCTCCAAGGGGTTCTGGAAACTTAGATCTCATGAAACTTTCAGAATGCAAATCCTACAAAATAATAGAAGGGCCTGAGTCATTTAATTTGTGTGGTTGAGATTGCTCTAGTGAGCCAAGGAGAAAGGAGAGCAGGGCTGGAGCCAAACTTTTCTCATTTTGTTGAGATATGCTTCATAAATTCCTGTTCTGAGCAGGGAGCTTCCTCCCTGATAATGAGAATAAAGGGTTGGATGTTCTGTCTAGACCCTCCCAGGCTGATGAGATGGTGTCTCATGTGCCTCCCCAGGGGTGAACCAAATCCTGGGCCAGGTTTGGATCATCTCTTGCAAGGACTGACACTGCGTCCTCCCAGCCCTCTGTCACCTGGGCTGCATTACGGGGGTGTAAGAACTCTGTATAACAAACAACTTTCCTCTCTCCAATATACTTCATCTTTTTATCTTGTGAGGGGGTTTTTGGTGTGTTTTAAACAAGGTGTCATATTTTTAAAAGCATGCTGGAAAATACCAGGCTTCTCTTCTGCTCACGTTGGTGTAACCATAATGACAGCACAGATGTTGTTAAGCTAATTCTAACAGTGATTAAATGGGGGTAATTCTGCTCAGAATGTAACTCTCGATCCTCAGAGAGCATTAGGCGAGCACAGAGAGTGTGGCAAACCCCACCAGTTTTATGACTGGCACGTGGAAGCCATCCCCACCTTCTCTTTGATTTATTCTCAATTATTTTTCCAGCTCTTGTCCTGTGGTATTGGTTTTAGGGCTCTGCCTTGACAGGCACAATGCCATTAATATGTTTAGGGAGAGGAAAAACGCTTGATAAGTGCTGCATGCAAACAGCTTTTTGACCTGGTGGTATGAATTGAAGTCATCTGCCTGTGCAGGAGCAGAGTGTTATTTCAATGAGAGTTTATATTCTCTTCCAGACCTTTTTTTTTTCCCCACTAATGAAAATATGGTGATTCATGGTGATATCCTTGCATCCTGATATCTCTACTCTTAATGCGCAATCTTTGTCTTCTGCTGCCACCATCTAATCCCCCTCCAACCTTCCCCCTGAACCCCAGCTCTCCCTGAAATTTGTGTAGGTTTTGCCACTGACCTTACCAGCCCACAGTGGTTTAATGTTTAATCCTTTTCCTGAATTATTTCTTTTTCGAATATGCTGCCAAGTCCCTTAAATAACAAGGTTCACCTTGTCAAATGCTCTTCCCAGCTAACCTGAAGCGTTCCTCTCTGTCCTTAGGTGAGAATGTGGAGTCCTCGAGGCTGCAGATGTCAAAGGACCAGTCCAAAGATTATGAGATAACAATTCCCTTCCTTTTGAATGGAGAACAGTGGAGACCAGTAAATGGAATTTATTCAAAGGTTAGTCTTCATTTTGCCTATTATTTTATTCTGAGGTGTGTAACAATTTAAAGGCTGTATGGACAACTCAATGCACTTTCATCCTACAGGTTATAAGAGTGTTTTTATGTTGTTGTTGCCAGATATGTAAAACTGCTGCTTATTTAATTTAAGAAATGGATAAGGTCTTTGGTTGAAATGAATGCCTTTTTCCTGCAGAGGTGCATTCTTGTTTCTGATGGCAGAAAGGAAAGTTTAAAGCGAAATAATAATAATTTCATTGCCTGAGATTCTATCACGCAACAGCAAAAACCAAAACTGAGGGAGGGGCGAGCGCAACAAAGGTTTGTTTGAGTAAATGCAGTCTGACAGCAAGAACTGTAAGGACCAGTGTAAATAATGTTGCTGTGCTGGCTGGAGCCTGAGGCATAATCTGGACTTAATTATCCCATGGGAGACCCCCAGATTCCATCCCCTGTGCTGGATTGGGAGTGAGGGGTGACTCTCCCTTTGCACTCTGCTTTTCCCTTTGCCTAACAAGGGAAGAATCTGCCACTGGCGCTGAGTAAGCAGAGATTGTTTCCCCCTCTTGACAGGCCCTGATAAGTTTTTCCCCTCAGACATTTGTGAACAGTATAGGAAGCTGCTTTTAGGAAAAAAGGCTGGTTTTTGTCTCCTTCTTGAAGTATGAAGACACTGTTGTTTATTATCGCCAGAGATATCATGGCAATCTCTTACCCAACCTTTTAACTCAGGTCCAGTTTGATTCCAGCTCACTTTTTATATTGTTCTTTTAATTATCTGAATAAGGAGGGGAAAAAAGTAAAGTTTTTAAATAGCTAAAAAAGAAAAAAAAGGGGGGAGGAAAAAACCCAAGCAAAAACCATTGCACAAAAACAATGCAAAAAAGCCCAGAGAGCCAATTAGAAACAGCTTTCCTTGCTGGATTGGGAAAGTGTTCCATGGAGAAATCCTGCTTGACTACTGCCACTGCTTGCAGGACACGGCTTTGGATCACGTTGCTGATTGACGCAAGGAGGTGTGAAAAGATATTTCAAAACAGGGGCTCTGACTTTCAAAAAAAACTTGTCCAGATTAAAATTTTTCTTGCTTTTCCTTTGCCCCTTTCCTAAATAGGAAAGAAGGGCCAGTCCCAGTTCTGAATCTGTGCAGTGATGAAAGGGGTATCAGAGTGGGTGTAGAATGGCTTATCTTGGAGAGATAACACAGATGGCTTGGTCCTAGATGTATGTGCAACTCTATTTTTAGATCATTTAATTAGAAACAGGCATTCTCCATATAGAGAGGGGCCTTTTAGCTGCTCACTGGAGCTCTCTGAGAGAGTTATAACCGAGTATCTTTCTGTGAGTAATGATAATGTGATTTATATCGTTAATTTGTTTCCCAGAATTACTTTCAGTTTAAGATGAACACTAGAAAAGATTTGTGGCTTGGTAGAAAGATCCACGTGCTGTATCAGCATTTTTTTTTTTTCCCCCCTTTGAATACTTCTTCTCCATGGAAATTTATAAATTAGATACACAAAAGTGCACATCAGGCTGTGGGAAGAACAACAGCTTCACTGGTAGAGGAGAAGAGTAATGAACAGCTTGTCACATAAATATTGATCAAAAGCACAAAAGTTAAATACTGCTGTATTTGATGGCTAAATAGGATCTATTGTTCTTCAACTCGTTTCAAAGTGTTCCTCTGTTTTATTTTAATCGTATATGAAGTCAAAAAGAGTATGTACTCGTAACAGGGGAATGGTATTGCAATAGAATATATGGTAAAATAAATAATGGAGTGGCTATAAAAATGCCAAGGGATTAAAGTTATTTGTGTACAGATAATTGCCTGGCAATGATGGCCCCATTCCCCAATCCTTTAACTGTAAATACTCCTGCTTAGCAATTAGTCCCCGGGAAAGCACACTCATCATTTAGTGCAGCTTTCTCTCCCATCTTGGAGATAAAACTGTCCCTTTATTTACCCCAGGAGTCGCTGCAGTATCTGTTGGAATCTCTCACTTGGAGTCTGTCAGGAATGATTATTAAGCTAATGACTTTCTCGTTGGGGGCCATGCACTGTGCAGAGCAGGAGCAAAAAATCTGAGATAATTCACACTGTCTAACGGCACAAACACACAGATCTGCTCAGCAGCAGTGAGAAAATTCCATTTACTGAGGAAAAAAAAAAAGAAAAATTGCTTAGCTCTAACCAGATTTTACTTTAGTGCACTTGGGATGTGCTTTTTCAGGGACATCTCATGGTCTAGGTGCTTCCTAGGAAAGTTCAAATTAATGAGAGACAAACCTCAATTTTAAATTCAGACATGTAATTAAATTATATTTAAAGAATTTGGAGTTCCCTAAGTGTAAATTAAGTGTTTTGTGTCTGGAGAGAACCAAGCATTTACTGGGCACATCAATTGCTCTCTTCACCTTCCCCAACTCAAGCTCTACAAGACCAAAACCAGGATCACACGGTGGCATCATTTCAGAAATGTTGTTGCTTTTTTCCCGTTTCAAAGATGCCTGTGCTGATGCCAACACTTTTTATAGAATCATGGAATCCTTTAGGCTGGAAAATACCCCCAAGGTCATCGAGTCCAACCTTTGGACACCACCAAATCAATTAAACCACAGCACTGAGTGCCATGTCCAGTCAGTTCTTGAACACTTCCAGAGATGGAGATTCCAACAATGCCTTGGGGAAGCCTGATTCAATTCTTATCCACTCTTTCAGTGAAGAAATTTTTCCTAATATCCAACCTGAGCACAGCTTGGGGTCTTTCCCCCTTGTCCTATCAGCATCCTGGATAGGGAAGAACATTTAAAAAATAAAATATAGATACTTAAGGGAAGCTACTGTGGAAAGACCGGAATGTTTTTACAACTGTGTGATGATGTTTGTTTACTTGGGTTTCTTAACATTTCTCCTGGCATCTCTTCTTTTTTCTGGAAAACGTATCATTTTCAGTGGAAATATTTTACTGGTACCTAGTTAAATTCTTTTATTAACTGGATATAATATTCAGTTGCCAATCCTGAGCAGGCTGCTAAGATTAGTGGCTGCTATTTTGAGTGTCCAGTTGTTGCTGCTCAGGGCTGGTGAGGAGAAAATGTTGCATTTGTGGGCGTGTGGCAGCGGGGTTGGATTGTGCAACATCACCCTGTGCTTCAAACAATAGCTGCCCATATTCCCTGCAGATGTGATTTCCTCCTTCCCTGAAATTTTGTGTGCATTACAGCATGTGTTGATAGGTCATTATACATTAGAGCTCCAGTTGTCCTTCCACTTCTCTTTTTTCATTTGCTCAGCACTTTGCGTTCTGTGTTGATTTCCACCCCCCACCTCAGTGCTTGGTTTAAACACACGGGGGTTGGGTTCTATTTTTCTTAAATATTTCTAAGGTTTCAACGAAATTGTTTCATTTTATATTATTTAAGTGCAGCACAAAGCCTCTTCTCCCCCCCACCCCCGACATATTTCCAGCTGAATATTTTTCCCCCAAACTTGGCTCAAGATTTGCAAATCAAGCCAAGTTTGATGAGAGTTTGGGTAAGTGATGTTTTAGTACACAGAACACTTTAGGGAAGATTTTTAGAAGACCATCTGTTTGGCTTCAGCTTTTATCCTCACACCCTGTTAGGGACACAGAGGGCTTGGTGTGTGCCAGATCCCTGCAGCACAGGAGCTCCGGGTCAGGTAATATCAGCGGTGTTATTCCAGCGCCCCGGAGCACATCCCTCCTCGTGGAGAGACAAGAGCCAGGCAGGAAATGTTTCACATGGGCATTAAGGGGGTTTTGGCTCCATTTCTATGCTTAAAAGGCCATCACGGTGGGGAAATGCTGCCTGGCAGGGCAGGCATGGAAAAGTTGGAATGCTGGGGGCGATCCCAGTGTGGCATCACCCTGTTCCCGGAGGGACACGTTGATTAGTGGAGCTGGCTTTGTACCCAAGGTTTGGTCCAGACTGTAAAATGTATGAAGTTCCTGAGACATGGAAAGTATTTTGTGAGGATTTGATGTGATCAGCTGTGCAGGTAAACACAGGGAGCTCAGGGTGTGGCACCAGTCAGGTGTGGGGTTTTCTCCAGTCTCGGCTGTGCAGGACCTGCAATGCCACTGCTGGCACCTGCAAGGACTCAAAGATAATCAGGACCAAGTGCTTTGAAAGATGTAATCCTCTCAATTTTCTAAAAGCACACAGGCAAGTTAGGTGCAGCTTTTCTTACTGGGGGATATTTCACGTATTTTGATGCTTCTGGATCTTCTTTTGTAATTCTGATCTCTGTATCCATCCCAGAGCAATATTAACCTGTGTGTACTCCCATCAGCCACTCATAAAAATAAATGGGAATGCAGCTAAACCTGGGCAGGTATTTGAGGACCTGCAGCCTGGAGCTGAGTGTGGTTCCTGAAAACTCATATGAGAAAATAGAAACCCTGAGATGCTTGAACTTGCTTTGAGTTTGCAAGTCGCCAGCCCAGGTTGCTTTCAAACGATGAATTTTCAAACAGGGAGTTTGATTTTTGGCGTTAAATTTGGGGGATGTGTAAATCAATGAGCAAATTTTGCTGGGTGACTTCTTTAAAATAATTAAATGTGAGAAAGTAGCTGCACACAATGTACCTGTCACAGGATTAGATCCTTAATCCACCTGGATCACGGTGAGCCTCACATGACTCTTTTAAAATACTGTCACTGACCTCAATATGTAAAAACAGTTTGGAAAATCCACCTCTCCCCCACCTTGCAGAGAGTGAGACCTCTTGTTCTGTGGCTTCCCACACCCCAAGAGATTGGGGTTGTGTTGGGGTTAGAGACCAGCAGAAGAAAAGAAAGGTGCCCATGGTGGGCAGAGAGGATGGCAAGACCTGTAGGATATTTCTGCTCCAACACCAGTGACTTCTAAATCCAAATAAATCCGAAATTCTTCTCCCCTTTGGGGAGGGGGCGACAGATTCAGGGAACAGTAACACTGCTTTGCCAAGCTGAAGTTTCCAAGGCCAGAGTCTGAGCTCGTGTGAATCTGTTTCCTTCCTTTGCCCTGGCTGGAATAAATCAGGGTTGCAAATTGAAATCTTAAAGAAGGGTTTTAAAAAAAGGGAGAAAGAAAGATGAGAAGGCTGAGCTCCTTTTCTTGTAGCAACACTCTTTTTTTCTTTCTTGGTGTTATGTTATGCTTCGAATATAAACTCCAGCAATGAAATGCGAAGATAAAGATGAAAGCCGGCTATAAAATATATATTTAGACCATATTTCTTCTGGTTTTTAAGTGTACACTTGTCACAGCTCTAAGACTGTGCATGTGAAGTGGCAGAGGATTACCATTTCCTGCTGCTTAGCATGCATTGCACCTCCCTTTGCTCCTGAAGAAGCAGCTTTTGCATCCCTGCCTGCCCCGCTCCTCAGGATTGTGCCATGGATTTGTGTTCAGGAGCAAACATCAGAATCTTGATGATTGGTGAGGAATTCTGGGCACTGATTACGTGAATCTCGGTGTGAAATTCTCTGCTACCTGTAAAAGTTTCATCAGCTCTGACAGTTGTTGGTAATCCTTATGATTGTCCAGATTTATCACATCTATTGGGTGTTACACTGATGCTTTTCACCTTTTTGCTTTTTCTTCCTGCCTTCACTCCGAGGCCGTAACTCAAAACCTACTGAAACAGGGATTTTTTTTGCCATTAGGACATAAAAACCATCGGCAGGAAAAGGAAATAACTTTAAATTTGTTAAAAAGCCACTGTAATAGTGCTGGAGATTCAAGAACGCATTGGGAGCTGCAAACTGGCAGAAGGGGCAAAGTCTCATCCAGAGTTTTGGTCTCCTCACCTGTGTCAGTTTTATTAGGAACTTATTGGGGCATCAGTAGAAAGGGCCCAGCATAACCAGATGGTCAGACTGACAGAATCCTGGAATGGTTTGGGTTGGAAAGGACCCTAAAGTTTGTCTTGTTCCACCCCCTGCCATGGGCAGGGACACCTTCCACTGTCCCAGGCTGCTCCAAGCCTCCAACCTGGCCTTGGGCACTGCCAGGGATCCAGGGGCAGCCCCAGCTTCTCTGGGCACCCTGTGCCAGGGCCTCCCCACCCTCCCAGGGAAGGTCTCTGTGCTGGTTCCCATTTCCCCTCTTTGCTGCCCCTCTTGCGTGACTCACACAGGGTTTGATGCACAGCTGAGGGCCTCACTATGTTGGATAATTAATTTAGAGCTCAGCGTTTTCAAGAGCAAACCCATTCAAGTTTATTTCATAACTGGCATAGCCTTCGTGCAAGTGATAATTGTTTATATTCCCTTCAACTGAGCCTCCTGCTGTTCCTTTTCGTTTGAAATAATTACCAAAGTTTAGACTTCCAGACAATTGTATTAAGGGGAATCATACAGTGCTGCTTAAACAAGGCTTTGAAGGCTGAGAGGACAGCTTTCATTGCTCTTTTACATGCTTGTTTTACATATCTTGAGAGAGAGAGGCATAAGCAGAATTTATAGTGCTCTCCATATTTTTTATGACTCATGAGCATCGACTGTAAGAGCAGAGCTGTGCTCTCTGCATAGGCTGTGTCATCAGCTGGGAATGCAGCTTGGCACAGGCAGAGGAACAGCACTAATCCTCCACAACCTTCCCTGGGAGATCCTCTCCCTGAGCCTTTAATTAATAACCTGGAAGTCATTAATTTAATAGCCTGGTAAACAATCTGATATTTCTCTCGCTTTTTCTTGTACCCATACTCCTGCCTTGTAGGGCCACTCTGAGGAATAATTAGTGCAAATACGCTCGATTAGTTAATAACTCTTCTGTGTTTGTTTAATTTGGAAGCAGCAGAAGTTTTGCACGGACACGACCAGGGAAGGGAGCGTGGCACCTCCTCTGGCAGCCAGCGGAATTTGTGTGTCCCAGGGAGCTAAAGCAGCTCAAAGCCACCCCTCTCACCTAACCTCGTCCAAGAGGAGGAAAACATGTTCCTTTCCTCCCACCCAACCTCGTTTAACCCATTGATCCATCTGATAATTTAATTCACGACACCCTTTAGGAGCGTTGGTAGGTGCATCCTGGTTCCAGGGACTGGCTGGAGCTGGCACAGCAGCGCCGGGGCTGAGAAATTCCTGGAGCTGGGACCACCAATAAAAACTTTGTGCTGGTGATTGAGTGGAGAAAAATTCTTTTCTCTGTCTGCACTGAACCAGTGCCCTGGTCCCAGCTAGATACATGAGGATTCATTTCCTGCCTGAGTCGCTTGGGCACACTGGGAAGTGTTAAGCAACTGGGATTCATCCCAGAAAAGAGTCCGTTTCATTTTTAGCTGAAGTGATACAGTGTGCTAAGTTTGCAAAGCTTTGTGTGAGAGTTTCTGCTCAGGTGCCATTGGAAGGGAGGGGTGTTTTAATGAACTGAAAATGGAGAGCTTTGTACGAACCATCCACCAGACACCTCCTGCTCCCCGTGGGGTTTTGTAGTCTTCAAGAGGGTGAAATTCCTGTTTGTGGGCTCGTATCACGCTGAGCTGTTGGAGGAATTCTGTCATACTTGGCCAGGGGAGATCACCAGTGATATAACAGTGCTGAGCTCTGCCTCCCAGTACCAGCCCTCGTGTGGAGGGGCTCTGCAGGGGGTTTGGTTGTGACCCACCAGCTATGAGGTAGTGTCTCAGATCCGAGCTCCAGCAATCCTCCAGGAGCTGATGGGGCTCAAGCAATCCACTTGAACTTGAGTTTTCAGGCTGGCATTTCAAGAAAACCCCACAAACAAACAGATGGTGCTTTCTGCAATAAAATGGGGGGAAAAGTATTTTGATCTTAATGATGCAGTTCATGTCAGCGACCCTTTAATGTGGGATTAAAACCTAAACCTAAGTTCCTGCCTTATGCTGGGTTTGTAAAGTGCTTGTACTGAGGCATTTTCATATTGAATTAATTTAGCTTATACTTGGCTACTTCACGTCTCTTGCAACAGATCTTGCGAGTGTAAGGTATGAATTTCAGGGTTGGATTAAAATAATGCTTTGCTTTCCAGCTCTGAGCATGTGATCTTTTTTTTTTTTTTTTCAGGCAGGAGGAGAATCTCCCTTGTTCTCAATTGCTCTTGTGAGTGCCTTGGGTCAGACTGGACCCTAGACTAGAGCAGGCTCTCTCCCACCCAATGCCCCTGGTACCTGGAATGTGCAGCTCCTGCAAGGAGTCCTTTGTGGACTTGGAACAGCAGCAAAACTTGGGCCTTTTCCAAGGACTGAAATGCTCTGAGCAGGGGAAACCATGAGCTGCTGACACATTTTGTGATGAAAGCCCTTATTTCAGAAAGCCACAGTAAATTGAGTTGTTCTCAGTGTATGTTTTAGGGGTGAAGAAGTAAATTTAGCTGGTCAATCCACTGAGTCCTACAGCTAACAAACCCAGGGCTTGTTGTTGAATTATAATTCTATTTCAATACGATTTACTCAAACCCCAGTTGATTTGTCTCTTCTGTAGGAATATTTCTCATTTTTCAGAATTGTAATGAGGAGCCATAGAGGTTATACGCAGTTTAAAGCCTGATAAAAAAATAATTAGGGTTGATAATAAGGCTTTTTAAAATGCAGCAGGACTATCTTGACAATAAAAGGCTTTCGAGGTGTTGGTATTTTTCTAGAAACAAAACGCGTGCCAAAAAACTCTGCCAGCTGCTTTCAAAAAGCCTGTGTAGATGAGGCAAAAATTATCTGTATCATTTTGATACTGCAGCAGAAAGTTTGTGTTCACTTCTCATCTCGTGGAAATCGTGTGTCCCTCTTGTGTGGTGCCGTTCCTCACGGACACAGTTCTGAAGCAAAATGGAGCTTTTGGAGCTGCCTGTTGCAATTTCCAGCCTCGCAGAGACGGTGGGGTGGTGATGGAGCTTGGAGGGGCTGGGGGTGAAATCGCTGTGTGAAGCCTTTCCCTGGAATTCTGGGTGTGTGGTGGGGCCGCTGCCAGAGCCTGCGGTGTTTCCCTGGACTTGATCGAGGACGTGCTGGGGCTGTGTCTGCCCGGTGTCACCATGAATCTGCTGGTGGCACTGCTTGCTCTGAGCTGCGTTTGCCCTCACTGCTGCAGCAGTTAAGCACACACGTGGTGGCTCTGACAGCCAGGGAGGGGTCCTGTCCCTCCTGTGTCACACCAGGATGTGTCGGGCTCCGTTTAGACCCCCGCCTCTGTCCCTGCCCTTTCGCGCTCTGCCCAGGTGCCAGGATGTGAATGTGTTGTTTCCTCTGAAGCTGCAGCCACGCTCAGGAAATGCAGAGAGCTCCTCAGTCCTGCCCTCGTTCCTCTGCCCTGGCCGCGTCTCCTGCCTTAGGATCAACTTTATTTTGCTTCTGCTGCGTGACCTTGCTCCCCCTTCCTCTTCTGGCCCTCTCCTCCACCAGGGTGGTTCCTTGGCAGGGTTCATCTCCTTGGTTGTTCCTTCTCTCTCTACTCACCACATCCTTTGAGGAGCATTCCCTGCATAAAAATGGTCTTCTTGGGGTGAACCTGCCAAGCCCTTCCCAGCCAGTCATCAGAGTCTGGAGTGATTCCTGGAATCACAGAATGGTTAGGGTTGGAAAGGATCTTAAAACCCATCCCATTCCACCCCCTGCCACGGGCAGGGACACCTTCCACTATCCCAGGTTGCTCCAACCTGGCCTTGAACACTTCTAGGAATGGGGCAGCCACAACTCTGCCTCCTTCTGAATTGGCAACATTTTGTATTCTGTGTTAAAATGGAACCTATACATAATTGTAATATTTAGAAGAATTTTAGTAATTACCTGAGACCACCTCAACGGGCACAGGAGCAAAGATTTTTAGCCAAAGCTGCTACCTGGGCAGGGGAGGGTCAGATCTTCTCTGAGATGCCCAGTTTTTGCCGATTTTTGGTGGACATTATTTCCTGGCACTGTGAGTGCTGGGCATGGCCGGCTCCTCCGGGCAGCAATCCTGGGTGCAATCCCACTCTGCTGTCTTCCATTATTGAGTTTGGCTTCCCCCATTCCCTCCTCTGTGCCTCGATGCTCCCCTGTGAGGTACAGCTTGTCCCGGGACAGAAACGCTGCCGAGGGAGGGCTGCTCCAGCTGCTGGCAAGGGGCAGGGAGACAAAAGCTGTGAGAATCGGGACAGCCAAGAGCCTCCCTGCCCCAAAAAAGGGCCCTTGCCCTGGCAGGGGCTGAACCTGCCTCTTGCAAAGGAGAGGGGAGGTTCTGGATGTGGCTCTGCTGCAGGAAAAATCAACAGGAGGAGCTGTGGAATTCTGTCCTCAAAGCAACTCCGAGCCTATTCCTGTGTTAGCATTGCCCACTCCCTCCTGGAGAAAGAGTGGGATCCCGAAATCGAGCGTATCCAACAGAAACTGCCTCTCTCTTGGTTTCAACAGACAGAAACATTGTTGAAACCAGACTTTTTTTGGCATTTACTGGCATTACTAAGAAAGAGTTGGCCAGGAAAGCTGGCAGGAGGAGATGAGTTGGAGACGCTTTAAAGATTTTTTTTTTCTATAAAATGAATATCCAGAAGCTGTGTAAATGTATTTTTTTTTTTTCAGTTTGAAAAGTGTATAGAAAGACAACATATACACATTTCTGACTGAAATACCATCCAAGCTGGCTGTGCCTCCAAATTCTTTTCCCTCAATTAAAAAGACGGGGGGAAAAAAAGAAGAAGAAGTGACAAAACAAAACAACACCTCAGGAAATCCCTAGAATGTTTATCCAGGAACAGAGCAGCCTGTTACAATCATTAGCTTGCAAAGGTATTTCTGTTATAGTCAGAGGGCAAAGTGAATTTTAACCTTTTCTTGCCAAGAGATGTCATGTTTTTAGTGGAGGAGCTGTTGAGGTGTGTAAATCCCTGTGAATGAGCGAGTGGCGTCTGTAAAAACCCCAACCGAAGCCCCAAAGCACACCCTGCAGAGGGAAACTAAAATCAATTTCAATGCCCACAGTTAAACATCAAGCACTACATTTCATGCTTTATTGAGTTTCTATTTATTAGTTAATTTCTGGTTGTAAAAGGCTTCAACTGAAACAAAAAGATATTTCAAAATATTCGACTCTCTTTTTCCTTCTGAGCTCAGTGCGGAACTGCCAGCTGCTGTGGGGTTTTGATCATAAAGGGATAAAAGGGCTGGATTGGTTTAAAAAGTGATCTGTGAGAGCCCTCCAGACCAGAGAGGAACTTTCCCAGGAACCCCAGAGGAGGGAGAAAGGAAAGGAAAATGCTGCTCCGGGGAGACCCAGAGCCAGGAGCCTGGGAACACCGCTCGTCACAGGGGCAAGTTTAGGATGTGGGTGGAAACAGTTGGGATTTTTAAGATGGAAACCCGAATTATCTGCTTTGTGCGGTCAAACATCTCCTGTTTTATTGTCCTGCCCATTCCCATCTGTAAAATGGGAATAAAGCTTAACCCAGGCAATGGGGCATCAATCTGATTTTCGTAAAGGCCTTTTCAGCCCAGAAGTGTTATTTGTGTTCCTGCTCTGGCTGTGCAACCTTTAGGAAACAGGAATTTGCTGTTCTGGGGGAAAGAGGGATGTCTTGCACGTGTGGAAAAATCCCATGAGTGTTGACGGAACAAGGGAACAGATATTTTCAAGATTTTAGGTCTCAAGGAATTAAAGGGGAGGAGTGTTTGCAATGCTGAGCATGAGGATTGTCTCTGTTGCAAACTTGGAGGCAGTTTGGAAGCATCTTGTAAATATTGTGAAGAACATTAACTGAGATTTTTATAGGGTCTGATGAGCCTATCACTCAGTCCAAGTTTAGACAATCACCTTTCTTTGATGGAGATCAACAGGGACATGAATACGCTTTAGTTTAAGAAATATTTTGATTATTAATATTTTGGTCCATTATGTACCTCTCTTTTACATGGACACTTTTACTTCTTTCAACCATGCAATTTAATCACCAAGCACCAATTTACTTTGAAAATTGCATTTACCAATATTATCCCACTTCCACAGATCTTTTATTAACTAACTTAAAGAGAAATCTCAACGTGTAGAATTGAAATCAGCTCTAATTTCAGAGCCTTCACGGAATCAGTATTTAGCAATTTCCCTGGGTCTGTGTGAGACCGAGACAATGACAGCTGGATTGGAGTAATTTCTTTTGTAGGAAGAACCACACTGCTGAATTTTCCTGTGTTTATATCAATGGAGTGGGTACATCAATATTTATAGATATCAATATTTGTGCATGTATATCTATATACATCTCTGTGCATACTGAGATCTGGAGCTATACCTGTACAGCTGCTCTGTTCCCAACCTTATCTCAGGATTCAGCTCTTAAACCAGGTTTTGAATTTTTTTTTTTTTTTGCAGCACCCTGTGAGGAAAAAGCAGCTGAATAAGGCTACAGCAGGATCTGGCATTGAAATCAAATCATAAAATCAAGCAGTGGAGAGGGAAGATGCTCAGCAATGGAGTGAAACTCTTATCAGTGCTCTGCTTTCCTAGGACAGGTTATTAGGGAGGAATTTCATTTAGGAGCAGAGGGTTTATCAGTGCGTCCTTGTGATGGACTCACCAATGCCATCAACTGCATTTATGGAGATGGAGTCGTTCTAAATTTAGGACAAGGCACTGGGGAAAGAAAAAGCATAATGTAAAAGAAATAAAGACTATTCCAAGTGTGGATATTATCTGTGCCATCACTACACAGCTTGAAATTGCACAGGGATCAGCTGCTGCAGGTATTTTGGCTGATGTGGATGAAATAAGCGTCTTGTGGAGCTCTCCATTATTGTGTATAATATTGCCTATAATTCTATTATTTTAAGGCAGGTAACAAAGGGACACTTGGATACTTCTGTGCAAAAAAAAAAAAGCATTTGAAAATTCTTCACGGCCTTATTTACTAAACAGTTTAGACAAAGGGTCCGGCCTCTGTTTGAAGGCTTCAAAGGCAACGTTGCCTTGTTTTTCCAGCAAAATCTTTATCTTTCTTAGAGAAAGAAAAATCAATACAACCCTGGTAACACAAAGCTGGGTCTTACCAAGGTGTATTCCTTAAGCTCAGTTGGAATTCTGACACTGGCCATCACACTCAGGCCAAGTTATTTGGAAATACCGAGATGTGCTTGGTTTTTTCCAGCAGCCACCGTGTCATTTTACGGTTTTGCCTTCTATATTTTTATATTATATACAAATATTCCCTTGCCAGAGCAATGATAGTTTCAAAGGTTCCTCATGAACAACAGTGAAGTTGTTTTCAGGCTCTGTCTTTTTGGTGTGCTGGCTGGCACCTGAGCTGGTGAGAAATTTATTCAGCACAAAATAAAGTCTTAGCAATTTATTGCTCTCTTTACTTAGCCCACAAAATCATTCCTCTGCATCCCTCGGAATGCACAAATTTGCTCCTTCAATTTTAGGGAGCTGTTTATTGATGCAATGTCACCGTCACAGCCCTGCTGCAGGGAGAGGAAATAACTCCTATTTAGCCTCAGGGAAAGTTTGTGTGTTCAAGGTGTTCTTATCTGTGAATTTCGATTTGCAAGTTACAGTTTGATGGAGTTGTTTGGGGGGTGCAGCTGCTATGACTCCTTTATCAAATGCATCATGGAATTTAGGTTTATTTAGAAACATCCTCAGTGTAGAAACAAGTATCCGTTGTCTGAGGGGAATAATGCAGAGTCCCTCAGCTCAGGCAGCTCAGGAATCTCTCGGGGTGAGCACACACAGGGCATCTTTGCTCTTCCTAATTCTTTCCCTAAGTGTAACCAATTTATTCAACCCTCTAATATTATTTTCTTGTGCCCCTCGAGGAGCTGTCCGAGTTCCTCTCTGAAATTCTTCCGTCTTCTGGTGATCAAGACTTCTCACTTAGGCTGGGATATGGCCCTAAACTGCTCCTTCCCTCATCACCTCAGGAAATCTGCGAAGTGGGGGGAACCCCTGCAGAGCCCTTCTCTATTTATATGTTGATGAGCCTGGAGGAAAATTTCCAGAAATGCCGGAGATGCTTTTAAACCTGCCAGAAGGCTCTGCCTGGCTCCTGTGCTTCAAAGCCCTGCTGACACTTTGGGATACAACACTGGCAGCCCTGTCTGGGAACCATTGCCTATTTATAGGGACACTCCTGAACCGTTCCAGGAGCCTTTCTCTTTTTATTCTGCCAGCTTATATGACTTGGGAGTACCAAACCCAGCAGTCTGGTGCAATATGGCAGCACTACGTTATTTATAACAGCAAAGTTTTATACTCTCGTGGAGTTGATTGTAATTTAAATAAGCAATAAGTGCAGCGTTAAGGCTTTTTTTTTGTAAAGGAGTGATAATTCTGTAGTTTAGGTGCATATCTCAGTGAAAAGTTGGACTTCTTGCTGTCTGGAGAATCAAAAAGCAGTGTTGAGTGGCTCAGGAGCAACAGTGGGGTGCAACTTGTTCATTCCTTGGGAAGTGGCGGAGTCGCCATGCCAGGAGGGATTTAAAAGCTGTGCGGATGTGGCACTTGGGGACATGGGGCAGTGGTGGCCTTGGCAGTGCTGGATTAAGGGTTGGATTCCGTGGTCTGAGAAGTCTTTTCCACCCTAAATGATTCCATGATCATAAGGGTCTTTTCCAACTTCAATATTCCAAGGTTCTCTGATTAATGACGCCGGGGTTGGAGGACTCAGGAGCGCAGGTGGGAGGCTGAGGATCAGACGTGAGGCATTGGATCTCGCGGGAGACAGCCCTGGGGGGACTGGAGGTGTTTCATAATAGCTCCTCCTTGAATAATTGCTGGGAAGGAAAACAGCCATTGAAATAAATGAGAGAGAGAACTCACCCAGGAGAACACGGGAAGGAGAGGCAGGAGCGGCTGGAGAAACCACGGCTGCGGTGAGGAGCGAGGACCTGGGACTGTCAGCGTGGAGAGGAGGAGGCTGAGCGGGGACGTGATGGATCTTGCAGGGTGTGAATGGCTGCAGGGAAACAAGAGGCAGTCATTAGTTTGTGTGTCACTGTTGGAAATGCTCCTGTCTAGCAGGGACAAGAAGAATGGCCTTACAAGGCAGCGAGGAAGAGCTCAGTAATAAAGATAATGAGAAAAGGATGTGCTTACATGCATATCATGAGGAAGGGAGGCTTAAAGGTCCCTGAGTGCACTGGAGTTTCAGAAAAGCCAGAGAAAGGGCTGCTAATGAGAGTGGTGCAGTTGATCCTGACGTGGGGCAGGAACCTCTGAGGCCCCCTAAGCCACGTTTTCTGATTTGATGCAAGGTGGAGACCGTTCTTTCTGCTTCATGAAACCTCCTTTGTGACCTTTGCCATCTTTGCATTTCAAGGGATAAGATTCGGATTTTTCTGGATTGTTAAATACCTGGAACTTCATAGAGAACACTTTTCTGCTGAGGGTGAAAAATGGGTGCCCCACAGCTTTTCTTTCTTTCATAATTATCAGTTTTGTACAACTTAGAACCATGTAAATAATACATGGACAACTAAAACATTAACTCCTTTCTCAGCTGGGTGAAGAGAAAGTTCTTTAGCAGAAATGCAGTCTTTTGCTCTGTTAAATTTTGGTTTTGATGCAAGGATAGACACTGAAATTGGAGAGGTGGGTCAGGATGCCATGGAGGTTGGGCTATTTATTACTTGAAGAGTTTTGGTTTAGGGTGGAAGCTGTGGCTCTGGAAGGTCTCATTAAATTTTGTGTTGTGCTGCAGTTCTCTGTCACCTGTGCCAAGTCATTGGCTTCTGGTTTTGGGGATGGAAGCAAAAGCAGAGTAGGACTCATACAAACAACGGAGTGAAAAGAGGGGGAAACTCTGCAAATACAGGACTGAAGGGTCTGTAAGCAACTGAGAGCTGCCCAGGAGGGTGGATAAAGAGTCCTCTCTCAGGGTGGGATGCTCTGGCAGCCCAGGTTTTGCACAGAAGGCTCTTGGAAGGAGATCTGGTTCCAAAAATAACAACTAAAATAAAGTTTTTAGCTTATAACTCTACTTGCTCCTCATCTCAGCTGCATCAGCCACTGCTGCTCTCTCCCATTATTCCCAAGCTCCTGTCAAGTCCATTTCCCCACCGTCCCTGTGGACATTTGACTCCAGCATCTGCTGAGCTGCAAAGTTCTGTTCCTGCTCGTTCTGTTCTGCTGCTCTGCTCCATGGGGCTGAGGGTGGGAAATGGAGATGTTTCCTGAGCCTTCTGCAGGATTTGTCCCTCTTTCCCACCCCTGTGCAGCCAGTTCAGAGCAGACTCAGGGATATTCCTGTTCATTTGCACTCTGAAGGTGAGCGCAGACTTTGCTTTATGCTTTTATCACAAGTTGCAAATGTCTTTGAGATGTTTCTTTCGTTGTTATCTCAAAATTCTGTGCTCTATTGATTTTTGGGTTTTCTCTAAGGGGCTGAAAATTTCAGCACTAACCCTGAAACCAACTGAAATAATTGATTATCTGTTTTTACCTCCTCTTCAGTTATTTACCTCGTGCCCTTCGATGGAGAAAGGCTGTCCTATTTCTAGATGATTTAGTGTAAAGCAGATCTTTGCTGAGCTTTAATATCAATTTATATAACCTTGATCCAGGGGTTATTTTTTGAGAGCCACAGGTTTATCTAATATGTCATGGAAGAAGTTGTTCTAGAAATATTTTTTTAATAGCTTATTCCTATTGAACAGATGGGTAATGTGAAAAGAAACACATTTTCTATAAGCTCAGATAGCAATTGAAAATACTTAAATTATCTCCAAGAGTAATTAGATGCCTAATGGACTCTCCAACCATTTTAGATATCTTAAAATACATTTTATCATGAATAGATTTTTTTGTATACAGGTTTTTTGTGTCGATATTAATGGCAATGGCATTTTTATCTGTGTTTTGTCTTTGCCTTTGTGGCAAGAAATATACTGGTCATTAGTACTTTAAACCTCTGGATATCAGTCAGAACACAACATGTGTTTTCGTTCTAGGATGAGCTTTCTGAGACAAATTCACTGTGCTTTCCACACTCCTTTGTGTCATTTGTTTTCCCCAAGAATATCAATGTACAGGTGGGGTATCTCTGGGCAAAGCCTCTTTCTAATTAAGCAGAAAAATGTGAGATGCTGCCCCCAGGTTCCAGTATAATTTACTTTACTAGGAAATCTTCAGATCCTTCTTTCTCTTAGGGCACGTTCCAGGATATAAAAATGATTCATGTGTCTTGGAAGCACAGCTTTGGGAAGTTCGTCAAGTCATCTTGAGTAGCCCGAGAGCGGGGTGAAATCGGCCTTTTCATTAGTTTAAAAAACATTAATATTTTATCTGCCTCTGTATAACCCATTCATCATCTTCAAGAGATCATCAGAGACAAGCTGTGGTTTGGAAGAGTGGAAATTAGACCCTGACTCCTGCTCTGCATTCCGGTGTTTGGGATGCAGAAGGGAACTGGGATCCAGAAGCAGATCTGCGACTGCAATAACAAATTAGCGCAGAAGATTTAATCTGAGCCACATAATAGGGAAAGATGTTGAGGGAGAACGAAGCCTGAGCTCAGAGATCTTGGCACAGGCCTGGTGCAGTGGAACTGTGTGATGGGGGGGGGAGAGGGAGGCTCTGAAAGTGAAGAACAGCACATAAATTAAGCCAAATAAATTAAGTGATTCAAGCATTAATCTAGCCAACCCTCCGAGTTCATTTAGAGAAGCAAAACATCCATCATTGCTTCTCTGGAGATTGTAGCATTGTCGAGAATTCAGTTTAGCCAGGACATTTAGACCAGCCCTTGCATTCAAAAAAATTTCTTAATTTTCTCATTGTCTGAAACTGATTGTATCTTTTTGCCTTCCAGTAAGTTTCACTTAGTTGCAATTACTTTGGCTTCAAAAATCTTGAAATCGAATGAACTAATGAAAATGGAAAATCAGAACTCTTTCCTAATTAAGAGCTGAGCTTTTCAAGGAATATGAAAGGATTTAATTTAGAGAGAGATGTTTGGAGAGCATGAAATGTGGCTTGAAGGAGATACATGTGCATTCAATAGAACTCACTGAGCCCAGCCAGATTTGTATTGACAGGAAACAAAAAGCATCTGAAATCCTCTTTCAATGATAGGATAATTTATGGGCTTTCTTGAAGCGCTCTGAGTTGACTTTCAGTTTAGGGAAACGGGTGGCCACCTCTGTTTGTGTCTCAGTGGACACAGTTCCTACTGAATTCCTCATTATTTCTTTCCTTGTGAGTTTGCTGAACATTGGCAATGGGATTTTGGGTTTGGTTTTCCGTGGCTTTGTAACTCTTCTGCATGGATGGGGGAAACCTCTGTCCTGGAACTGCTGCAGGTGACGCTGAGGGGTGTAAGGAGTGACTCAGATAATGACTCTGACAGTTCAGAATGGATTTGATTTTCTATTATCCATGAAATCCAGTTCTCCTGATCTGCTGCTGCCCGGCAGATTGTGCCACAATCCCTGTGTGACACACGGGGCTTGTCCCCTCCCCAGGCAGCTCCCACTGAGGGGAACATTACCATACAGGACCTGGAGGATAGGCCATTTCTTACCACTGGAAATTTAGGAGTAATTATCATCGTAATTCTCCTCCCCCACAGTGCACAGCACGTCCTGGGCTCCCCTCAAGTGATGGCTGCAATAATTACGTGTGTGGAAGGGGAGATGTTTCCGAGGAGGGTCAGGTTGGCTGCTCAGCTCCAGCTCTGTTATAAAACACTGGATGTGTGGGTGGGAAAATGCGGAGCTGTTAGCTGGGAATACTCTCAGGAAGCGTGGTGGGACAAAGGGAGTAAGGTGCAGAAAATATAATCACACTGGCTTTGACATGGTCCGTGCTTGACCCTGGCTTTTCGAGCACACGGGGAGAATGTGATGTTGTAATCAAACTCCTGGTGAAAGGAGGTCACAGCCCCCGGCGTCCTTACAGAGAGGAGGGGTTGTACTTTTCCAGATAGAAGCAACCCAAACGGGTTCCACTAAATTTGCACGGCACAGTCCTCAAAGAAGTCCACGAACGTTGAAAACTGGCAAATATCAACAGCTGCTCGCTCCCATTATAATTACCCGAATTGCAGAGGACCGTCTGCAGCGAGTTCTGTTCCATCACCAAGCCTACCCAGCCCCAGTGCAATTGCTTCCTGCCTGGCAGCACTATTAAGTTGTGTTCTGTCACAATTTCCCCCAGCCCAGGCACGTTTGTTTTCTTTGCACAGCCTTGCACCAAGCACTGTTTAAGCAGCACATCATGGATTCCAACCAAGAGGTGCTCTCTGCTCCCATCTGTTTGACAGCACAGCGAGCAGTTGGGATTCAGACGTGCAGTGTAAATACTGGGTAATGACTGGGGCTTTGCTCGGAGCCAGTTCCAGGTTGTTTCGTCCCTGGGCCAGCTTCTGGGTGGGTTTTGAGGCAGGGAAAAACGTCTGATCCCAGGCTTGAAGTTTTCAGGTGTTAAACTTCCTTCTAACAGTGACCCATCTTGGTGCAGAGGTGGCAGCAAAGGCTGCCAGGAGCAGGAGCTGCCACGAGCTTCTCAAATCTCTAAGGCTGGGTGGTATCCAGTTGCCTTTTCTGAACATAAGGCCACACAGACAGTCCCCCAGAAACTTACAGGGTATTTCTATTTTAACCTTTTGGGGCAACATCCCTGGAAGTGTCCAAGGCCAGGTTGGACGGGGCTTGGAGCACCCTGGGACAGTGGAAGGTGTCCCTGCCCATGACAGGGAGTGGAACTGGATGAGCTTTAAGGTGGTTTCCAACCCAAATCATTCCATGATTCAGTGAATACAGTAGGGAAAAGAAATATAGGGGAGGATTCATTTTTTTAGCCCATTTTTTAAACCAGACTCTTCAACAAGTTTTTTGTTTTGCCTTTTTTTTTTTTTTTCCCCCTGCTATTAAAAAGATCTTTATGTTTCCAGATCTTTCAAAAACTCAAATCTGTATTGGTGCAATCAATCAACCTCCTGGCCACCCCCTCAGGGTGTCAGAGGACAGGCAGGGTCCGGCCTTTCCGGCCAGTTTAGGGAATGGGATGTGAGAGCAAACACACCCTTCCATCAGGCTGGGATTCAAAAGCTCTGCTGCTCTTGACCTGCTCCCAAGCTGAGATCCTGCTGCTGGTCCTGCTGGGCTGGGTGGGAAGTCCTGCACTCCACGGGGTCACATCAGTACCTGGATGAGCCAATTTGGGGATCTTGGATAGATTTGTGGAAACAGCCCTTGACAGAGATGGTGTGTTTGGGATGCACTGCAGTGAGTGAGGGCTGCCTAAAAGCACACGTGTTTTATTATTATTTTTATTGCTTGTTCTTACTACAAAATCAAGTTCACACTTTGGTGCAGTCATTTCCATTCAGTCCAAACCAGATGCTGTTGCATTTTCCTTTCTTCCTTTTTTTGTGGCCTGTGAATCCAAGGAATCCCCCGCCCCCAGGTGCAGAGCAGACTCCTCACAGGTCACCAGGCACTCAGGGAAGGGCAATAAATACACACCAAAGGCTGCTTTGTGCTGCTTTGCATCCATCCTGCTGCAGGGGTTCAGGAAAGGCTTCCATGCCTCCCCTGGCTGGTTTGAGTTCCAGCACTCATCCCTCTCCCAGCCCACATCCTGAGCTGGAGGATCCTGAAGTTCACTCCCCGTCAGCTCTTTCAAAGTGTTGGAAGCACCGGTTCCCCTTTTTCATAATTCACTCGTGTTTGTTCTCAGAGCTTGTTTTTGAAAATCTTTCCAAGATTTTTTTTTGTTGCAAGGTTTGTCCTGAAAAGGGAATATTGATTTTGACCTATTTTTAACCGATACAGTTCCGAGGATAGTTGGAGAGCTGCTGTAAAAACCAAGGCTGCCCTATCGGCACTGCTTAGATTTAATTAAAAAGAAAGAAAGAATTTATTTTACTATATTTTTTTAAAGTATAAAGCTGAACGTTTTCTGCTAATCCCTTCTTAGCTGGTCAAATGCACCTAAATATATTTTAGTGTAACCTCAGTGCCTGATCATGAAAATATGGTGTAAAGGTTGAATTCAGGTTTTATGCCTGACTTTTTACTGCTACTGAATAAATTCACAACGTGACTCAGCCTGACAAGGTGCAGATTCCTTTCAAGCATCGAACCAGTTATTTTGGATTTGCTCCTGAAATATTTGCTCCTCGTTGTTATGGCACTTTGAACATGTTTTAGCGAGGTTATCCTTTGATTTTTAAAAAAAATGTAAATCAGGAATACCTCACAGAAAGGATGTAGCTAAGTTGTAAGCATGCCTTCCCTTTCCAGGAGCAGTCATTAGCTTTGTATTCCTGCATGGAAAGCAGGAAACAGGGAGCCAGAGCTGTGTCATTTTATTGATTTTGCTCTGGCACAATGAACTTCTTGGTTTCCTCTTTCTTGGGCGTTGTTTGCTTGGATTTTTAACTCTGGATAGGGATGCTGGGACACCAACAGTAAGCAAGGAACTGGGAATTTAAACAGCTCTTTATGGAAATTTAGAGATTCACAGGAGCTTCAGCAGATGTTGCCAAACAACCTGATGGGCAGACGCTGGCGCTGCCACTGCTGGAGAGAAAAATATTGATCTTTTTCATTTTAATTGAAAGTGTTTTTAGCTTATGAAGAGAAGTTTCCCAAATTAGGGTCGTTCCCAAGTGCTCCCATTTTATCTGCATTCCATGAGCTCCATGGTGGGGTTTTCTGTCAGCTGGGGGAAGGTTTTCCTGCTTATTGCAGGGGGTTGGACTGGAGGATCATGAAAGCTTCCTTCCAACCGAAACCATTCCATGATCCCTATAAGGAAGCCAGGGGAGGGGAAGAAAAGTTGATTTAGGACCTCGTCTGCAATGAGTTCTGCCACATCATGTGGGGCAGCAGGTTTTAAAAAACATTTAAATGAGATATATATAGATATATATATATATATATAGAGAGAGATATATATGTATACACATATATATATATACACACATATATATATACACATATATACATATATATATATATATATAAATCTTCCATTGATTTATAATATGGCAGTGTGAGGAGCAGGAAAAGGAGAGGGTGGAAAAGCCTGACTATCTCCAAGCAGCAGATTGGTTTGCTACAGGAATTAAGAAAAGGAGGACAAAAGTAAAAAAAAAGGAAAACAAATGTAGCTATTGTGTCTTGCAGATAGAGGGAACTTGCATCTCTTTGTACAGCCAGCAAGAAAGCAAAAATCTGATCGTTCTGCGCTCAAATAATCACTTTAAAATAAACTTAGGGACAAACTTGGAAGTTCTGTGGTTTCCTAATTTATCGGACCGGCTCAGCCAATTTGTTAAGGGCTTGGAAGTCTTTGCTAAGCCATTAAAGAGAACAAAAAAACAACTGCAAAAGGCTCTGTTCTCTTAGTTGGAGCTCATTATAGGCAGCCACAGGGATACATCCTTCTCGTCTGAGAGCAGGGAAAGCACAGCTGAATTTGCTGCCCCCAGGAACCTGCAAACCCATAAGAATTAAATGCTGATACTTTTCATGTCCCACACATGAAATACCGCTCGGTCTTGGAGGTGTTTGCAGAAAACGCTGCACTTTGTGTTCCCTTCTAAACAGAAGCCAAAAGAAAACCAGGAAATATTTATAGATTTGAAAGCATTACGTACAATTTACAGCATTCGTTGCGGGTTGTAATTATCTTAAATGTATGTATTTTGTAGACATATTGCATTTGTTGGATTGAGTTTCCGTTTCCACGGTAAGATTCCCCGAGTGACTTTATTTCTTATAGATTTCCCAGCTTCTCTCTTTTTGTGTTTTATAGATAGTAGAGGAATAATTTCAGCCCAAAGGTCTGATACTGTAAATACACCTTTTAGCACCAATGCAGAACGTCAGTGGGTGATAAATGAGGGAAATAAAAGGTATTTTCATAGAGATAGCAAAAAATGGCGTGGAATTTATCCTTACTGGAAAAAATGGACTCTTTCCCCAGTTATGCAGTTTCTAATTCCTGGTGTTAACTCTTCTGAGACAAGAAAAAACACCTCTATTTGTGTGTGGAATGTGACTACCTGACATAGCTCAGAGGTCCTTAATTTCCAGAGCTGTGCTTAGGAGATAACAAACTCATGACCCTTATTTTTTGTGTTGGAATTTCTGGTTTTAAGAGCATAGAGGAGAAAGTAAAAAGGGTCATGGAATCACAGGAAGGTTTGGGTTGAAAGGGACTTTAAAGATCATCTAGTACCACCCTTCTGCCATGGGCAGGGACAGCTTCCACTGTCCCAGGTTGCTCCAAGCCCCGTCCAACCTGGCCTTGGGCACTTCCAGGGATCCAGGGGCAGCCACAGCTTCTCTGGGCACCCTGTGCCAGATTCTCATCACCCTCGCAGGGAACAATTCCTTCCCAATATCCCATCTAACCCTGCCCTGTGCCAGTGGAAGCCATTGCCCCTTGTCCCGTCCATCCCTTGTCCCAAGTCCCTCTCCAGCTCTCCTGGAGCCCCTTTGGGTGCTGCAAGGGGCTCTGAGGTCTCCCTGGAGCCTTCTCTTCTCCAGGTGAACACCCCCAGCTCTCCCAGCCTGGCTCTCCTTCATCATCTCTGTGGCCTCCTCAGGACTTTGTCCAACAGCTCCATGTCCATATCCTGCCCCAGAGCTGGACACGGTGCTCCAGGCGGGGTCTCTCCAAAGTGAGCCTTTCTCTTACAGCAAACATCAGTGTTTTAACACAGTTCAAAACTGTGGATTAACAAATGCTCCCAAATTATCCCCTGGTAGAGTCCTTTGTCTATCAAATCATTGAACCTGCTTTGACTTGACGAGATTTCTGTCTTCAAAGTGAAGCCCAGGCTCTGTAAGGGTTTGCTGCATTTTTATTTATCTCCCTGTGGAATGTCAGGAGCCACGTTGCATACAACTAATTACAACCCATAATTCTCCTCATAATTATTGTTTTTTTCTTTTCTACCTTACCAATTTTGACCCATTTCAGCACTGCATGGGCCTAGGCCACCTTGGGCAGATGCAAATCTGAGCCTGTTGCAGGGTTGGCTTTAGCAAAGTTAATACCAGCTCTGGAGGGCCTGGAAACCACTTTGCTGGATTTAACAAACCTGCCTATTTCAGTCTGAGCCTATCAGGATATAATTTAAAACTTTGAAACCAGAGAAGCAAAATGACCCCTTTTGGTTTTCTTTCTTGTGCTGATCTCTATCCTCAAATACTGGATTTGGACACTGGATACAGCTGAAAATGCGTTTCTGTTTCCAAACGAATCAATGCTGCTGGTTGGAGTTCACTTCCACTCTTTTCCTTATCTGTAGATATTTCCCTTTATTTCTATTATGTAACTGCTAGGATTTATTTAAAGTTGTGTGTGCTGATCTAAGTCATGTATCTCAATCCAATAAAGTCCTTTATTTTTATAGAGAGGAAGCTGCAAAGACAATTGTGTTAGGACTCTCCATTCCATCAGTTTTCTGCTCTTCAGATGTAATCAGAAATGACTTGGAGTCTTCTCTCCCAATCCCAGCAGGGAGTATGAGGGGAAAAGCTCACAGCCCTGCAGTGGGATCACAGCTCAAAGGAGGGGGGATCCAGCAATAAATAAGATTTTGCTCGGTGACAACTCCTTTGCATTCAAATTTCAGAATGGGCTTCCCACCAAGGTGAGAAAACCTTCTCCAAGTGTATCTCCTCCACAAGTATTTCAGGAATAAAAATGGGCTATTTTGAGGCTAGATATCATCATTATTAGGCAGTAGTCCCAACGCCATCCCCACATTCACAGGGAAAGCCCTTAATCCTCAAACTGTCCTTCCTTTTTCTAGATGAAGACCAGAAGATCAATGTGATTTAAAAAGGAAATAATAAAAGTAGTACTCAAAAAACATGTACTAGTTAAAGTAGTTTTACTGCAGAACTTTTCTGACTCAGAAATAAGCTACTGGCTCATCATCTTCTAGTTATTCAAGTGCTGATTTATTAATTTTTTAAATCTGCTTTATCAGTGAGAATTCTCTCTTGACCTTGACTTAATGTTTTGCTAATTTCCTTCAGAATATTGAGTTTTACTAACATCAATTCAAACCAAAGTCCCTCAGATCCAAGCGAGGAAGAAGCAAATTAAGGGGGGAAATGCTTTTCCTGGATTTTTTTTTTTGATACAATTTGAAGCAGAGTTTGGAAGTACATCCTGTAAATAAGAAGGAAAGTTATGGAGATCCCTGCTTCAATCATCCTGAAGTCAGTTTGGCCTCGTAGGATATCAGGGAAAAGTTTGTGTGCGCTGATGAAATCTTCTCTTATGCCACAAAAAAAAAAAACATTGCCAAAAAGGAAAACAGCAATTTTAGGAGAGAACTAGGAAACTTGAGTCTGTGGAGAAAAGAAGGTAGAACCACACAAAATTCTTCATTATGGTTTAAATAATGCCACTCTCATCAGGTTCACTTGGCTTCCACAGTCAATAATTTTAAAGGGATCACTGTGGGAATAAGTTGTGGGACCAGCACAGAGATTATTTTTTGTGGTTCTTGAGGAAGACTTACAACAAGTGGCTCTTTCTCAAACGTTCTGAGCAGGAGACTCTGTACCCCCACCAGGTGCTTTTTCGATTATTCTGAGTGGAAAATATAAAGCAGTGCTCTAATATCTGTATTTATAGTCATTCCCATTTCACCCTGCAACTCAGTTTTGAAAATATTGATTGTAAGGGGAGGGTATCACAGTGTTTCATGGGATTTAAAATGGACTTTTAAGGGTTTGTGGCAGAAATGTGCAAATACGTTAGGGGAGGCTCCAGAACCACTGCAAGAAAAACCCAAAAAAGCCCAAACAAACAAAAAATCTGAATTGATTTCACAAGTGTATGGATTATAAAAAGAGGAGCAAAAACCAAAACGCAAACCTCAAATGCCCTTTCTGAAAGATACTCATTTTTCTCTACCGTTAGAAATTCGTAATTTCAAGTCTTTCTGCTTGTAACCACCCTAACACCTGTGCAGTGGGTAATTTTTGCTGTATTTGTGCTTGTGAATTCCAGTCAGACTAAGAAAAAGTATAGTCTCATCTCCTCCCAGATGGAAAAGGAGGAAATGAGCCATTTGTTTGAAAGAAAAATCGATGGTGAAGCAAGATTCTGAACCTGGGTCTTGAGCAAAGCAATGCAGCATCCATAACTGGGGCCATTATTGTGCTCCATGAGAAGAAGTTTCAGCTTTAGGAATTCTCTGAGAGATGATTTTGTCTTGTAACAGCCTGTTCTATTCTGCAGCTGCTTTTTTAACTTTGCAACTTTACCAACATCAATTGACTGTCAAATAAGTACCACTGTGAACTCATGAATAAACATTGTTGTCATTTCCATATTAAGAGGGCCGTCAGCTGAAAAGAATCCATTTGTGCCACTGCAATATCTTAATTATTTACTGTGTTATATTGTAATTAATTGTGGTTTACTCTCTCAAAACTCCATATTCTGTAGATCTCACGGGTTTTGGAAGCAATGCACTAATATTAAAGTCATAATCAACACTGCTTCTAAATATTCATGCCAATAAATGACTCCCATGTGTTTGCTGAGTGCCAAGGATAGTCTGAAGCATTTATTTAGCATTCTAGTGGGATCTGGCTTCTGCAGAGTTCACAGAGATGCAGAATTTCAATGCTGTTGCTGGGAAAGCACGTTTGGATTCGCACGAGCAGGACATTTTGGACAAAGCAGTGGTATCTCAGTCCCAGTCTGGGCTTAATAAGGCCTGAGAGCACTGAGGAGTTCTCAGCTATTTCTCATTTGAACAATTTTGTTTAGTCTATGACAGCCTCCCAGTAATTTCACTTTTTAATAAACGTCTCTAATTTTTCAAACAATTTGAAAATCACCCCATTCCAAGGGCGGGGATGCTCTGTCTGTCACAGAGGCCCCAACGGGGCTCCGCTGTAGCAATCACGAATTCAGACACATTTCTCAGTAAATCAATTAAACACTAGAACCCTAAAATGATCTTGCTGCAACTGGCTGACATAAATCTCCAGAAAAGCATCTTGAGTGTACGGGGGAACAGCTGATTTATGGAGCTACTGTTGGAATTTCAAACAAGGAAATGCTGTCGCGCAATCCAGTGAGTTTGTTTAATGAAATGTAAGTTAAATGTAAACAGTTTTAAAATATATGTGAGCCGAGCCTTTTGGATCAAGAGTAGCCAGCATATTGCAAATTGTGCTTTCTCCTTGGAAGTGCCGTTTCCAGAGCCTGTGTAGGTGCATTGTCACTTCCTGCAAGTTTTTAGGCCTCCACTGCTTCAGATGCTCTCTCACAACTCCCCCAGTAAATTAATGGTTTTACCTTTGGATGCGTGAGATGAAAAAGAACTTGGTTTTTATAATCAGGGGAAAGGCAATATGAAGATTGCACGCAGTCATGATGGTGCTGAAAATGCACTCCAGATGTCCTGGTCCCTGCTCCATGGTGGAGAGCAGCTGGGATTTCCGCGGGCTCTGTTGCTGTTGTCTTGTTTAGAAAGTTCTCTTAAATACTTGTATATGCATGAATACTTTGCCTATTGTTGTCACAGAGGTACTTGATAATACTGTTGACCATATTTTTATTAATATTTCACATTTCTTGCACTTGACAATCCTTATGGGTCCCTTTCAACTTGAGATAATCTATGACCTTAATTGCTGCAACACCACGTCTTTTTTCTTTCAAGATAAAACTTAATTATGCCTTATGAAAAGCATGAAATGTGTCTTAAAAAATTGAAATACATCTTGGATATTGGGAAGGAATTGTTCCCTGTGAGAGGAGTGAGGCCTTGGCACAGGGTGCCCAGAGAAGCTGTGGCTGCCCCTGGATCCCTGGAAGTGTCCAAGGCCAGGCTGAACGGGGCTTGGAGCAGCCTGGGACAGTGGAAGGTGTCCCTGCCTCATGATCTTTAAGGTCCTTTCCAACCCAAACCATTCCATGCTTCCATGACAAGTCTATTTCCCTGGCAGAGCCGGGTGCAGGATGGTGGGCTCTGGGTTTGGACTCAGCCAACTCTGTTTCTTTTTCAGAACCACCCAGCGCTGCTGCAGTTCGTAATTCAAGCTGAAAATAAACATCTGGTCATCGATCTGGAGAGGAATGAGTAAGTACCCCAGTGCATGGTCACTTTGTACTTTCAGAGAAGGGTTATAATTTTAAAATTGATGGTTTAAAATAAACCTGAGGCCAGTTTTGCTACTGGTCCCCTATAAAGAGTCCCCTAACAAGAGAGCTTTGTTCCAGTTTGGATTATGGGTATTTGTGCATTGCTGATAGAGCAAAAATCTCTATGGTTGTGTGTATTTATGTGGGGCTGAAAATGGACATGTTGCCTCTCACGGTTTTCCTGTGTATTTCTTTTGGATTTGTCCTCTTTTCCTGTGGTACGGCCTTTTATTTATAGTAATCTGGAATATGCTACAGTCTCTGGATTTTTTGGGGAGGACTCAACCCTCCTAATGCTGCCTTCACCCATGATTTGCCCCATGCAGTGTCCACCAGGGGTGTTGAGTCAAGACTTTGGGCTTAACCCCTGCGGAATGTTAAACGGAGCTCTCTGGGTTTGCTGGCAAGGGGCTGATGATGGGATGGTTGTGCTGTTCATGAGGCCCAGGACCAACGCTGGGCTTCAGCCCTTGTTTGTGTGCAGCTCTTTCCATGTGCTCTTGGCAAATCCTGCTCACGTCCATGAGTTTCAGAGAGGGATCAGAGACTGCTGTAGACATGGTCCCATGGGCAGAGTTTTTAAAAGGATACAAAATCATACAGGAACGAAATCATTGCTCTGGAAGTCCATGACAAATGGAAAAAGTCATCAAAGTCTTTGTCTACCCCACAACTGTTCCTCTAAGAGAGTGTCAAGGATATATCGTGGGAATCCAGATCAGGACAACTGCGTGCTGTTTGTCAAAGGCAAACCAAAGATAACTCTCAACCTGGGCAAAACTTTTTATAACTGTTCCCATGGATCTGTGAGTTCTGTAGGTTCCCCTGCTGGGGAATCAAAGCCACAAAGGTATTTTTTTCAGTTTAATAGAGAGAGCGTGGACGGGAGCAATGCAGTTTTATCTGTTAGGAGGAAGGAATGTGAAAGCAAATGTCCAGGGGAGGCCGGGGACATCCTGCCTCGGGCTGGGGATGGACAACATCAATGGAAAACCACAGGGCACCTCTTTAGTCCTCTGGAGTAAAACAACGCAAGATGCTTTTTACTCCCAGTCATTTGGATGAACCCTAACGTTACCCAGCTGTGATGAATTCCAGTTCACTTTATTATTCTCCATCAAGCCCAAAACTTAACCTTCCTTTATATTATTTTTAATGCTCCTTAGCTGTTGAAAACCCATTTGGAGGGTGTGTAGATCCCCCATGCATAGGTTGCTGTGTTCTAGTAACTAGAGGAGAATTTAATTCCTTTAGTAAACAGGGATTTAACTTTTATATTCTCTTAATCGTTGTCAAAGGGTGTGCCTTCCTGCAGGAATGGGAAGTATGCAGCAATTGAGGAAACTATTTACATTCCATGTCAGCGATTAAAAGAACATAAAAACATAGAAAACCATAAAACTGCTAATACAGGCTTTGCTGAACATACCAAACTCTCTTGTACCTGTAATAAAGACAGATTTAGAAGATTGTAAGATGCAATCTCCACCTCTTTTAGAAGCAAGGCAGGAAAGCGCAGTAAATTACCTCCATGGGCGTCTGTCTGACTGCATGGATTTGGAGATGTTGAGATCTGCTCCTTAAGAAACACAAAATTTATCAATTATTATTTTTCAATTGGGGTAAACTGAGATTATTTTTTTAGTTTACTGGAGTGTCCAGCTGAAAATCTGCACTCCGGAAGAGTTGTGTGTGGTGTTGACAACACGAGGTTCCCCATCCCAACAGGAACATCAAGGCAGTGTTGTGGAATGGGACAATCAGCCTTGCCTGGGTTTGGCATTTGCAGCACATGAGGCAGTTCACAGACCCCAAACCACAGGAAAAAGTTGGTCATGGTTCTGCAAAATCATTTTGCTCTTTTCTTCAGAATTTCTGACTTTGATTTTCCTAAGAAATGATGGTCTGAGTGTTGCAAGTCCGTGCAGAGGTTTTCTCAGCGTGTGCATCTGTAGGTCAACTTTTTGTTTCTGTAAATCACAGCCACGCACTGGTTTGCAGGACTGAGCTGTGCTTCCCAGGGAAAACAATCCCAAGGTCTTTGTGCTTGTCTGGGGAAGTTGTGGTTGTGTTTCTTCTGCCTGGAGCGCTGGTGTTGGGTTTGTTGTCACTGGCACGGAGAGACAAGGGGTGACACAGGAGGTGAGGGGGCACGAGCGCCCTGCTGCTTCCAGGGGGTCTGCAGGGGCGTGGGGTGAGGAATAGTGCCCAGGAGAGAAACGAGAGCCTGCATTTCTGCAGAGCCAACATCTGATGGCAGCAGGCCAGGCTGGACCTGTGGGTTCTGGACTCCAGAGGTGGGAGAAACTCATCTCCCTGGGGAAGGGAGCGATGTTCCCATCCCCGCTTCCTGGGAATCTCCAAGGATGCAGGTGAGCACACAGCCCCTGCTCTTTCCGTGGTTGGTGTGGAACATGGAGCTCAAACGCTTTGCAAGCACTAAGCCATTACTCACCTGCTGCAGGTAGGAGCGGGGAGAGAAACACAAACACCTCGTCTGCAGTAAAAAGTGGCAGCACACGAAGCTCCGAGATGTGTGCTGTTATCTTTCTGTGGTTTCATGTAAAGCATGTTATTCCTTGGAGCATGGTGGGGGTGGAGGTGCATGGGACCCCTAAATTACATAATTTCTGCATTGGGTCATGCAAGAAAAACCTGGATGTGATTTTCCGTGGTTAGGAGGAACAGCTGCTTTGAGTAGTCTTGACATTAAACTCCATTTATTGAAAACCTTAGAGATTTTCCAAACCTTGAGTTATATTTCAAAACGTGATTCAGATGCATTAGGCAACCCCAAGTGGGGAGCAACGTGTGAAACCATCTGTTATCTGTGGAAATACTGAACGTCAGTTTGGTGTTTTCTGATATTTAGACTCATCAAAATGTGTTCATGTGTATGGGGCAAGATGTTCTGAGTGATTTCTGGAAGAGTTAGTGGTACCTGACTTTACAGCCTAGGGCTTGAAATCTTCTCGATGGCTTGCAGCTGTTGAGATTACTTTTGTGGATATTCATTAAATACTTTGGTGATTATTTTCCAGGCACTGCCCATTTGTAATTGCAACTCCAACATTATTTGCGGTGGATTCAGTTTGTCACAAGCAGAAAACCTGCGAGCGAGCTCACGTTGCAAGCACATTCCTTACCATGATTTGCCTGCAAAAGATGATTGCACTCTTGAGAACCTTCAGCTCTGTAGTACCTTAAATGTTTTAGAAACACTTGTCATATGGAGAGATTTCCAGAATCAGCAAACCATCGGTCAGCTGCAAAATAAACCACTTTTTGGAGCGGCTGACTGGGCTGGGGTGCATTACATCAGCAATACTGATGCTCTGCTGGTGTGCAAGGGACACTAATGTATGCACTTAGAAATCCCCTGAAAGCTGATTGCAGCATGTGGGTCTTAGAGGGAAGCAGTTCACGGCTGTGTCAGTGAAACAGAGCCCCTGTAAGATTAAATCTGAGCTGGAGAGTGGAACAGTCTGTGGCTACTGGCTGTTTGTGTGTGACTGGAAACGTTTTGCACTCTGCCAGGGCTAGGTCTGTATACAGCAAAGCTCTTAAGCGTTCTTTTAACTTTAAACATGTGCACGATCCAGGTAAAGTCAGCGGAATTACTGATTTTCAAAATTAATTTCATGCTTACATGATCTGCTGACAAAGGTCATAATTATGAATGTCAAAGAAATGTAACTGAACAGATGCTGGAGAGCTTTCCCAGTGCTGACTCCTGCGTGCACCTGAGGCTGGGGCACAGAAGGATAAAAAGCTGAGATAAGTCGAGTATGGAGGTGGGATGGCTTTGCCCCGAGGACATCGAGAACATCCCAGGTGTGTCCAGGACAGTTTCCTTCACTGGGATTTCGTTGTCCAGCTTTGCAGAGGGAGCAGTGAGGGTGAGATCAGTGTGGTTGTGGCTGGTGAGCCACTGGCAGCGTCCATTGCAACATGGCAATGGAAAGAAAAAGCTGAAATATTTTAGAGGAGCTGAGTTCACTCTTCATTTCCCCATCATTTTATGCTCCTTTTCATCAGGTTTATAGCCCAGCCTTAACAAAGCAATATAAAAAAGGCAATATACGAGGTTAGGTTGCTGCCTTTTATTCCCTCTGTAAAAATTCTTCAATTTTATCAGGAGACAAAATCCACCTCAGGCCACGGTACGAGCCTCCATCTTATCCTATAAATCCCTTAGGATCCCAGAGATCTCCAGCGCTTTAGGCCACCTCTGACTGTCCCCTTTGCACATTTTCCATTTCTTCATGGAGACACGGTACCCAGGATGGATTGGGATGTAATGGCCCACTGTTGGAGGTCACTTTGAAAGCTTTTCCCCAGGACTGAGGAGGCTCCAGCAGCATTCCCTGGGCTGGAAATCAGGCAATAGCCCTCTTCATGCACAGTGCTGATGTGACCAGTTCCAATGAGGCTTCAGAGTTCAGCAATATTTTGTTTCCCCTTTTGGTTGAAAGAAAAGAAGTCGTTCTCTCCACTTTTCTGCCTGACCTCCCTGAATGGGAACGCTGATTGGTGTGCAAGTGACATTGGAGCTGGATTAATTTAACAGGGAAACAACCCATTCCCAGAGCCAGAGAAAATAGCTGACGAGATTTGTTAATGAACTGACGGACTTCTATAGAATCAATGGCTTGAAATACGGAGAGAGAAACAAATCTACACAAACAAATCCCAAACAGAGAGCTGGGACCTGTCAGAATATACTTGCTATTATAATTCTGTGCTGTGTCTTAGCCAAAAAACTGTGACCTCAGCCTGTTTTATCTGCAAGTGCTGGAGCTGGCAGCTGTACTGCAGCATTTCAGCCTGACCTGACAGTTGGGATTTCACTATAATTGAAGTAAAAGTTCCACTTTAATGGAAGGAACAGTTTTTTCCCTTCTGCAATGGCACCAGTCAGATGGTGTAAGCCACACTGAAGTGAGGCAATTCAGCTACCAGAGCTACAGTAAAAAAGGGATCAGTCTGTGGCTCTGTGGGTACAGGTATTTCCCACAGGTTTGTGGTATAAAAATGAAATATTTAGCATGGGCACTGAGAAACCAAGGTTTGTTCTGTGATTTTTAGCAATGGTAGATGAGGTTGTGTGGTCAGGGTTACCTCTGGCTGTGTCATTTTGGAGCAAAAAGGTTCAGCCTCATCAGGAGAGAAACTGCTGCTTTCTTAGTCTGTTTTTTATCTTAGAATCACAGAATCATAGAAAGTGTTGGGTTGAAAGGGACCTTAAAGATCACCTAGTTCCAACCCCCACAAACATGAGGAGTTTCCCATAAGGAGTTCCACCTCCTCACACGAATACACCGAAAGAAAGGAGCAGTGAAATAAGATATTTATATGCTGATATGCTGGAAGCAGAGAGGATAAAAAGACACAGAAATACAAATTCTGAGACCTTTTTGTGGCCGACTGTCATAATGTCTATCAAGGTCAACCTTCTCTTCCCATGCCCACTAAACAGCAGGATAATGGGGCTGTGCCAAATTCCCTGGGGAGAAGAGAGGACGGTGCCCTACTCACATCCCAAACCCTGGTTTTGGGGGCACGGGTGGGGTCAGGGGGGTCAGTGCTGCTCTGCCCCTGCTCTGCAGCCTGGGCACCAGGGAAGGACTGAGGGATCAAACCCTTTTCTCTGGGAAAACTGAGATGTGGGAAGTTTAACACTTCTGTGTGTTCTGCAGAACTCCAGACCTTGTTTACACAGCAAACAAAATCAGTCTGATGGGTGGGACAGGTGCTGGTTTCTCTGCACGAGTGTTTTCCTGAGTTTCCAGAGTGTCATCAGCTGGCAGCTTTGAGCCAAGTGAACCCAAGGCTTTTCCTTTCTCACTCTGTCAGTCAGAGCAATTATGAGCTGTCCCTTCCAATTAAAGATATAACAGTAACAGAGAGGCAAATGTTAATAAATTTAATAAAGAATTAGCCTGCTTTAGGTTCCTCTCTCTGAATACATTGCAGCAGCAGACTCCAGTCTTTTCCAAGCTGTGTTTTAAGCTCCCTTTGCAGTGCAGAATGTGGGGTTTTCAGCACTTCCCTTTGCCGTGGCTCAGCAGAGAGGCCGGGGGCAGAGCTGGCCATGGGGAAAGAGCAGGAATGTTTTTCCCTCCTTCCCTCTGCGGGCGGGCTGAGCTCAGCCCCAGCGCCGTGATAACGAGCACACGGCAACAAGCAATCCTCTAGGAGACTAAAGTCATAATTAGGGGGGAGACAGGAGATAAAAACCTTCTGGAAACCTCGTAATCTCCTGCTGATAGTGCAGCCCACGTGGCGAGGAGCGCTGCGCGTCCCAGGTCGCGGTGCAGGTTGGCAGGAAAAGGATGGGAGGGTCCAGCTGGAGCCAGGCTTGGCTCACGAACCTCCCGAGGGTTCCTCACGCGGTTTTTCTATCTGCTCCTTGGGCAGGTTTCAGAATCCTTTTGCTTGTTGGTGTTTTTAAAAAATTTGTTCCTGACAAGAGCGAGCAGCGTCTCAAAGCGGCGAAGGGGAAATGCTGAGCTCTGCTCTGCAGCCTCAGTGCCCCGGCACGGCCTGGGGTGTTTGAGCTCCTCCTCACAACACCTGTAAAGAGACCAGGCCTGGCCCAAGAGGATTCTCCTGATTTTCAGGAACACTTGTGGCTATTGCTGTCTGGCTTCAGAAACACAGGGAGGACTGTAAATGAGTTTTCAAGTCAAAACTGAGAGTGGGGAGGCCCTGGCACAGGGTGCCCAGAGAAGCTGTGGCTGCCCCTGGATCCCTGGCAGTGTCCAAGGCCAGGTTGGACAGGGCTTGGAGCAGCCTGGGATAGTGAGGGGTGTCCCTGCCCATGGCAGGGGGTGGCACTGGATGAGTTTTAAGGTCCCTTCCAACCCAAACCATTCCATGATTTTATGATTCATGGAATTGTCCCTTCCCTGAGTTTGCCCCCTGGGATTTTAGCTGAGGGTTGGATGTAACAGAAGGGAGATAACAGGAGCAGGAGAAGGAAGATCTGGCAGTGTGTGTCCATGTCAGAACAAGCTGGGAAAAGGTATCACAACAGAAAAAAATTTCGAAAAGCAAGATGCAAGATTTAAGATTCTTTTTATTACGTCTTTCATTCTAATACTTGAGATCCATGTCCTCCAATTTTTCTGTTGTGTCATAAGTTTTTTTTAAAAACCAACAAACCAACCAAAAGCAAACCCCTGATAATATTGTCACAGTCATGCTTAAATCCGTAGGTTTGGCAGCATTGCCATGCTGTGGTCATGGAGTTTAGATAAAAGTCTTCCCCTCACATCTGTCCCAAGTGATTTGTATTTTGAGGTCCTGGGAGATGGTTTTGTATCCCTGTAGCCTTAGAAGAACACATTTATACCACAAACTGAGTGTAGGGATTTTTTTAAGGGGCTAAGGAGACACTGGTCATGCTGTTCTCATTAAGAGTTCATACCTCAGTTTCCCTCAAAGACCTCAGTCAGGAACTGAGTGCAGGAACTTCCACATAAATGTTCATTTGCTCTGTCTCTCTTTCCCCCTTTTTTTTTTTCTTTCTTCCTTCTTTCTTTTTTCTTCTTTATTTTCTCTTTTCCTCCCTTTTCCAAGCTCCCTTGAGAGGCCTTTCCAGGTGTGTATGAATTTCCGTAGGGCAGCTTTCAGCATTTCAAGCATTTCTTTCCTGCCAGGGCTGCCGGGAAGGTGGCCAACGTGCACAGACCCCTCTCTAAAAACCTTGGGGTCCTCCCCTGCCGCAAAATCCGTGGAAAGAGGAGGGAAAGCAGGGGAAAGGAGTGAATGTGTGTCCACAGCAGAGTGTGATTCCTGGATGTTTCTCTGGGCAGGATCCGATTCAACATCCCTGATGTAAGGGCTGCTTTTCCATCGCTGGAGCGCGGCGTGCGTGACTCAGGCTGCAGGCATGTCTGCAGAGCTGCTTGCTGCAACAGCTGGCTCTGCACCTACTTAGGGGAGGTTTGCCTCTTCGAAAAATTAAATAAGGGAAAGGAAAAGATAGAATAAGAATGAGGAAAAAGAAAAAGAAATCAGGGAAGAATGAGAGAAGGCAGGTGGAAGGTACTTGAGGACAAGATTTTTCTGCGTATGGGGCTGAATTCGGAGGAGAAGCAGACGCTTTGCTGGAGGCTGAATTTGAGACTCTTTCCAGAAGAGGTCAGCTCCTTTCCAAGTGACAGAGCAGTGTCTCAGGGCTCTGAGGATGGCAGAAAGTGGTGCTGGATGAATCCTAACCCATCCCTGCCTGCAGAGTGTGCGGGGCTGGGAGGTGCTCGCTCCTTGTCCCAGCCAACCCACCTCCCACCGCCCCGCAGGGAAGGAGGGATCCCCGCACTTATTGATCTCATTTCCTCCCAGCAGAGCCTTGAGGATGAATTTGCTCACATTTTGAGAGCCTCGAGGATGAATTTGTTCACGTTTTGAGAGCCTCGAGGATGAATTTGCTCGCATTTTGAAGATGAAAAGCAGCGTGCGAGCGCAGAGTGTTGCGATATCAGCCAAGAGGGCTGATGCAAAAAGCAGAGTCTCTATGAAGAGCAGGGAGGAAATACATATATGGAAACATGAGCTTGGCAAGAGGGTGCTTTTTTTTCCCCTTCTTTGATGTCTGGCCTCAGTAATCCAGACAGATTCCTTCAAGAAATGGGTCCAATTTATTCCTGTGCTTTTATCTTGCTACCTGCTCGTTGTTCATTTGAAGTAGCTGTGAAAAGCCCGAGTGCCTGGCTGTGTGTGGAAGTGTGCCCTTTGTAGGAATAAGGGAATTTGAGAACACTGGAATGATCCCCCAGAATGGGGCTATTCCTGGCAATTTGTGCTTCCCAGTCCTCCCGGGAGGAGAGCAGAGCGTGCCTGTTCCTTCACCTGCCCCACATATTTGCAGTCTCTCGGCGTTGCTCGGTCCAGGAAAAGTGCAGTGTCCTCTTCCTATCTGATGCTCTTCCTTTTCCTAAGGGAAACAAGAGTTATGTTCAGCTACAGCCCCAGTGAGGGTTCAGTTTCAATGCAGTCTTTCTCATGTTACATATTTTATCTGCCCCGCATATTCTGCTACAGCTTATGTATAAAAAGGTCGTGTTTTATTACAGTTTTTATCTGTAAAAAGAAAGAATAAGAAAAAGTATCTCCTGTGCTCTGATAAAACACGTAAACTTTGGCTTCGGAAAAGCTGCATATGACATTTAGAAATAAAAAAGCAAGCTCCATCACCAAATTAATCAGGAGCACATCTATACAGGCCACTCTGACTTCAGGGGAATGCTTTCCCATTCACATCAGAAATGAATCTGATACATTTGAATGTTAGTTTTACTTTGGATATTAGATAAAGAAAAAAAATACACAACTGGATGGGAATTAGGAAATGAAAGTAGAAATATTTTTACAACTTAGCCTGAAAACCATGGAAATGACAGTTTTCTTTACATTGCACACTGCCTCTCAAAAACAGCTTAGAATTTGTCAGCTGTGCCTGGTGCTGACGGGATCTGCAGACAGGTTCTGCCTTTTCTCCTCAGCACTGGGCCTTGCTTGCACTTTGTGCCCTCCATCCCTCTCCCCCTCCCAAGCCATTGGTAAAGCAAACTCCACATTCCCCCAGCCGTCCCCCAGAACCATTTACTCCCGTTCTAATTGAACACCGAGGCAGTAAATGCCTTATCAGTTTTGAAACAGCGCGCTGGATAATTCCAAGCAGATGTCTCCCTTTCCTCAATCACAACATCAGTTATGTCTTGGTCAGTCTTGATTAGCTGATTCTTACATAATGAGGAACTGCAGTTAATGGCCACTTCTCTGTGGGCTGAACATGCTGAAAAGAGCAGCTTTGCCCCTGGAGAACAAGAGGCTGATGAGGCAGGGAAATCAAGCTCAATGGAATGAGGCTGCATCATGAGTCATTAGGAGAGATGACGCTCCGGTAACAGATGAAATATCTCTGATGGAGACCAGTTGTAAAAGCACAACTCGGTGCTTAATAAATGTATTGGGGTGACTCAGAAAGCCAGCACACGCATTTGTCTCTCTGCAGTGTTTCCTGTGTTGGATGTGCCTCCTGGCTGGGCTCTGAAATGGACACTCTTACACTCACTGCGTGAAAGATCACTCTACCAGAAATATGAAAATAAGAGTGATCAGACCCCTTGCATTTGGCTGAAAAAAGGGCAAATCTCCCCTAAAGGACTGGGTGCCTGTTAGGTGTAACCTAATTTGTTTAGATTTAAAACGGATCTAGTTGAAGATCGTATTGTTGGAAGCCACAAAAGTTTAACAGGTTTCACAGACGCCTTTGATAGCTTTTAGTTGGACAAATAAAAATCTAACCTAGGAAAAAGCAGGGATACACAAGGAATGAAAAAGTGAATGCATCTCTTACCCCTACATAAGCAGCAAAAAATTCCCCCCAAACACAAATAAATCCCAGGTTATTATCTGGGTGATGGTGTTGAGGTGACATAAAACCCAGCAGTGGCTGCAACATAAACGCTTCTGAAACAAAAATATCTGGGGAGGAGAGGAGGGAATGTGCTAGAAAGATTTAATTGTTTTATAAGAGAAGTTGGTAGTTTTTAGTGTCTTCTGGAAACAAAGCAGCCAGGAGCAAGTTATTGCAGTTTTCTCTTGCTTTTGGGTTGGATTAATACAATCTTTGTTCAGAGAGGAGCTTCATCATCTTTAAAAGTCTTCCTCATTTCATTTTGTGGATGCAAATTGTGGCAATTAATGTCTTTCCAAAGCATTTTGTGGATAATGTTCGAGCAGGGCATGTGTTTGACTTCCTTTTAGGTCAGAGGCCTGGTGGTTTGATATGATGACATTTTTGAAAGGAAAACAAAGCCAGTTAAGACGTTTTTGCTTGGTAGCACCTGTTTGATCTTGTTAAATAATAAGTGCTCTTATTTTCCAAGGAAGAATATGGAATTTTATACTAATTTAGAGGAGTATCCATCAAAATTGCAGTAGTTCCTTGAGAGGAGTCATGGGTGCCTCAGAGCAAAGACAGGTTTATATTGATGAAGTTTGCCCAACCTGTCCTGCAAGAAACCAGCATTTTCCCTGAGCTTAGCGATTCCTGGAAGAAAAATACTCAGCATTGTCCAGGCAGCATCAGAGGAACTGCTTTACTTTGGATTTTCCAGGGCGTGAATTCATTTGTTTTATTCCCACACCTCCTAATAATTTAATTCAGATCAATGGTGCGGTCTGTCCTTCTTGCTGCAGCACAGCTGGCATTGTCATGCACCCAAACCCTCTGAATAATAGGGAGAGAGAACACTTGCACCTTCCTTTTCTTCCAGTGCTTGTGCCACCAGCCCCGTGCCCCAGGGGCAGCATCAGTGTCCCCCCAGAGAGCCCCGAGGTGCTGGGGACCAGCACTGGGTCACCAGCAGCCAAAAAGAGCCAGCAGCAAGTGTATATTTTTTTATAAGTAATGAATTCACTTAGTAGGAAAGGGCAGGGTAGAGAATGAATTGTTTAACAGATTAATGTGAATGTCTTTTATATTTTATAAACCTCTTAATTCCCTGGTGTGCTGAGCCAGGTTTTGTTTATGTACATGGAAACACGAAATCTTTTCCAGTCCCTGTGCAAATAACGCAGAATTGGACTTCATTACACTGGCTAATTTAACAAGTCCTGGGAGGCTTTTTGTTACTCGGGAATAGAGGAGGAGCCACGAGCCCAGAAGTGCTGCACCAGCACAATCTCTGGGAATGAAATAATCGGCCTTTGCTTTCGGAGCTCTCCAGGAAGGCTTTGCCTGCGAGGCCTGAGCTCAAAGATTTGGGGCAAAACCCAACTTTCCTCTGGGGATACCTGGGCAGGAAGGAGCCTTGGTGGCAATCTCCAGCCCAGTTCCTGCTGCAGCACACTCTGGTATTGGTTCCTCCACGAAGAGTTGGAAGTATCCAGTTTTAGTGAGGCTCTGAGCTTTAATGAAGGATTTGGAGATCTTTGCTTTGTAATGAAAAGCATTAAAATCCCAAGGCTGGGAATTTATTTATCTCTCATAACTAGTGGATAATCGTGGTGCTGAGAAGCAGGGCATTTAAAACTGCTGATATTATTGCTGCTGTGCCAGTTAAACAGAACTAATGCAAGCGTTGCATAAATATTTTAACAGCTTTTTACTGTATTTCTTTAGAAAATGTTTAAAGAGCCACCTAATGTCAGACAGAGATACTTCTTGAGTAAACCCTTGTTAATTCTCTTTTAATGGCTTTATTAACGTTGTGTAATTGAATATTGATACATTTAGCAGCCCTTTAAGCATCCTGTTTTATCGAGGTGTTGTGCTCACATATTGATAAGTAGCACAATGTTAGAGCACTGATTAATTGCCTCTTTGCTTAGTTCTCCTTGAACTGCTTCAACATGAAAGATGAAACGTAGGTGCAGGAGAGCTGTCGTTTTTATCAGCTGGATGTATTTTATATGCATGGTTTGTACCACTTAATTGAGCTTCATTTTGATTCCCAGTATGCCCAGTTAGTACGAGCACGATCACATTGCCAGAGATAGGGAAGTCTAAATATTTTACTCTGTGAAATGTTCTTTTATCTCTTCTCTTATGAATAATTTACTTGTTGGTACCGCTTCAGAAGTGAATCCTGTTCTGCAAAAACATATATCTTACTGGGAAAAGCAAGGATTACAGTGATATTAGCTTTCTCCTTGGAAACTCTCCTCACAATATCAGAAATCTGCAGAGAGGTGGATGCCTTGTCTTGTGTTCCTGGCCTTAATCGCCAGTGGTTTTTCTCTTTCCTTCCATCAGCAGCACTGGCATTACCATACATATTTAATCATAGCATGGCTGCTTTTCTCCTCTCCAGTGTTACCCTTTGCTTCTTTATGCATATTTTTCACACAGTTCAAGCAGGGTGAAAATTTATCCAAGAGCAGAGGGAGCGCGGAAGATCATGTAGTGTCTGCAAACCACATCTCTGGGGCTTTTGCCGGTGCTGGAATTTGCATATGAGCTGAGGTGAATTTTCTAGGTCTTCCTGTGTTTCTTAACCTATCCTTAAGACAATGAGAAAGGAAAAAAAAAATCCCTCTTTTGCTGGCTTTCACAGAATCCTTGTAATAAATGTTGCAGCCTGGTGGGGTCGGTCCCTTCTCCCAGGGAACAAGGGACAGGATGAGAGGAAATGGCCTCAAGCTGTGCCAGGGAAGGGTCAGGCTGGACATCAGGAGGGATTTCTTCCTGGAAATAGTGATTTGACATTGGAAGGGGCTGCCCAGCGAGGTGTCCAAGGAACACCTGGATGTGATGGCAGAGAAAAGAGGCTCAGATAAGACACACACACATTGAAATCTTCTATGGAAAACACTCCTTGCCCAGCAAGGTTGCACAGGAGCTGCTGCAGATGAAAACAGAGTCATTGTGGTGAGCCCTGGAAGTCAGGAGATCACATGTGCACCCAGCTGGGTGCTGAAACCTGCTCTTCTTTTCACTCTTGGAGGGATTCTGAGATCAGAATTTATCAGGAAGGGATTATTGGAACCCAGAGATAAGGAAAAATTAAGATCATATCTCAGTCCGAGCAAAGGATGAATGTCAAGGGTGTGACTGACAGTGCAACTATTGATAGGGCTCAAATATGAGCTTTCCTTTAACCCTGGAAGTTGCACACCAGGGATGAGGTTGAGCACCCAGCTGGGATTGGAAGAGGATGTTGGGAAACTGTCCTTTCATTTAGGAAATTAAATCAGGAAAGAAGCATAAGGAAACCAATATGACATGATAATTCCTGACTAAAAATTGTACAGGAAGCATAGGTTGGATCATGGGGATACATTGCTCATTTAAGGTCATCTGAATTTGCAGAGCTGTGTTAGTGTCAGTGATGAGCAATTTCTGTTTCTTCTCCATACAAATATTTCTCTGTTCCTTAAATAAAAAGATGTTTTGGAAGAAGAATAGGTAGGGAGGAGGACAACAGGTAGAAATGGAACAGAACAAATCGATCACAGGAGAAATCCTTTGCTTACAAAATTTATGGTAAAGGGAAAACTGCTGGAAAATATGTCATAAAAGAGAAGTAAAATGAAGCCACTTGTGTACTTCATTCCTGACAGAATTTCCTAAAGGGAAAGACGCTTCCAGGGATGGGGCAGCCACAGCTTCTCTGGGTAGCCTGTGCCAGGGCCTCCTCACCCTCATTGGGAGGAATTTATTTCTCATCTCTAATTTAAATCTGCCTTCTTTCAGTGGCAAATGAACAAAGACTGGTGTTGGTTTGAAGTTAGGTCAGGGAAAAATTAGGAAGCGTGATTCTTAGAAAGAGGTTTAGGATGCGATTTAAGTTTATAATTAGCCCGTTTTGGGGCTTGGGTGCCTTTATGCTTTTTATCAACTGTTTGTGTTTGGTTCAGAGGAGAATGGGAACTGCACCCAGTCATGCTTAGAGGAGAACTAATGGTCTATATTCAGACATTTTAGCAAAAGTCAATTCTCATTTATTTCCATGTATTACTCATGTCATTGCATGAATCATTGTGAAAGATACGGAGAGGAGAATAAAAAAAAAAAATTTAAATTGGAAAGGCCTAGTATTTTTCATACATTGCCAGTTATGACATTTAATCTTAATCGTGTCTGAATTTGACTAATTTTCCAATTGCCTGAGTTTAGCAAGAGTTATGTTGTTGCTAGGACACAGAGACTTTGTGTGATACAACTGTCATCAACCTAAAGAAAGCTTTTAAAGACTGAATCTTTACTTGTGAGTGTATTTACACTCACAAGTACATTTTGAGCAGTGATATCTTAATGCAGAAGGACCACAACATCCTTATTCTGAAATAAAGTCATCGAGCAGTGGTTGAGGAATGTCTCACTTTGTAATCTCTCTGTGGATAAACTGGAAAGAGGAGCATGTCCACCCTTGTGGTCATTTCCTGTGGTTCCTTAGTCATGGTTTGTTTGGCCTTTTCATGTTCTCAGTGGTGAATTTGGTCTGTTTTGGTTTTATCCTGTTCCATGGGAGAGATGTCCCAGCCCTGTCCATTTCTGCCACCGGTTTGCTTCCTCCTTGTGAAAAGTAATCATTTATTTTTGGGCACAGTCACAGCTACTGGGCTGGCTCTGCATCCCCTCCAAGGGCACCTCTTACTGTCATGACCTTGGGGAGCGCCCTGCTTGTGTTCATGTGGCCCTTGAACCATCCACATAGTAATTAAAAGTCCTAATTCCATAGTGGTGACTTCCCAGCCCAACCTCTGGGATGTTTTTATGGAAAGATTGAGGCTGTGGGTTTTATGAATCAACTGAGTGCCTTTAGCAGCAGCAGTGCCTTCATTTCTCGCTCAGCCCTGAAAGTCCACAGCAGAATTTCTGTAATGATGTAGAAAAAGAGCTGTGAGGTCCTTGCCAGGTGTGATTCACATCCCTAAAGCCACCGAAGCTCTGCAGGTGGCGTCGATGGAGAATTGCTTCCCCTAAATGTAGTAAATGAACCTCTCCAGGGCTAATTGGGTTGAACTGTTTATAACTGTGACCCAACTCTTACAGCAGGGCACGGCGCTGGGTGCACTGCAAGAACCCAAATCATGCCCTGGGTGACCTGAAAGGTCCTTTTTTAACCCTGAGGGATGACTAGCATGGAAATGGACTCATTCAGACTCAGCTGTTAGTTAAGGATCTTCCAAATTATGGCCGTGTTTGGGTCCCAGTGAGTTCACACCACACCACGGGATCCACTCAGTCACGTTTATTATCAATGTATGGTTAGGAAATCTGTAGGATGGCAGGAGTGGAGCTGGGAAATCCTTTGGTTTCTTATTTTTCTGTCCTGAAGGGAGACATTTCTGGATAAAGTCGCTAGAATATTTAATTTTTTTCTCCTGAGAAAATACTTTGAAGGAAAACACTGTAATTTTTTTTTTCTGAAGGATTGTAGAGACTATCGTAACAAAAATGGGATTGCTGAACAAAACCCTCAAGCTAACAAATTATTCAAAGTGCAGGGTATGGGGCTCCAAAATAATCATCAATTTGAACTGAGTATGGAATCATTAAGGTTGGAAAGTCCTCCAAGGTCATCGAGACCAACTATTAAGGCCCCCACTAACCCATGTCCCCAAGCACACAAGTTAGAGATCCATTTAGACCACACTAAAACATTCAATTTCCCAACTTTATAGAGAATTTTATTTTTATTACTAAAACTTTTGCTGAATATCAACTTTTTTTTGGTTGGAGCTGAATATTTCAGCATAGGAACGTGGTGCAAGGCCAAGGCCACTGCAATGTGTGCTGAGCACAGTTAGAATGTGATTCATCTCCTGAGTTCACGAAAAAACTGCAAGTTTGAAATTTATGGGAGCAGAAGACAATGAGTATTTTACTAGGGCCATTTAGGACTGTCATTTGCATGAAATTAAAGATGGTGCCTTATAAATTTATGTATGAGGTTCTGACAATCCACATCATTTTGGAGACAGAGATTTAGGGTGTGATACTGGAATAACATTTGATAGATATATTGCTAGATCAAAGTCTGTTGATATTAATATGAAATTTCAGTTTGCTTTATCTTTTACAAGGAACTTTTTTTCTGCCCTGGAGGAGTCTCCAGTAATCAGTGGTTCAGCAGGCTTTTAGCAGGCCCAGGGAAAGGTGGAACCCTCTTTTAGCACATTTTGCTGCTTGATGTCTTTAAATATTTTCTCCAAAAGGGCACTTCTGAGGTGAGAATTCAGTGCAGGCAATAAAAACTCCTCCTTTATCCAATGTGAAAGCTCAATGTGGCCAAAACCTGACATTTTGTGGTGTCCAGAGAAGCTCTTGTGCTTTGAGGGTGGAGTGGGATGTAGGTCAGACACAAATTCAGATGTTATGGAAGAATGAAAGCAGGAATGTTGCAGGCCAGAAAAACAGAAATGGATAATGTTCTACTAAAGAAATATGCTCATGTTATCACCCTTGGCTAACAATACTGATTTATCTTGGGGTTTGGATTAATTGCCACAAGTTGTGGGGGTTTGTGCTCACCAGAAAGTGCTGTATTATTACAAATACAGCTGACATCATGCAGCTGCCAGCACCTTTTTTTTTAAACAAATCCCATCCTCTTACCTCTTCCGTGTTTTAATGTGTGCATCAGCTTGCCAGGATATCAGATTATCTTCTCCAAGTGTCTGTGGCCACTGACCTGGTCATATCTGAAGACTTTTGCATCCTGACCTGGTCAGTAAAATGTGTTCCAGACCTTCAGTTTCACTCCTTATCTCTATAGTTACAGAATGTATCTCTAATGAATCGTTTCCAGAACATCTGGCTGGCTGTGGATAATGATATCCAACTGGAATTTATCTGGTTGCCACTGTGCTTAATTTATGATTAATATTTTGTCTATATGGTCATGGAATCACAGAATGGTTTGAGTTAGAAGAGACCTTAAAGCTCATCTCATTCCACCCCCCTGCCAAGGGTAGGGACACCTCCCATCAGACCAGGTTGCTCACGTGTAGAAATATTGTTTCAACGGAATCCTTTTTATTTCCAAAATATCTGTTTATCCTGATAGCAACAGAGGATTTCCTCTGTAAAAGAGAGGTGGGTGAGTGAGCACAAAGATCTCCAGATGATTTGGCCATCCAGGTGTTCTCAGCTGTGAAATCTGCGGCTGATGGAGGATTCTGAGACAGTGGCAGTACCTTTGATTTCTCCTGCTTGTCCTCCTGCTCTGCCCAGCAGAGTTCTGTGGCTTCCAGGCTCGTATTCTGAATGCTTTGGGATTATTATGAGGTTCTGGAAATTCCTTAACCTCAGATGGACAGAGAAGTGAACATTTGCTACAAGGTGATTCCTTCTACCCCTACATCCTTGTGATTCCTTTGCAAACTATTATGTCAGGAAAGTTTATCAAGCAACGCCTTCATTTGGTCATTTGAGGATGGAAATATAAAGATCAGGCACCTAAAATATTGGGTGAGCTTTTGTGACCCGTTTGGGTGATATCTGAGCATAAAAAGGTTAAGCTCCATGAAAACAAAGTTACAATCTGTAATAAAGTTCTTACCTGCTGGATAGAAAATATTCCTTTGTCAGGTGCAAATTATGTCTAGATGGTGCTTCAAAAATTCTTTCAGTATTAACATTTTGGATTTTTAACTTGGCTTGAACTTGACTTTTCAGATTATCTTTTAAAACCTCATGTATTACGAGCAAACGTGCACAAGACCTGATTGACATTCCAGTATGGATCAGTTAATGATGTTAACACAGGAAGATAAAACAGAATAAACATTAATTCAGTTTTGTGTCCATGCAAGTCCTGTGTAGTGCAGTGACTGATTTCTTCAGGGAAAAAATATCTTTGACCATAGTGTTGGATCGGGTCCCTGCAATCTGTCCAAGTCAAGCTTTCAATATAATTTTCAAGCATGTTTCTTTGAAGAAAGTATTTGACCTAGTAAACCATCATATTTCACTGTCACAATTATGATTCCCTTGGGAATTAGCCATGTTTATCCAATTTCACATGTTCTGTTGTGCTATTCCTCACTGTTGGGAGGCTGATGCTTTGGAAACGCACTTCTGGAAGGGAATTATGTGACCTTGAAGGACAGACCTGCAGTTTATATCTACTTTCTCCAGTTTATATCTACTTGCTCTTTCTCCAGTTTATATCTACTTGCTCTTTCTCCAGTTTAGATCTACCTGCTCTTCCTCCAGTTTATATTTACCTGCTCTTTTTCCAGTTTATTTTTACCTGTTCTTCCTCCAGTTTAGATCTACCTGTTCTTTCTCCAGAGGCCTCTCCCAGGGCTGACCAAGTGGGCTGGTGAATTGCCCTCGGTGCAGGACAGTTCCTGGGGACAGAGTGAGGAATACAGCCATGGACAGATGTTGTGCAGTAAATCAGAGCCTTGCAGGGAGTGCTGCTCCTTCTTTATGCTGGGGGATCTGCAATGGGATCGGGGATTGGAGTGTACAGCACTGCTGGAGGGATGTGGGGACATCAGCGATGAGCCAGAGGGGAAAACTTCCATGACAGCTTTGGAAGCAGGGGGCTGATCTCAGTGACAGTTTTGTTATGGCTTAGGGAGATCCAGCAATTGTAGGAGGCTGCCAGTCTGAAGTGGTTGGGATTGCAGTGTTTGAATTTGTTCCTGTGGCCGAGGAGTTTGTGTGGCATCGCTGGGCTCCCAAGCGCGGGAAAAGGCAAAGCGTGGCAAAGGCTTGGAAGGAAACCCAGCTGGGGAACAACCAGCCCGAATCATCAGCTGTGAATCCCCTCGTTTGCCTGCAGAGGAAATGATAGGAGATTAATAAATGGAGCCTTCAGGGGCTGGGCTGGGAGGGGTGTGGGATCCAGTAACACATTCTAGGCAAAGACAATCTCTGGCTGCAAATGGAGCTAAGAAACCTCTGACTCTGAGCAGGACAGGCTGTGCTCTAACCTGATTTGGGCAGGGAATTAAGAGTTGATCCTTTTAGGGACAGACAGGGAATTCTTGACGCTTGTGTGTCCTCCAGCAACTCTTACATCTGTGTGTGTCTTGTTACACTGACTCTGAGATACCTTAATCTAAACTCTGTCAACTTTGGGCTCTTTTGGGTTTGGTTCTTTTAAAGGAAACTTGTTTCAGTGAGTTGGTCTGAAATATTGGGGCAGCAACAAAGGAGTAATTGCCATTTATCTTCAAGTGTCACAGCTGAGCTTTATGCTGTAAAGGACATTTCTACACGTGGAGCAAAACCCCAGCCCGGGCAGCAAAACTTCCCTGCTTTGCTCATGGAGATTCAGAATTATTCCTCCTTCTCTGGGGATCACAAGGAATCAGTGAGAGAATATAAAGGCTGTGCATGAGATTTTCCAGTACTGACCTACTTCTTCTCTCATTAAAATCACTGTGAGTTTTACCATTGACTTTTCAGGCAGAGTCAGGCCAATATTGTGTGCTAATGAAATTGCTTTCCAAAAAGCTTCTCCAGTAGTTGTGTCCAACTGTTCCAAGCCATGGGTCACAATAGGATTTCAAAAGCACTGAGGAGACCATCAGCATTGTGAAACGTATTTCCTGGCCCTGGGTGGCTCAGATTTGCTTCTCATAGGCTGTGGCAGGAAGGAGAAACCACACAGAGGGCCCTTTCTGGAAGAATCTGTGCATTTGCCTCTGTGTTCTCCTCCTTCAGGTCTCCCTCGTCTTGTGGAGGAACCTGGCAGGAATACAGAGGGCTGAAATACCCCAGCATGCAACACAGGGGTTGCATAAGACAGATGGTGTCAGGGATTTCATTGCTTTATTGTTTCTATCCTTTGAGCTTTAAATATTTAGGAACTGTTTTCCTTTTAATTATTTTATGATTTGCTCCAATAGTTCGGTGTTTCACACTATCTGGACCCTCAAGAGCCCAGAGAGCTCTGCCAGAGGAGCCCAGACACGATGGAAAAGGATTTTCTTTGGGTTCAAGGCATACCCACGAGAAGGAGCTTTACCTGGGTCAGGTTTTTCCTCGAGTGTCTACAGGAAATGCTGAATAAGCATAACAGCCTAAATGGATGGAAGGCTGATTTTCCTCGTATTAACAGCAGGATCAGAGCCAGGGATTTGGTTTGGGCCTAAAGGAACTGCAGGACGTAAAGCCGAGACCAAAAGAAAAACAGGTTTTTAAACTGTGTGCTTTAAAGTTAATGAATAGTTACGCTGCCTGGAACACCACGCAGGAAATAAAAACTCTGGGCTTTTTTCAACTCGTTACATTGGGGGATTTTCCTTTTTTTTCCCTTGCACAGTTTAGCAGTCAGAGATCTACAAAAGGAAGACCTGCGCATTCAGATAATTTGAGGGGATCAAATATATTTTTTTTTTTTTCCAAAGGAAAAAAAATGTGACCTATCCCAAAATCGTTGAGCTGAGGCTGTGCAAGGCTGCGAAAGCAGCAGCATTGTGCCCTCCAGTGACAGGAGCTGCTACAGCAGCGAGAGTGACATTCCTGCAAGCCCCCGGGGGACTCCTCCACACGGGGATTCTCGGAAAGTTGATATGAATTAATCAAAAATATGAAGTTAATCCAGTCTAAGTGAAAATATCTACATTCCACTCTCACCGCTTTCCTTTCAGCAGATGCCTGCCTGCTTAATTTGATCTTAATTTGCTGTAATCTCCCTACCCCTGGACATTCACAGAGCTGGTTTTGGCTTTTCGACTAAAATACATCAGAAAAGAATGCAGTTTCCACATCTGTAGGGAGCTGCCAGTTGGAATAATTTGATGCTCTTTGATGGGTAGTCTTGCAGGAACCAGCAGCTTTGTGGTGCACAAGACCTTGGTTTTGCAACTGGGTTCCAGAAGGAAATCCACTGGTTTGGGGCAGGCAGCTGGAATGAGGGTGCTCAGCATCCTGCCCTTCACTGACCTGGAGTCACTCCAAGGGCTGGTCCCTGGAAGGAAATGGGCTGAGATGTGAGAGAGGAGAGAGAGCCTGGAAGTGTCCAAGGCGAGGTTGGACGGGGCTTGGAGCAGCCTGGGACAGTGGAAGGTGTCCCTGCCCGTGGCAGGGGGTGGCACTGGGTGGGATTTAAAGGCCCCTGTCAACCCAAACAATTCCATGTTTCTACTCTTTAATTGGATCTTCGTTTAGGTTTCCAGCACTCGTGTGCACCAAGGGCATCCCCCAAATGTGGGCAACCCAAAGGTCAATAGGGGTGTATTTCTGTAAAAATGGAATGATTGAAGACTGAGCCTTGTTCTTCTGCACGGAGGGGATAAAACCCCTGAGGTGACAGGTCAGAGCTGAACTCTCTTTTGTTGTTTGAAGTGTGAGCATCGATGCAAGGCTCCCCTGCCTTCCTTTTCTTGTGAACAATGAACTGCATGCAGAGAGAAAAAGAGAAATCCCCTGTGCCAGGGGAGGGGCAGCTTGGACTTCAGGAAGAATTTCTTCATGGAAAGGGTGGTCAGGCGTTGGAAAGAGCTGCTCAGGGAGGTTTGGAGTCTCTACCCCTGGAGGTGTCCAAGGAAGGCCTGGACGTGGCACTGAGTGCTCTGGGCTGGGGACAAGGTGGGCATCGGGCACAGGTTGAACTTAATGATCTTGGAGGTCTTTTCCCACCCCAATGATTCTGTGATCCCAAAACAAACAGGAAACTGAGAAAGGAGAACGAGACCAACAAAGCTGAACAAGAGGCAGCATTTTAGAAGAGTTGTGTTTTGTTGCTCAGGGTGATGTGAGCGGAGGTTCAGGGGTTGATGAGCAGGAGCTGCATTGTCTGGCACTGGCAGTGCTGAACAGTCCTGCTGCACACAGGTCTGCCTGAAACGTGGGAAGAGGGAAATCCTTCCTCTCCAGTGAAGTGATCATATGGAGAACAGCTGTAATTGAATTAGAGGCTGATTTAATGAAATGCTATTGGAAGTGACACCGCCTTGCACCGTGGTGGCAGCCCTTTGGAGCAGCACTCAAAGCAGCTGCCAGGTGGGAATCACCAGCTTTTAACTCTCATTTCCTGGCTTTTTTCTCCACTTCTTTTTCTGAAGGGGAAAAGTACAGAGAGACCTCAGCTTACCCAGACGTGAGCAAGTTATCCTTTGCACAAAAAAGAGATCGTTTGGTAAAACAGATTTTTTTTTTTGGTCAGATCACGGTAATGCATCAACTTTCTGAGTAATATTTTCAGTTTGCACATTTTTTTCCATACCCTCATGGAGTTTTGAAGGGGAAAAGTTGGGTTGCAGAGCAGAAGAAGTTGTTGGTTTGCAATAACTGTGTCATTGAAGAGAAGGTGCAGGTTCACAAAACCGCCTCAAGTTCCCTGGGTGTTTCCCATGGTGGGGCTAATAGAATTCATCACTTCATGAAGGATTAAATAATTTGGTTTTTAAAGTGTGTCATACAGTATGAGAGGTCTCTTTGCTGTCATAATTGGTCTCCATTTTAATGGGATTCTTCTACGATAAAGGCATAAAGCTTGGAGATATTGACTGAAAGCTCTTTAGGGTTCTTTGGTTTAGTTTGTTTAGCACCAAGGAGAAAATTATTTTAAATTATCCCATGTTATTGGACTTTATCTTCAAAGTAATAATTAGTAATAATGGATTAACACAATCGGATTTCTGCAGAGCAGGAAAAAAAGTCAGTCTTTTGCTCTCTTCCAGTCCCTGGTACCAAAACTTTCTTGGCAGTGGTGAACACGTGACAGGGACAAGAACTTCCATTGTAATGGCAGTTCAGAAGCAAAAGTATTAATTTCTATATTTGCTTTAAATTGATCGAGCCACAGCACTGTTGTCTTGCTTTAGTTCAAAAGATAAGCAACTCTGTTTAAATGGATGCTGAAAGAAAAAAGAAAAAAACTATGAATAAAAAATGTCCCAGACATGATTGGGCTGGTAATTCCTGATTAGAAATCACTGCTGTGGTTTAGTGCTGTAGAACAAATTCACAGCTGTCTGAAGGTGTTACATTTAGAATAGTCTCGTTTGTAAATCATTATCCAACTTTGAATGCACTTTGGGGGGTTTTGCTTTTTTTTAAATTATTTTTTTAACCTTATTTACAAGCAGCTTGTTGAAACGGTTCCTATTTCTGCTCTTCATGTTGCCTTCCTATTTAGTTATTAGGGCAGCAGTCTTTAAAAGGCAAATTTATTCATTACAGAGGAGGACCTTGCATAATATAGAATTCATGCTGTTTATTGAAGCCTGAAAAAATAATTATGGAATTTGTGCATGAAGGAATAGAATTTACACGTGTTAGTAGGATGATATTGTTGTTTGTGCACCAGAAAAAATTTGTTTGCCTGAGGCCAAAAAGGTGTAGCATTTCACAGGACTCACTTATCAGAAGCCTCCTAACTTTGTAGGAATTATTACATGGATTTGACTGCCAGCCGTCCTCTTGCCTGAAATAAAACAAAATAAAAGTCAAATAAGAGCCTTCAGCCATTTTTTCCCCAATGGTTTTGAGGTATTTGGCCTCATTTTGACCTTTCTGATCTGCTCAATTTAGCTTGTCCTAGGGAAGGTGCAGCTCAGGCAGTCTGGGGCTGTGCTGAGCAGTTTTTTGGAGGGCTGATGTCTGTCTTGAAGAGAAATTGCTCAGTTTTGGATGCGTGAAAAATTTAAAGGTGTATTAGATTTGCCTTAGTTTTCTGTAGAGGTTTCTGTTATGAAAGTTAAGCTATAGCTTTAATTTTATTGTCTCCATGAATCTGCCTACTGAATGTTGTCGTTTGAAGCCAAGTCATTTTTACTCAGTTGTTTTATTTATATTTGTAAATATTTCAGAAACCAAGGGTATTTCTAATTGCTTAAATCACAAATTATACAGCAGAAGGCTTTGGACTGAATGCTCATCTCCCTCCAAAAAAATTAAGCATAGAAAACAATAAAGACAGCAAATAATAAAGACAATATTATAACAAACAATAAAGACAGCAGCAGAACACATGGTCAGCTTTAAATGAATATTGTAGACATTGTTTTTCCTTTGTAAATCAGAATTTCAGTGCTGTTTATTCAGTAGGAAAAGTAGAAAGGGACAAGAGGGTCCCGTATCTGAAGCTCCTTCCCCTGCAAGACCCCACCTGGATAATTTCCATGTGAATTAAATCTCTGGAGGCTTTGGTCAGGATAGACATCATCCCAAATATATCCCTAAAAACATAAAAATAAACCATCAGAACCTCTCCCTTCAAATATTGTCACCAGCAAGGGACCTCCAAACTCTTCAAGCCAAATGTTTGCGTTTCTTTGAGACAAAGCAAACATACCCAACCTTCTAATTTCCCAACAGCTAAATTAAAACGGATGCAAAATGGTGTTTTAGGACTCATGGAGCCTCCTGCAGTTTTGCAGAAAAAAAATGTATGAAAAATATGTGCTATTTTATGCAACAGCAATTTGGACTGCTACAAAAATAATTACTTTTAAAATCCACGCTGCACATATGCAGATGGTTAACAAAGTCTGGCTCAGCCACCAGATGAAAATGATATTGGGAAAATCCATGCTGCAGAGATAGTGCCATTCCATTAGAAATGTGCAAAGTATGCAGAAACATTACAGCCAGATTGTTTTCCAGAACGGCCTGGATCTCAGAGCCAGATGTTTTATTCTTCGCCTATCTCGTCGTAGCTTCACAACTGCTGCTCTCTGGGTTTGTCCAGCCTAGGAGAGGACATGGGAGTTTTAGATGTGCTATCGAGTGCTGCTCTGGGACAGACTGGAGGTTCCAGCCTGGTAATGTCTCTCCCAGCTCCCTCCTGGTTGTTCCTGCTCCCTGAATCACACAGGGCTCGTTTGGGTTTAACTCGTTTTGGTTTGCAGCCCAAGTTTAGCACATGGCAGTGGTAACACTGCAAAAGCAGAGCTCTTGTGGCAGGCAGGACATCCGAGCCCGCTGGAATAAATGGGATTTGGGGGCACGGAATGGCAGGAATGGGGTGGGTGAGCACTGCTCTGCCCTCGCTGACCGCACTCCCAAAGTCTCCTCGCCTTTGTCTCAGCGGAAGTTTGCTGGTTATAGGAAAAACCTGTCTTTGGAGATTTCCCTTGTTTTATAGATCCAACCCTACATTCTGCCGAGCTGAGATCTGTAAGATTTAAAAGTAGATATTTTGCTGCATTTTTAGAGAACGTTGGTATTTATGTATTCCAAAAACTGCCCTTTAGAGGCTTCCACAGAACCTTCCCTCTGCAGGGGATCATTGCCAAGGGCAGCAGTACCTTTGCACCGACCTATGAGCAGCATCAGACATTTACAAGTATCCAAAAATCACATTTTTTGGTGAAAGTTATTTGTTCAGTTAAACCTGGCTGTTAAACAGTAAATTTTCTTTTTTTTTTTCTTTTTCCAGAGCATGGCTTTTCCCAAAATTTCTGAAGCACGAGTGCATTCTGTAGCATACAGAGGGATTTTTATCCTGAATTAAATCAATTTCAGTTGTCATCCTTTATCCTTATTACTGAGTTACTTAATTAGTGATTTCTGAGAGCAGCCATAACTGTCACAGATACTGTGGGAGAGTCATCAACACTCTGCACGTTGATATAATTGCAGTTTTGTTATCTTTTCAAGTGTTCTTGTTAAACACCACGTGCTATTGACAATGTTTTGCCCACAGTATTCCATGATTGAAGGAAATCCTTCTTTAAATCAGTATGGACTGCAGTTGTAGGAACCTCCTACACTGCAATCCAAGTTCTGCCAGGAGCAGGTGTCAGGAAAAGGGTCTAAAACATGGTTTAACAAGCATGTGACAATAAATTAAGGAAATACATTTGGATATGTGAGGAAGAAATAGCTTCCACCAAAGTACTCCTCTCCTCCCAGTCACAGCTGTGACTTTTGCATATGTATTAAGCCCTGCAAGGAGAGCTAAGCTCGGAATTTGGCAGTAATAGTCTGTTCATAAATATACATGAAATGTGAAAAAAGAGTTGACGGAACTGGGAGTGAGCACTGGCCAGGGTAAGCACACAGTACCTTGAGATAAAAATTGCAATTCGTTGTCAGCACATGAGGCCTCTGCTTGGAACTTATGAATGTAGCAGTGCCATTAGATTCTCTCATCTATTCTGCATGACTTATAATTGAATAGAGTATTAACAAGTGAGTGGTTGTTTAAGGGGAGAGAAGGAACCTTCTACCCAGGCAGTTCAAGGTTTAATATCTTCTCTCCAACAGAAACAACTTGTTTAACATTCAAAGAGAGATTTTGGCTTTTTCTCTCCACTCACTTTACCTCCACAAACCAGATGGCAAATGTCTCACGGAAAGAGCCAGTGCAAACAGAGTCTGCATCTGCCCGCCCTCCTGTTTGCCGTGCCAGCAAAGGGGAAACGTTATTAAATTTAGGGTCTTGTATTAAACACTTGCAACTACGTTTCCAGTTTTTCCCATTTTGCCTTCCCACACTTTGTTGAGCCAAGCTACTGACAGTTTTTACTTATTTTGAAGTATAGCAGGGAATGAAATGTATTTATTGACATTGTATTTCATGTGGCATCTTCCAACAAGGAGCAAGTGTGCCTTTGACTGGTATTTAATATTTTCCCCTGGCTCGTATTTGATAGTTTTTCACTTACATGTGCACAGAAATCTCCTCATTTCCAAGGTAATTGTCTGTGATTTGAAAGCAGGATTATCATGTAAATAGAGGTTTTATATATATATATAGATATAGATGTATAGATATATATGTTTATATACCTCTAGAAGCCTTTGTGGTGAAGGGGAATCTTTAAAAAGGGAAGGATATTGGAACAGCAAGGGTAACATAGCAAGAAAGGAAATTAAATACTGGATTGGACTGTGTTTAGTAAGAGCTGGTGGTTGCACCTCACTTATTTCGTATCGAACAGATTCTAGTTTGATTTAGCAATTCTACAACATTTAAACTTTCACATTTAGGGTAGCCAGAAAACAAATGAGATTATTACTCAGGTTTTATGTTGTTTGCATCACCACTGAGAACTTTCCAGAAGAGCATCACCTTCAGAACATTGCCTTCAGATTTCTGGGGTTTTGCCTGTGCCCTGTCAGCCAGTGAGAGCCAAGACACAGGAAGAATGGCGCATATGGAAAATGTTTCCATATTTCTCCCCGTGAAAATCTACTTGGCATTAATATTATCACATGAAGACTTTGATTACTGGCTGATGAGAGGAAAAGCGACGTAATAAATCATGATTTCAATGAGTTCATGTGGGAAGAGTAGATGTGCTTTAAAGGACACGTTAAATGATGACAAAACACAATAGTACAGGAATTTCTGGTTCAGGTTGGTGGCAAAGAGGAGTTTTTTTAGAAAGGAAGGATGTTGGAAGAGGAAAGAAAGCAAATTAAATATTGAGTTGGATTGTGTTTAGCAAGAGCCAGTGGCTGCACCTCACTTAATTTGTGTTGCACATATAGATATTTTCTTTAACTCGTTATCATTTAACTTCCTCCTTGGTGAATATTGCAGTGGAGAGGTATTTATTGCAACGTGGCTTTAACATGGGTTTGAAATACTCCAGAAACCAGATTAAAAGTATATCGTTAAAACAGACACATTTGAAAACGACAGCTGAGGAGTGGTAGAGCTTCCCTGGACCCTTTTCTGAAAGCACCACTACTATTTTCACTTCAGGGTGAGAAGAGGGAAATGAGATGTTTTAGACTACACTTGAAATGGAAAATAGATGTGATCAGTTCAAAGAATCAGGGGAGATTTTGTTTGCATAAGTTGTAGCTGCTCTACACAGTTAACCTTGAAAGCCTTCTGTCAAAGAAATGCTGTTTTGTTGAAGAAGTACCAAGTCTCCTGCTCTGTGATACCTCATTATACAGGAATACCTTGCATTCCCAGGCACTCTAAACACCATTATCTGCTACTTGTCCATTTGAAAAGCAATGTCCAATTTGCTTATCCAAAGGAAATAATGGTGTTTGTGGAGAATTCACATTAGTTCCGAGCAAAAGTCCTCACTGGAAGTTAATGCTTGGACTGACTGACTCATGGTGCTTTCAGGCAGCAGTGTAATTTAAAGAAATACAGATGTATTTTAAAAAAATATCAGCTTTTCCCAATGAGTTTTTAAACTTGCACCACAATAACTTGATGGATGGGTAGTAATTACAGGCAACATGTACAGCAGAGCTTGAGGAGGATTTCATTAAATCCAAAGAAGAAGGAGGACTCTGAGTAGGAGCAACCACCAGATTTATTGCCAGCACTGCTCCTCAGCTCTGTGTTCTCTGCAGAAGAAATGTGGAGCTTTCAGAGAGGCTGGGAGGACACAGGAGTTGAGATCTCACTATGAAAGGCTTTGTTTTAAGATGTTGGTGTTTAGCAGCATCATCATCACCTTGGTGTTCTCCAGACCACTGAAAGCACCCCATAGCCACAATTCCTCATTCAAAAAAGCCCCCAGAGCTGTTAAGCTCCTCTCTGTCGCTTCTTTGCTTTATTCTTATTCAAACCCCCCAGTAATGTGGTGGTTTTCCAAGGAAAACTCCATCCCTGTGGGGTGGTTCCTCAAGTGGCCCAGTTAACAGCAAAGTCCTTTCTCCCTCATCACATGGAATCCCTGCCAAGTTCAAATAAGGTGCAGATTATTTGTTTACCTCAAAGTTGTTGATGGCAGTGCAGAATAACACAGCACCTGCCAAAAAAAAAGCCCATGGGATCCCACCAGGAGCTGAATAAGAGCATTCCTTGCTGATACTCATTTTTTGAATTTTCCTGCTTCATTAATCACTGTTTCACTTAGGATCTCCTGCCCATGGATCTCTGCTCAGCACAATATTAGGTCAAACGCCTTACAACAGTTTAAGCCATGTAATCATCTTTATAAAAGCAAACATGTAATGATAGCAGGGAATGAAATCAGGTTTGCTTGGCATGACCTATTTTCCTCCAGCAATGCTGACAAAGGTTAGGTTCCAAAACTTCCTTTTGCTTATAATTGTTTTATAACAACTCAGTCTATTTAAAATGCGAGTTCGGGGGCTTTTGTCCTGAATCCAGGTTAAGTTCTTGCATTCCTGACAGGGAGAGCAGCTCACAGTGAAAATCCTGCAGGACAAATACTGCTCCATAAAGTGGGGTGGGTGAGCCCTTAAAGTGGGGGGTGACTCTTGGTTTGGTGTCTTCTGCAGCCATCTGATACTGGGGGAAGGGAAAAAGGGGGGATCAGAGATATGAAATGCGCCCTGATATGAAAATAAAGCACATGGAAGCCTTTGTGAGGCTGCTTTAAGAAACATTCTTATATTGGTGAAGTTTGGGATACTAAACACCCTGGATTTATTAAAACCCCATCTCAATTTCTCTCGCTTTTTGGATTAGACTCATTGACGTGATTTTTTGTTTTGATTTGAAGTACAATTGTATCATTATCATTATGGTTTCCCTGTAACTTTTAGCCTGCTGGATGGTGCCTCACCAGCTCAGTTGTACCAGCAGCTGCTCAGACTCAGCCTTTTGGTATCAATGACAGAGCTTCCATCATTAATTCCCTTTTAAAATCTCAGTTTCCTAATAGGTGAAGCAAATGGGTGCCGTTCAGGCGTAAAAGTGAATATGGAGTGAGAGAAAGGCTGGGATACAGCAAAGTGCTGAATTTGGAGACAGAGAGCACAATGGGCAGCTGGGGAGATCCCTTCAGTGAAACGCAGCCAGGATCAGATCGGAGTTGGGATGTGCCGGGGCAGGCAAAGCCACTTTCTGTAAAATCATTGCAAAATTCAGAGCTGGAGAAATGCCATTAATAATGTCAGGATCCAGGTCTGGCTGCTTTGTGTTGCCTTTGTGCTGCTCATGTCTGCACCTTACAAACCACGTGAAAGTCTTGTCTTCCTGAAGAATGGGGGATGATTTTAAATGTGCACTGAAGTGCATAAGATAGGAAATATGAGTTCTATTTTTCATGTATTTTAGCTGGTAATACTGAATTCCTCTCTATTTTCTCCTTCAGACAACTCAGTGATATTAAAACCAGCAGTTTGGGGATTGTGTTGTTGAAAAAGAAATGATTGTGCAATTATTTTTAAAAACATGTTAAGAATAGTTTTTACATTTGAAAGAAGTCATAATTGTTATTTATCCATAGCTCAGAACGTGACTCTGAGCTTTGCCTTTTGATGAAATGGAACAAATATGATGGATAAGAGTGGGATAGAAAAATGACCTTTTCAGATGAGGGCTTGGAATCTTACCGTGGCTGAGAACAAATCAGATGCTGCCAGCTCTTCATCTGTGCTTACACTGTTCCTCATTTGTTATTTCTGGCTAAATAACTTTTTAAAAGGTAATTAATATTGTTTCAATAAGATATCATAGTTTGAAAATAGTCTGAAACTGCTAAAACATGAACCCCTGGCAGCAAAACACAGCATAAGTTACACAACATTATATTGGAGCTTAATTGAAAAGGTAAAAATAGAGGAACTGATTCAATTCTGGAATTGATTGACAATAGAATATTTTGTATTTTTACACAGACAGCAGAAAAAGTGGGTTTACATTTTTTTATTAAGTTCATTACTCAAGTAATTTGTAATTCCATACATTAAGGTGGATTATGATTATTACTTAGGAGTAGTTTTTGCTTTCCCACTTCCCCCCCTTGTGGATTTGCTCTCTCACCTGAGAGCAATAAAAATTTTGTCCTCTTTCTGAATTCTTAAGAGCAGAACACGTAATAGTCATGAAGTCTTTCTCTGCTGGTGATGTGGCAATGTGATTTCTGTTGATAATTAATTGTAATTAGGCTAGAATTTTCCACCATGAGAACAGGATGGGAAGGTTTGTAGTCAGCTCTAATTTGCCCATGGCTGTAGCCACATCCATGGATAAACACAAATGCCTGGAGCTGTCCCCCATCACATCCACGTTTCTCTGCCTGAACCATCTCACTGTCATCTGCTCCTTTTCCATCATCTTTGAAATTCCAACTGAAATTCCAACATGGAACTTCTTTGCTTCCCTGTTTGCCCCCAACACTGCTGGGTTTGTAGGATATTTTCATGATTCCTCTCTCGAAGTCGTGTCTGAATTATGTTTCCGTTTTCATTAAGAGTTGGATTTATCTTTAAGACCTTGCATTAGAAACCTGATGAAACCAGATGTGAGACACTTTCCATTGTGAATTCCTGGGACTGTACAAGCCCTCCAGCAGCAGCCTGCACAGGCCTAGGTGAGATAAATGGTGCAGATCCCACAGCCTCCTGTGCAGTGCTGGGGATGAAACCATGACTGCATTTCACAGATGAGGAAATGAAGGAGTTGGGCAGATGAAGAGAATTCCAGAAGCTGCTTCAGTGTAGGAGAGTTAGAAGTAGACCCAAGGGGTACTTGCTGCTGATTTTTCTCTTTTGTCTCCCTTGTTGCTGCCCACTCTCAAGCATTGTTTCAGTGTTTTTCTTTTAGCTGACCTTTAAATATCAGACTTTCTTTTTTCCCCTTCTTCATCACTTTAAGGAAGCTTCAGGGCATGTTTCAGGGGTGCTGGGTAGTTATCTCTGTAAGGGTTAAGTCTGTCTTAGTGCTCCCCAGCCTCAGCAGGGCCTGATGGTTATGCCAAAAGACATCCCCTTCAATTCCCTCAGCAATCTTCCCCCAAACCAGCAGAACTCATTCACCTTCCCACGGTGAGATACTGTCGCAGTGTCGGACACGAACGCGCAGAGTCAGACAGCAGGTCAGGACCACTCAGCAGGGCGAAGGGCCCTGCCCTCCTTTATTCTCACCTTTTTATACCTCTCTTAAAACAACCACACATTGGTAGATGAGGTTAACACCTCTGCAATTTTACAGGATAGGAACATAGTCTATCATCTTTCTCCGCCTTGGAGAAAGGAATGAACAACAATCCAAAAGTTCTAAAAACATTCTAGGCCGTTTAGAAAAACAAGAGCTATGTTTATAGAAAATGCATGAGAACTTCTACTACAAAAGTAAAAACACAGAACAGTAGAAAAACCAGGGCGACAAGATACCATCGTGCAGTTCCAGCAATGCAAGCCCGCAGTGCCTCTTCATCCTCTGCCCCTCTGCCTTGTGCCCTTTTTCACTGATGGATCCCTTCACAGAACCTGAACCCAGGCTGAACCCCCTCCCCACCTCACACTCATGGCCTGCAGTGCCACTTTCTGGCTTCCCCTTTCTTTCCTCGTGTTTGCACTGAAAATCCCGTTCTGCCATCAGCTGACGTTTTAAATCCATTTGCAGTGACTCAGCACTTCACGAACCCATCCACTGAGGCACGGCATTGTTGAGATACCCACGACAGCAAAGGGTGAAACTCCTTAATCCACTGTGTTTAACTCATAATGGTTGGCTTGAACTGGATATGAACATTTGGGAAACCACATGGAAAAGATGCTTTTACTCTGGAAATTGTGTAACCACTGACACCTCAGAGGACAATTTGGACCACTTCTGCAGGATAATGACCCTCCCTTGTGCTGTAGCACCATTTCTATTGCTCTTCTGCACTGCTTGGCTCAGGATGCTGGAGAGCCTGAACATTGTTGGGATCCCTCTTGCTGGGATAGCAGCACCTGGTGTTGGCCTGGAGGAGACAGACCAGTGAGGAGCTGCAGAAAACCCCACCGGTTTCCTGGTACAGTCTCCAGATTTTAAATTCCCGTAACTAAACTGAGAAGATTAAGTTGTGCTTTGTGTCTAAAGCTCCTGCAGTCTCCTGATTTTCCAGAGCCATAACCCTTGCCTCTCCCAGTTTCTCTCCAGATAGGAAAATTTCCCCAATTAATTTTATTATGTTTCATTCTGCCTACAGTGCAGGAGTTGCTGATATTGGAACTGTAAATACCGTGAGGGCTGCAAAGGGACTCTTTCCTGTAGTTGCACCTTCTTTTATTTTAATGAAGATTTTTGTAAAGTTTTCCAAGCTCATGTGGGAGTTAATCAGATGCGAGGCAGAAAAATGTTGATAGTTATGGATGACCAGAAGTACCTGAGGGAAGCAGGAGCTGGCCCTGCTTGTGAGATCCTTTCTTTAATGATTTTTTTTTTTTATGAAAGCCCTTTTTTTCTTGCCTGTACCTGCTGAATGACTCTGCCCAGTCCTCTGTCTTCATGATAGCATAGAATGGCACTCACCATACTCTCTTCTCTTGATGTTTGATTTGCCTCCTTGCTCTGAGGAGCCAGGATTTTCCTCTCTATTCCTGGATATCAGAGCCACTGCAGCCCAAATTGCACTTTTACAGGTACAATGATGCTCTGTTGTTGGTTTTTTGTGTCTTACAGCTGATTTCTTTCTTTGTTAAACGGGCCACAGTGAAGAGCCACACTCTCTATTCTCAGCAGTTCCTGTGCACAAAGGGGATGAAGGACAGTTCAGGTTTTTCTTTCTGTTTGCTGCCTTTTTGCTTTCAAGATGCACAAACAACTTGGCAGAAAGTGCCCTGAGAAAACCTGGGCTTACAGAATGTACGAGCCCCGGTTCAGACCTGCACACTTGAGTGCTGCTTCTCTCCTGAAGCACTTGGTTACTCAACATTTACTTCTATCAAACAATTTAAAAAGAAAAACCGCACAACAGAACACTTAAAAAGCTTCAGCTGAGTGCTTAAAGATTTTTCTGAAGAGAGCTGGAACTAAGCATGTGTTTTTATTTAAGTGGGTGCTGAAATCTCAGCTGGATCCTTGCCATGATTCTGCAGTTTCTATTCAGGCTTGGTAGGCTTTGCCCATCAGGAAGAGGAGGAGATGTTTGGCAAAACAGGAAAATGAAATTGTCCCCCCCACAAGCCATTGGCAGGCAAACAGAGGGAAGAGAGAAACCTTGAAAATAGTTTTCATTACAATTTCAATTGACTGGACTTCATTTTCTTGTCTGCAGTTCACTTTTGGGGTACTTGATGCATGTCCACCTCTGGACAGACCCAATTTGTCTCTCCTGTGTATTCTCTGTCTCTGTCTTAGATTGAATCCTGCCTGCCTGGGTACTCCTCTCTTCTCCTACCTGCAGATAAACCATATTTGCTGTGCTGATTTGAGTGAAATACCGACTCTGATGAAGACAGCTCGGGGTTTGACTGCAGCAGACAGGTTTTTATCTTGCGTGGCAGAAAACGACTGTGTGACCTGTAGCATCATCTGCACCAGCCAAGTGTGAAATCAGCTGTGCCAGGCAGCTCATACGCTGTAATGAGGGAATAATTCCTCTGTGGAAATAAAAATATTCATGCTGTGGCACAGCTGATCTCGGAACATAGAGACATCCAGCGGGAAAGGGGATTTGTCAGCCTTTCTCCTTTGCTGCTGCTCACAGCTGACACCTCACAATAAACCCACTGTGGGTTCAAGGCTCTGCTACAGCGAGAGCTGTGTCTCCAGGAAAGGACAGGATTTCAGAGCACAGATGTTTGCAGAGGGATAAAAGGTCTGAGCAGCTCTCTGAGTGCTGCAGCGGGGAGCTCTGACCTGTGATGTGTTTGGTACCTGTGGCAGCTCTTTCAGAGAATCACAGAATGGGCTGGGTTGGAAGGCACCTTAAAGATCATCTGTTTCCAGCCCCCTGCCGTGGGCAGGGACACCTTTCCCTAGACCAGCTTTTTCTGAATTTTTAACCCCTGGAATGACATTTTCCCTTTCTCTCCATCTTGGCTGGTTTTTGTTTTAATAGCCATGTTTAAATCTATACCACTGGAAAGGTATTGTTTTCTTGAGGATTCCTGTTACACCCTTCACATCTGCAATCCCAGGAGCAGATAATTATTAGCAAGTGGCAAAGCTTAAAAAGAGCAGTGCACATTCCCCATCTCCCTGGTGGCTGAAAGGCTGCGGGCAGCGGGTTGGACCGGGCTGCAGAACACGACTTTCCATGGCATTGATGCCGTGAGCTAAAGGGTTTCTCCCTTCAGCTGGGAAGTTTTCCACAGCAGCTCAGCACATAAGTGCTGTGATTTAGCAATTTTACATGAATTTGCCTTTTGGATTAATCTTTGACATCTCGAATTTGGCGTTCACCGGAAAGATGCGCTGCCGTGGAGCGAATTAGTTCTACTGTGGCAGTCGAGAAAATAGGCTCATGCCTTTGAGAGGCCAGGAGAGGAATATTCCGGGAAGCAATTTGAGCTGATACTGTTGGGAGGGTAATATTGCCTGACAGATCTGCTGTGACAGCTGAAGATGTGCCGGAGCACAAAATAGAAAAAGAAAAGATTGTTGTTAGGCCAGCAACAAGATGAAACCCTACTGCTTGTGACAGCTGTTGGCAGCATGATATCACGGTCCTCAAGCTTTGCACAGATCTGGAGTATTAGAAACTTCAAGATCATGTTGGTTGTGTGTTTCTGGAGATCTTGTTAGGGGTAATGCTCCCTGACAGCAGCCAGCTGTAATTGGCAACGGGGATCCTTCAGATGCAAACGGAGAAACAAAAGCTCAGCGTTTTCGTGCTGATCCTCTCCCGGGGTCGCAGGTCACTGCTTTCCTGCTGGAACCATCTGCAGCTCAAAAAGTTAGGAGATTCCTTGTTTCTAGAGGATCAAAGGAAAAAATGAAATGGGAAGATGTGTAAGCAAGATTCAGCTCAGTGAGATGCAGAGGGATTTTTGGGAAATGGGGAAAGCTTTGCCTTCTGTTTGTTGAGGTGTAGAGTCGCAAGCCTGTGCTGGAGAAACTTTAAATTCCTTTAAAACTCTGTAGATCTCAGCAAACTTCCCAGCAGGGAAATCCCACTGAGAACTGATGTCCCTGTGTCCTCCCCTCTCCAGACACACTCCTGGCTATTCCCTCCCAACCTGGGCTTTCCAGGTATTTTTGCTGAGGCTCTGCCACCTTTCCAGCTTTTAACCATCAGGAAGCTGAGACAAGCCAAAGAGTCTCTGCTTGGGTCTTGCTGAAGCCTGAAATGCCTTTTTGGCAGCGTTCTCTGTGTCTTGGCAGATTTGGGGCTCTGGAGCTGCAGTGACTCTCCTGTTTCAGTGGCACTGTGCTTTGAGCCTCTCATCCATCAGAAAGGCCAAGAAGTATTTCCTCTTAGGAGAGCAGATTTCTGGGATTCCAGTGCTGTAATGGTTTTTTCTTCCCTCACCAGCTGCAATTACTGTCTTGCATTGAGTTCAAAGCTCAGCTTCGCTTGTTTGCTGCCTGATGTTAATTCAGAGTCTCTTTTGCATTCTATCTTTTATTGTCATATCTCTTTCAGCTGATATGAATCACCATAGCTCAGTAGGAGATGAGGAAATTCTGCTGATCTGCCCTAATATTTATGAAATATTTCTTCCTGTGCATTGTCTGATTGTGTCCAAACTATGCCCATGAAACCAAATGTGGGCATTCATCAGCTGAACTCCTTAAGAGTAAAGTTTTTTTATCAGATCAAGGTAAAGAAATAAACTGCATAAACTGCACCATCATCCAAGGGAAAACCTCCCCATAGCTCTTGATGCTGAAAAAAACAAATATTTTGAGCTGCAGAGCAAAGCTCTTCTCTCTTGATGTGTTATGATAAGGAGAACGTGTCTCAGGAGGTCATGAAAATTGTAAAACATTGCACTTCCCAAAGTGCAGCCGGAATATTTGTCCTGTCTGGAGTGTGACAGATTGGAGCAGAACGAGGGAAATCCAGGACCAAGCTGGTCCAAGGACAGAATCAAGAGATATTTCATGAATGGCACCTAAAAACAAGGCTGTGGCAAAGATTATCATAAAAGCTCCTGCCTTCCCTGAAAGCCATGGCGAGTACAAGTGGTTTATTGCTAAAATGAAGCACCTGCTTGTAGCTCAAGATGTGAGTCCAATGAATATGGGTTTTGTAAGAAAACCAACCACATCCCATAAAAACTGGTCAGGAATTGGAGAAAAGCATTGTCCTGATTTTGGCTGGGAGAGAGTTCATTCCTTCTTAATTCAGAGCGCTCAAAGCAGTGGAAGGTTGTTCCAAAGCCTTGCTGACACCTGGAAAATACCTACAAATATTACCAAAAAAAATTCCACCCATTTCTCGGGTGGTTTTTGCTTTGATTTTCCTTATTTCTGTTTTCCTTTTGTGCCTTTTCTTATTTAGCTGGCTGAGATGCTGGGCTGCCAGCTCTGGGATGGATGAGCTTTGCATGCAGAAGGTGTCAGCCAGTTTTACTGCACCTCTTTATACTCTGCCCACTCCATGCACCTCCGCCGTGCTCTGCCTCCTCACAAGGAGGGAATATCGGGAATTTCCGCGGCATCTCCTTCCTGCTCAGCCCGATAACAAAACAGACAGCTGGCAGAACTGGGGGGAGAAAGGGGAATGTGGCTGGGCTGAGTCGATTGCACGATGATATCGCTGTCTAACCTCAGAGCAGCTCATTTTTTGCAATCCACACGTCCAGCCATCAGTCAAAACAAAAACAAAACAAAACAAAAAAACCTCCAAAACCCTTTCCATTATTTTGGACAAGGATCTAATTAAGACCAGAAGTCTGGAGGGGAACAGCTCAGTGTCCTATGGCACATTTCCCAAACTGTTGGATTCTCTGCTGTTTTGTTGGTGGCTCTGATTGTATTGTCCGTGCCCTCACCTGATGGAGCTTTTTCGTTCAATATTATCGAGATCTCCCTGACAACCTGGCACCTCCTCTCTCGTGTGCTTCCTCTCTAACCTTTGTGGACCAGGCTGTGGGAGCAGCCAGACACAGGAGCTGTAGAAACTCTCCTGCCCCATCAGTGTGTGCTGCCCCTGGCTGAGCAACCGGCACAGCTCTGATAAAATGTTGTCTCCTGCTTTTCTGCCATGGAAGGGTTGTAGGGGAACATCTCTCACCAAGTTAAACGGCCTCGTTTCCCCGGGAGTATTGACCTGGCTGGAGTAAAATAAACACTCTTTGTTTCAGGTGGGACATATTTTATGTCTCTTTTTGGACATTTAAAGAGTAAAAATTCAGCAGTGTGCGAGGAAGCAAAGATAATTTTTTTGTACTTGCCATGCACTGGATAATTATACATTGATTACCTCGAGCCTAAGACAAGGAGAGATGATTTTAAACCAAAAGGGAAGAGATTTAGATGAGATATTAGGGAGGAATTCTTCCCTGGGAGGAGGGGAGGCCCCGGCACAGGGTGCCCAGAGAAGCTGGGGCTGCCCCTGGATCCCTGGCAGTGCCCAAGGCCAGGCTGGACAGGGATTGGAGCAGCCTGGGACAGTGGGAAGTGTCCCTGCCCATGGCAGGGGTGGCACTGGATGGGCTTTAAGGTCCCTTCCAACCCAACCATTCTGGGGTTCTGTGATGCTCTTGTGGAGTCTCGAAGTTCTCCTTTGGAGAACTCCTTTGGAGGGATTTTCTGCAGGGCTTTTGTCTCTTTAGTTCTCCGTTAAAAGCAATCTCTTGCCTCACCTGATCCTGTCCACCACCAAGGCATGGATGAACATGTCCTGGCCTGAGCGTATCCCAAATGAAATAAAGATGATTCTGAGAGGTTGGGTAATGACCAGGAGATAAAGCCAAAAAGTCTGACCCTGTCGTGTAATTAACCTTTCTTTTGAGATCCCACTTGTAAAGGTTGGCAAATTTTCCTCTTGGATATTATGGCATTCCCATATGTCTCCAGCTTCTCTGGGTGTGGGTTTCTGCAGCTTGCAGTGTGCTGTTGTGGGAACAGCCTGGTCCAAGGCACTGCCTTCTCCTCCTGTCATCAGCAGGAGACAAATTTAAGGGATAGGATCACTCAGCATCATCTTTTCCATGCTGCAGTCTAGTCTTAAGCCTGTTGGCAAAGCTTTTACCCTGCTGAATTCCTTGGTGATGAGTGTTATTTCTTTGACTGATGTGCACAGGCAGGGGAACATTTCTACATCATTGCCCAAACTTCCTAAAACATACTTAAATAATTTACATAAAATCCAAATCTGCATGTGAAATGTCCTCATGAGTCAAGGGTTTATTCACTGTGAATCCATTCCGTGAGTGGGAGGAAACCTAAACTGTGTTGGATGAAATGGCCTTTATAAAATATAGATCAATTTCCTAATATTTCTGTCAGATTCTTCTCACTATGTTTTTTTTTTTCCTTCTTTCTTCTTTCAGTCTGAAACTGCCTCAGCAGCCCCTTGCTCGCAGTGCTTCACGTGGATGTTAGCACTAAATCAGGAGAGTTTCTTCTGTGTCTGTCTCATTAAATATTATCTCTCTGATTTGCCAGTGTGGATGGTAATAGAGACATTAAAAAGGCATGTATCTGCAATTGCTTTTTAATGCCACTGCTATTTATAGGTGATTTTGGTTTCAGAGTAACATGGAAAGTCATGTGAAAACAAAGCTCTTGGTGATAAGGGAGTGCCAAGGAAAATTGATCATACATGAAGTTAATTAACTCAAGAAGTGTTAAGGATCCTAGAATGAAGCAGATTTCTGTGTGCAATGTGTTGTGGTTGTGCCAGTCAAACTCAGAGTTGTAGTAAATACTGCAATCTCATCAGCAGGGAAATACCATAAATTTTATAGTTTTGTATGAGCATTATTAACAAGAGTCACAGCAGTTCCAGGTATGACAGACGCAGCCTGATCCATGAATAATAGGGAAAAAAAAAAGTCAATTCAGTTCTGTGTGGAAATACAACCCTACATTTATCCAGCAATCCTGGTTTTCACTTGTGCATGACAGTTCCCACTGCAGAGCAAGCTCAGCTAGCTCAGAAATCTCCTAAAGGGTTTTACATCACTAGGAAACTTTCAATACATCACTTAAACCTTAGCTGGGGCAGGGGGGCTCTGCAGAATCCTGTTGAACTGTTTCCCAAAAGATTTATTTCTTCACATCTCTTACTATCTTCCAAGTTAGTAACAGCTACACAAAATAAAGCAATGGCTGCCAGGATTTCTCAGGTCAGCAGTAGTAGCATAAACTTGCTTCATTTAAGTGTGAATAAATCTGTGTGGTTTAAGAGGATGGGGCTCCAGGTACGTGTATTTCATATAGAAACAGATAAATTTAAGTATAAAATAAAATTCTACAGGGATTTTGTGTGTCCAACTTGGCCAAGAGCCTTAGAGAAGGCTGATTTTCGGGGAGCAGTTACCCAAGAGTTTGCAGCTCTCTCTGAATTAGCAATTCATTTTTAAGACTGATTAATGTATGTGAAAATGCATATAGTACTCCAAAGTATATTTGTGTGTGCACATATAGTTTCTGCATGCTTGACTCACGTCTGTATAGTATGAATAGTTTGCCTATAATCCTGTGGAACTTCATTTTCTGGCAGATGAGTCTCTATTAATTCCTAAAACCCTGAGCAACAGCAGAATTACTTTGCAGTGTTGGGGGGAAAACATTACAATAAAAATGAAGCATATTTTTAATTATCTGTAGTCATTTGGATGAAATCTATAATGAGCTTGATAAATGCTGATGCTCCAGGCATCAATTTTTCAAATGACAGTAGAACCAAAAATATCTGGGAAGGCATTGTTAGCTCAGACTGCACAATATTTTTGAGGTCTTGGTGAGTAGGAATAATTAAAATGACTTATGTAAGATAAGTGTCATATCTCTGTCAGCAACTAAATGTTAAATGTTATTATAAACTAATTACTTCCTTGACTTGAAAAGAAAATTATAATTTTGTGTCTTAACCACTAAAAGATGATGTCTGATCCTTCTCTCACCCAAACTCTTTACCAGCATGTCTGCAGTGACTTCACTGCCAAGAGATGCCCTCAAAGCGGGTGAGGAGCGAGTTTGGGCCAAAAGCCTCACTGCAGGGAGAAGTCAGAATCTGCTTCTGACATCAGCAGATTTAAATCAGTTTTTTCATCCGTTCCTAAATGAGTAAAAGAAGAGGGAGCTGATGCTGTGGGGTTTCTCTTTGGGGTTGTGAGTGCAGGGAGGAGGAGGGATGCTGATGGCTCAGCCCTCTGCGAGTCCTTCCTTCCCACATCCATCTGCTGCAGCTCCGTGCTCGCAGCCTCAGAGTCGTGGCTCACCTCTCCAAAGCCACAGGCATTGCTCTGATGCTCTCCTGCAGGCATTTGCTGTTGAACTGATGGCTTTAATTTGCTCATAAAGGGGTCTGACACATGGCAGAGTCAAGGAATTAGATTCAGGGGAGGTGCAGAGCAGAGAGAGAGGTGAAAAAAAAAAAAAAACAAAGAAAGAAATTAAAAACTAATTTACCCTTACTGATTTCTCTGGCTGTTCTTCCTCTGCTGCCTGAAAAATATGAGCATGGGGCCTGACCTGATAACAGAGGTGATGAGCAGTGTTATCTCCATTAAAGATCCCACTGATGCCACATCTTGTGCAGCTGGACACTGACCCGTGCCAGCCTCACACCCTGCTGTGGCACCCACTGGTTTCAGGCTTGTTTAAGAAAAGCACCAATGTGGTCGTGTTGCTTTGTGTTTTTGTGTGCTAAGGAAAATGTTTCTACTGCTGAAGAGTGCAATAATAAACCTCAGCATGCAAGAGGTGATGAAAGAAGGGCTGAGGGGGGAATAATGTAGGGAAAAGGAGAGGCAATGGAGAGATGATGAAGAAAGGTTAAGGCAAAGTGCAGGGAACGCAGGAACGTAGTGGATGGGTAGGAAAGAGAAAGGAAGGAGGAATATTTCAACCCCCTCCTTTCAGCTGCCTCTACCCTATAAGCTCACTCATTGCTTGGTACCTCAGGCCCATGGGCCTGTTTTGAATCACCTCATCCCAATTTTAAGTCATATTTTGAAGCAGAATTAGTTGGAAATGAGCCATCATCTCCTGAAAGTATAGCCTAATGCTACTTGAAATATCCCTCCAGGCTTTCCCAGGCCACTGAAGTGCCACATTCCAGCTGCTGATCAGAGTCTGGGATGTGTTCCCCTGTCCAGGGGCTGAGGGTGGGAGCAACTCCCTGTCTTTGAGGATGCGCTTGTGTGAGAAGTGGTTCAGGAACAATGCAGTGACACTTTTGTGCAAGAAATGGTGCTGCTGGCAAAGCCAGAGAGCAACTGTGGGGTTTTTGGATGGGGGAATAATGTTAACAGGCGTTAACATGGGTCTGTGAGCCCACATAGCTCTGCTTGCTCAGGTAACAACCACCCTCACATGCTAGAAAACCACGTGAGCAGTCCCAGGCAGCCTCCAAACCAAACCCCTCAGGTTCCTGACACAGTGGGAATCCTCCTGGCTGTTCTTCTGTCCCACTAAACTTGTGCTGGGCACTGAAATCAAAGCCTTCTCCACAGGAGCAGCCTCCAGAGCACAGCACGCTGTGACTGTGCTGTGAGCCTGAGCACAGGGCTGCAGGCTGGTTGTGCTACCAAATTAATTGATCTTCATGGAAGTCACTGCTTTAATTGGGAAGGAAGAGTGGCAGGAGGCACTGAGAGCACCCTTGTGAGCTCGTGTTTAATCTCAGTTTCCACCCTGCATTGGTCCCTGGCTCACACAGGATTCGGAGGCAGAGCAGGAGCAGTGTTTTGGGGACATGTAGAATGTTTCTCCTCTTCATGAGTTATACCCTTAATACTGGCCACTGTTGGAGACAGAATACAGGACTAGGTGAACCTTTGGTCTGATAACCTGCAGCTCATTTTAGGGCTTTTGCACCCATTGAGTTTTAAAGCAGATTGATAGACTTGAGATTTAAACAGATTTAAATGCAAAGATCTCCTTATGATCTCTGCCCTCCTCACACAGGGTTTTTAAAGGTTAGTGAGAGGGACAGTGAGGCACAGGGCAGAATGAAGACATATCTCTAAAAGTCCATGATTCTGCAAGTGAAATACGAGCACAGCCTGCTTAGAGCAAATGGTCCATGCTTGTGGCAAGGAGGAAATTGTGGGTTTAGTAAAAACAAAAATACGGTTTCATGTTTCAACAAATTGGCAGGAATGGCAATAAAACTTCTCAAAAATTAAAAATGCAAATGCAAGCGTACAGGCACACACTCCCAAGCAAGAATAAGGTACAGAGAGGACGTAATTGTTGGTTGGAGTCTAAGGATAAACTTAGGCTCAGTGACTTTTCATTACTGTAAGAGCTTGGCTTCCTAAAAGTGTTGCAGATGCTTGCAATAACCTTTTGTAATCCCTCAGCACTGTTTGCATTTCGTTAGTTCTATTTTAATAAGTTCTGATTTTTCATTGGAGTTACTTAAATTTCTGTGTTTATAAATTTTCTGTGTTAAGAGCAGTTTTCTTGGATCTCTTATACAGAATTCCGTAGTAGTCTGCAAATGTTCAGATGCAAGTACAGTCAGACAATTTGCCCAGTGACATCTGTTCAGCAGCATAATTTTACTCAGCTACGAGTGACATATTTAATTAACTGAGACATTTCAAATAGAATTTGACAGCTTTCCAGCCCAGTATCTCCAAGCTCACTACAGAGTGAAAATATGCCATCCTAGGAGCGTTACAGGGCCTAGGAAGAATTAGTTTTGTGAAAGGCAGTGCTGGGATGTTGGAAAATAATGCATTGAAATATCACGTCTGCCACTTGTGGTATGTGTGCCTCAGCTTCTGGAACATCTCAGTGATTCTGGGGAGTCTCGAGCCTTGGTTTCGTTCAGGGTTTCCTGCATCCTGCAATCCCAACGCTGGATTGGGCAGGCGAGATCAGAACGTTGTGAAAAGCTCTCAGATTATCTCGTACAAGCTTTAGTGGAAGCACAACAATGGGAAGTGTGCTTTTCATCAGAAACCACAGCACCGCCGTGTGAGGATCAGATGCGTGGAAGGGCAGCCAGGAGTTCCATCCAGAGCCCTGTGAGTCCTTAGCCCAGCCCGAGCCAATTCAGGATTCTCGCGTGCACAGACGGGCCTGGGCTCAGCCTGCGGGGCAGCAGAAGCACATTCCTTCTGATCTCTGCCACGGAAACTTCCGAGGTGCAGGAGTTGGGTGGTTGTTTCCAGCAGAATGCTTTCACTTTTGGCGCTGTTTTTCGGGGTTTGACTGAAGCCGCTTCCATTACCCGAAGTTGAAACCACTGAAAGGAGCTCGAGCAGCAGAGTCTCTCCAGAGCAGGCAGCCCACAGGGTTTGCCTAAATGTACAGGATTGTATTTTCCCATCAAAAACCCCTTAGCCAATAAGCACCAGCACCTCTCCGTTGCTGACAACAATTTGGGGCAGATGTTATTTGGGAGCCTTTCCTGAAGTGTTTCCTTTTCATGGCGCCCAGCCCAGCTGAACCAGTGACAGAATTCTGTTCATCTGCCACACAGGGAAGCTCAGGGAGCTGATATAAAATATTCCTCACAAGGACAACTCCAAGAAAGGTGCTGCAAACTCTGCCATATCAGAATTGGACAGTGAAAAACAATGTCAGGAAGCCTTTGAGGCTCCCATGGGAATTCTGGGAATCCAGTTGTGAGTTTGGCTTTGGGGGTGTGTGAGATTGAGCAGTTCCAGCCAAAGCCCATGGAAGTGCTGCCATTCCCTCTCCTGCTGGAGAAGTTTTGCTGTGTCTCTGAGCTCTCTTGTGGAGACAGAGTGAGCCTTGCTCATCTTCCTTTACTCTCACACATGTGCCCTGTGTGTTACTTCTTCCCTCAGTGACCATCTGAGGTGTAGGGTCACCTAAACCCATCCCGTTAGGATACCCTGGAGATCTTGGTGAAGTTTAAACCATTTTAGGGAAAGAACTTTTTTCTACCCATCTATTTTGTTGGAAAACTTGTTATTTATCTTTATGCTTTCCCCACCACGCTGGTTAGCAGCAGTCTCTTCATTAACGTTTTGGAATTAGAGTGATAAATAAATGTTACAGTTTTGGCAAGTAAATGGTGTCATAAATGTGACAATGAGTGATGGAAGCAGGGTGTGCATCGAGGGCCCAGAACAGCATGGGAGGCCGCCAACGTGCTGGATTTCATTTCAATCTTTGCCTATTGAAATCTGGGGAGGTGAAGCTTATGGATTATTTGCGCAGCAGTCAGGAAAGAAGAAAGCTCTCAATCACTGGGTGATTGCCAGCCAGGGAGCTGAGTTTCTCCTCAGCTGTTCAGATTTGTTTGCTTAGACTGTTCTTTGGTTTTCTGCCCGCTGCCGCCACATGTAGTGACGAGTTATGAGCACAGGATGCTTGGAGGCTTTCAAAGGTGGATTTGTCCCTCTTCTCTCCCTGTTCCCAGCACGCCAGAGAGCAGCTAAGGATGGGAGTGCCTGTTCCCACACACTGTCCAGGGATAACTCAGAGCACAGCTCTCACCTGTGGCATGTGTTTGTCAGAATTGGCTCTGGGTGTGCCAGGCACTATTCCACTCATGCAAGGGGATATATCTTAACATGGACTCCAGAAGACTCAGGATTTTATGAATTTCTGCATCAAAAGGACGGGGTCCGAGCACAGAGACGTATTTCTCAAATGTAGTGTTTGATCTCCTCAAATTGTTTATCTCCAGACCATGTGAAATAGGCTGCAGGCTACTGCCATGGAGTTACTATTGAAACTTGGGATGCTTGGTTGATTTCCCAGCTATTATAGCTTTATTTTACTCCCCTCTTTTCCTCTGAATTGTTGTGCTAATTAAGCTCACGAATTTCAATCTCTCAGGTTCTTCAATTATGACATTGCAGCCCCTCTGTGGCAGCACGCTGGAGTGTGGCAGATAGGATATTATGAAGTGGAGACATTCAATGGGAAAATGTCCAAAAGCATTTCAAATCACTTAAGATAATTAAACAAGGGGAAAGAATGTGGCGTGCTTAAAGAATATGAGGTGGTTTTGTTGAATGATGTTAGGCACCTGTGCATGGGAAACTCATTACCCATGCTGAACTCATTTTTTACATTGTAATGAGAAAGAAGAATTGAAAAACACCTCTGTGAACATCACCTTTGTGAGTGCTTGCCCTGAGACCACCACAGCAGAGGCAGCAGCTTTAACAGACTTGTTTATTCCTCTGGATGTACCCGGGAAAAAATACAGCAATTGAAGAAATAACAACTAATTTCCGTGTAAAGGTCAAAGCGGCCTGAGTTGAGATGCTTAAGAATTAATGGAGTAGGCTGGTGTCAGTAGGCAGAATGAATGACATTTTTTATAACTGCCTGTCCACCATCCTGTTTCCCTCTCCTCACCTCCCCCAGATGCAGGAAAGGTTTCAAATGCATCGCTGGAGGGGTTTTAATAGGAGTTTGTATAACAGAGTGCTTGGATGGGGGAGAAAACGGGCACTTGATCATTGGGAAGGACAAAAAAGAGTAAAAAGTCTGAGGAAAGGCCGGGTGTGTGTGTGAGCTGCAGGCAGCACTCCTGAGGGGAAGGGAGGAGCTCAGCCACACCCGAACCAGCCCTGCAGCACCTCTGCCTTGTCATGGTCACTGTCCCACAGGGCAGCACAGCAGCTGACTGCCAGCCTTAAAAAAGTCCTAAGAATATTTAATGTTCTTCCTAAAGCACCAGTTCTTAGAGTGACTACACAGAGCTGTGAATCAAAGCCAAGGGGAAGCAGAAAATCAGCCTTCAGAGCACACGGAGTGTTCTGTTCCTCTCAAAAGCTCAGTAGGGCACAGCACCTTCTCTCCACCACTGAGAAACCACAAGTAACCAAAGCGAGGGGTCATCCCTGTGATGTTGAACCCCAAGGTCTGCTCCTGCTGGGAAGGTGCTGGGATTTTTCCTGAGTAGCACTGACATGATTTGTGCACAGCTCTTGTCCTGTTTTACAGCCTGAGGTTCTGGACTTGGCGCCTGGATGGCTGAAGGACAGTTTGATAGCAATCTGCGCCTATGTGAATGACAGATGTACCGAGGAGGAAAGCGATCGCCTCAGCTGGGGGAAGAAGTGGACTAGGAAAAACTAGAAAAGGCTGGATTTTGGGAAATGCATCGTGGCAGTAACATCTGCTGGAATGCAGAGTAATCCCCCTTGGAAAGCGGTGGGATCAGCATTGCTCCTGACATTTGCAGCTCGATGAGGCAGAACCTGGTTTGATCTATAGCACACTTGGCTTCCAGGAGACCCCCTGTATGATCCACTAGATTTTTTTTCCATCTCTGACTCCTGTGACAGTCTGTCTGACTCTCCCTGGGTGATGAAATATCATTATAACCTTTTGAAGTAATATATCGGCGCCTGGAGAGCAGAGACTGATTTTCTCATTTGCAAGTGGGAGGCAGTGTGTTAAATTACCACTCCTGTCATTAAATGGATTGAGGAAAAAAAAAATCTGATGTGCTTGAACCAGGACATTTTTCCCCTCCCCAAAAAAACCACCTCAGATTTCACCTTGTGGGGGGCCAGGAAGGTGAGGATTAGAAGTTTAAATAACATTCATCATATCCCCTTAGGCTTAGGTTGCTTGACACCTGAAAATGTTTTGGCAAATCTGACAAAGAGGCTTTCTACTGACTTACAGAGGATGAGGGAGCCTGTGCTGTGTCTGTCATAGATCAGGAGGTATAAAATTTATCCTTCTGGGCCATGGAAGCTTCTACTTGTTCATTTGGCTCTGGGAAATTTGATCCTGAGCAAGCTGGAATAGTGGAAGATGTCCCTGCCCATGGCAGGGGGTGGAACTGGATGAGCTTTGAAGTCCCTCCCATCCCAAACCGTCCTGAGATTCTGCAACGTGAAAAAATCACTGTGCTGATAAACTCAGTGACTACCTACGTGAGTAATTGTGCTCAAGAATTGCGCTTTTGCATCTTTGGAGCATCAATGAGAAAGCTGTAGCGTTGTTTCAGCTGATTTTTTAAAATCACATCAAGAAGCCGATGTAGTTCTCCACAGCATTTGTTTCTGTCTCTTCATGCAGGGCAAAGCATTGATAATCATCTGGTACTGCTGAGCATTGTAGCTGGCAACGTTTGAATCTCCAGACATGATGATGAATTGCTCTATGATATATTAATGTTATTTTGATCCTTGCTCTTTCAGAATTACATTGATCCAATTAGGTTAAGTAGCTTGCTATCTAAATTAATTTACTTTCCTCTATTAATCTCCTTTACTCTGGGTCAAAACCAGAAATGTAAATCAATCCATTATATTGCATATCTTTGGGGGGTAGGAGGGTAATTAAATTACCTAATAGATACATATGCTGGATTGATTGTTTGCTATGTTAAACATTATTGCCATGATTGGAAAGTGAAGTGATGCACGCTCAGTAGTGGAATTCGAGTGCTTGTTACATTTAATTTTCATAACCTGTCAAGAAATGCCTTGCTGTCCCTGGGTACCAACCCTGCATGCACAGCTACACAGCTTCTAGGATACTGGACATTTTGCGAGGGGGGATAAGAGCTCCTTCCTCTGCCAGGAGCTGTTGGACTCCCTGGCGACGTCTCACAGAGGTCCTCACCCTGAACAGTGTGGAGGAAACCTTTCCCTGGCTCGTTCCCAGGCTGGCACCAGCACCAACGTGGCAGAAAAGCAGATGTCTCAGCGATGATGTCTGTGTTACCAAACTGAAGGAGGGTTAGTGCAGGCTCCTGGAAAGCTGTCTCCTTTTCCCAGTGGCACATGAAATCTCCATGGTTTGATATCATCGAATCCCAGAATGGTTTGTCCTGGAAGGGACCTTAAAGCCCATCCAGTGCCACCCCTGCCATGGGCAAGGACACCGTCCACTGTCCCAGGCTGCTCCAAGCCCCGTCCAGCCTGGCCTTGGACACTGCCAGGGATCCAGGGGCAGCCACAACTCTGTGTTCCACACTGGGGCATTCTTTTTCTTTCCTTAGCTTAGCCCAACAGTGGGATTCCATCATCTTGGTGCTCTTACCAGTCCTTTAAAGCTCCCACTGGGAATCCTTACTTTCAGCCAGTATTTTCAAGGTCTATATCAAACTTTCATCCTGACAGGGACATTTGCTGACACCGGGAATTTGTTTACCTGCTGCGTTTCCTCACTTTAGTGAGTACAACTTTCCATGGAAGACTCAAAAAGGAAGCTCTGATGTGAGGGAATGAGATCCAATTCAGTGGCTGCAAAGTGAATGTTGGCAGAGTTAAAACAGATACAAAGTGCAGTGGTTTTTGGTTGGGCTTAGTTAAAATCCTGCCAGGTTTGTGATAGCTCCACCATCACGGGAGATTTAGGCAAGGGCTCTTTACAGTAAGAAAATGAATCTGATTCCTTCCCTATCATTGCAGCAGAAGATAAATTTGGGTCAAATGACCCCTGTAATGGGGCAGGGCAGGTTGGTGATCACAAATCCCTCCTGGTATTCAAACCTACGGGTCTACGAAATATTTTCTAAATCTGTGCCTGAGGGCAGAACGAACAGCAGCAGAAAGGTCACCTTTATCATCATTGCTGTCAAACACCTTGGAAACAGCAGAGCACAAAGCAAGTGTGTTGCTCAATCACTTTGCCCTTCTACGACATCTGTTACCTCTGCCTGTACTTTGCCCCATTAAATGAAACTCACTCCCCTGTCCTGGATGAAATCCCGCTTCCAAAAAGTGCACGGCACAACTCTGTTGGCTTCAGCGATGAGATCTTGCCTTTAGAAAGGCACTTAATGCCTGCTAAGTGCAAACTTAGCAGTGTTAGATAAATAATGGTAATTATGGAAGCAGCTGCTCTTTGTGATAATGAGACAGTAGGAAAGAGAGAGGGACTTTTTGCAAGAGCGTGTAGTGACAGGACAAGGGGAGTAACTTCACATTGACACAGGGCAGGGTTGGATGGGATATTGGGAAGGAATTGTTCCCTGGGAGGGTGGGGAGGCCCTGGCACAGGGTGCCCAGAGAAGCTGTGGCTGCCTCTGGATCCCTGGCAGTGCCCAAGGCCAGGTTGGACGGGGCTCTGAGCAACCTGGGACAGTGGAAGGTGTCCCTGCCCATGGCAGGGGGTGGAATTGGATGAGCTTTAATGTCTCTTCCCACCCAAACCATTCCATGATTTTGGATACAACCCACTGGATACAGTTCCTGGCAGGGTTTGAGGAGGCTGCAGGCACAAGAGGCAAGGTCACCACTGTAGTCAAGTGTCCTCTGAGGCACCACGAGTGTCCCTGTGGAGCTGGTTGGTGTCATTTATTATTGTGCACCTAAACCAGCACGAGATGTTTGGTTGGGCACCCAAATCCTGCTGTGGGTGTGGTGGCTGCCTGAGATCCAGGTCCTGTGAACCCACCAAATGCTGCAGTGTTTTACCATTCCATATCTATTAATATGCTAATATTTCCCACAGGCTGAAAAATTTAAAAGTTAAATGTGAGAATCTCTGCTTGAATACTCACAATAATGTGTCGGGGCTTCATTTTTTGCCTTGCCACTTCCTTTTTTTTTTTTTTTTCCTTTTCTTTTTAGTTTTTTGGTCTTGTTTCATTCTTTTTTCTTTTTTTCTATCTCAAGGTAGAGGCTTTTAAAACCGGGTTTTCTCCCTAAGTGTTTGTAGTGTTCCTAGCACAACCAGATCCTGATGGCGCCACTGGATATTAATGTGCTGCAAATTAATCAGTAATGGAAATGAAATGTGTGTTTATGCTCTAGTTGTAATGTTCACACAAATACAGGAAATGTGTGCCACGACTCTGTAATGGTTCCCACCAGAATATTTGCAAGGGTGCAGCATTAACCAGCTTTAAATAAAAGAAAGGGCCTGGTTTGTTCAGATGAGAAACTCAAGGGAGAAACACCTCTTTGAAGTGGAACAGAATGAACATTGTGACATGCAGAGGCAGGGATTTTCAGTATTCTACACTCTCCAGTTTTCTGAAGGCGATGGTGGCATTTATCTCTTGGCTCCTTCCATGTTGTGCTTTTGCATTTCACCAGAAATTTTGTCAAAACTCAAGGATGTTCGTGATGAGGAGCACAGTTCAAGACCTACATTAGGAGCAAATGTGAATGAGTGTTCCTCCTTCTGGCTTTGTTAGAAACACTCTTTAGATAAGGAGTTGAAAACAGATCAATAGCAAGATTTATTTTTTTGAAAAAAGAGGCAGATGCAGCTTTCCCTCTTCCACAAGTTCCCTACAAAAAGAGTTTTCGTAGCTGTCACGCACATGCCGCTCCCTGGAGATTCCTGGAAAATGACAATTGCAAGTCCAAATGTTTTTATCTCATTGCCAAAGGCAGGAGGGGAAGTGTGGGGAGAATGGGAACAAACTGCCTCATCTCAGACACCATCTTGCACAGTCTCCTGGTACCTCATTCTGTTAAATTTCCATTTGTGAATATCCTTTCAGATGATCAGAATAAATCCAGTGCTGTAAATTCTGTGATGTTCATGCAGCGTTTTCCCTGGAGTGTCAAGGGAAGGAGTTTGTTTCACTCACCAAGTGCTAAATTCGTCTTTGGGTGGTCACTTGCTGATGAATACAACAGATTAGACGGGAAAATAAGGAACACAGGGAAAACATTTTCCTTTTCAACAAACCACCATTACTCAACAATACTCCAAACCCCAGCTTTCCCATTTAACCTAAAATGTGTTGAAAATTGCATGGAAGATTCAACACTGAAATTTGCTGGCGCGGAGTCCTCATTTGGAAGAGAAAACAGTCTGGAAACTTGTAGTCTATTCACAATTACCACAGGAAACGTTCGTGTCCTGCAGCTTCAATATTTGGAGTTCTATTCTCCCTTATCCCCCGGCAGTCATTGAATCCTTAATGCCTGGCTTTGATCCTTATCTCAAACAGAACCTCTAAAGGGTAAATTCAAGGTGAGGTGGCCTCAATATTCCGTGTGCTCTGTTTTTTCCAGGGGCCTGTTAGCCAGAGGCTTCACAGAGACCCATTATTTGCAGGACGGCACTGACGTGGTTCTCACACGCAATCGCACGGTAAGGCTGGGCTTTCGTGGGTAGAGATGATGCTTCATCCTTAAAATCCAAAGTGTTCTCTGCCAGGATCTGAGCCCTGGGATGAAACAGCTCGACGTGTGATCTTTTTTTATTGTTGCCTTCAGTGTCTTTGTGACTGCTCTGATCCTACACACGAATTTTTAGAGGGAGACTTTAAAGGCGAGCTCCAGGGTTTCAACCAGGTGACTTTTAAAATTTGTGAGATTTTTTTCAGCTTCTTGGAGGTAGACCCATTAAAATTTGATAATTAGGGCAGCCATGACTGATCAGTTATGGAGAAAAGCCCTGGTTCTGTTGGGAAAAAAACCCCTAAATATCTGATTTCCAGAGCGCAAAAGTTCATGTCAGAGGTTTGAAGACTTGAGTGTCTTTCTTCACTGGAGAAGTCATGGCTGGAGTTTGGGAGAATGTTGCTTGGGTTTATTTTTAAATCCAGGCCATTAGTGTGTTACGGATGTACTTTTTGCTTGTATTTGTGTGTATGTGTGTGTATATTTATGTACATGTATAAATATGCATATATACATAGTTTTAAAAATATGGCTTGTCAAAATAAGTAGTTAAAACCTGCTTTTTTACCAATAAAAACCCCTTAAGGCAGGAATGTTTTTTGTCCTCTGACAGCAAGAATGCCTTAATTAGAAATAATGCAGCAAGCCATTTTAATTACAAAGCTTATCTTTTATCTGCCTAAAGTATTTGTTACGTTATGGTATTTACTTATTGACACTGTCAGCAGAGACATCGTGCTTTGTGTTCCCATCCATAATGGGCTTTGCTGGGATCAGGGGCAGGAATTATTTCCCTGCATAAGATCTTCTGAAAAAGCATCTTCATTATAGCTGCAGACACCCCAAGTAAAGCAATCATTTCGAAAGCTTTCAGCGCTTTCATTTTGCTGGGTGCTCATATCTCCTTCAAAATCAGCTCGGGAGAAAACAATCATTTGTTATAGAAACGAGAAGGCTGCAGAGACTCCTAAAGGAAGTAAAAGGAAATAAATGAAGCACATGAGTCTTTTAGAGATTTACCTGAGTTAACAGGAGCATGTGTACAGCTAATGACAAGTTTTCCTTGCTAAAAAACAAAATCTGTTTGTATAATGGCAAAGTAAGTTGTGATTAAGAATGACAGTGCATTTTGCTGCCCAAAAGAGAGAGACCAGTGGATTCATTTTTCATTAAATGCTGCAATACAGTTGAGAGAAGATAAGTCTCCGATTTTATTTTTATATCTCTTCCTCACTGAGGACATCAATACAGTCTGGAGTTGAAACCAAATCCGATTTTGTGATTGGAAAGTTGCTTAGTCAAATTCTGCTTGGAGGTCAAAGCGAGGCAGGTTTGTGGAGCTGTCATTTGGGCAGTTCTTTAGCACACGAGTCAGTGTTTAGGTTATTTTTCAATTTATAGCACCTGAGAAATTGTCAAAAGCTGCTATTTATTAAATGATCTCAAGCAAGAGTACAGTATTGTTTTAAGTATGATGGATCAGCCTTGGTAATTATTAGTTTTTAAGGGGTCATCCATTTTATATACTTGTCTGCAGGAATAAAAAGATTTGATAGCAGAAAAAAAATCCTGCGATTCAGTGGAGTTACTGAGCTAGAAATCAATTTTCTACCAGTCCCCTTGCAGGCCATGCTCTGATAAGTTTACATTTTCGATATTGAACTCTGGCATCACATAGCTGGATCTCAGAGAAATTGTGAAATGGGCCACAACCAGGAGCTCAGAGTTAATAAAATGACAAGTTGTATGTGGAGAGGGAAAGAAATCAGGCCCTTTGCCATAATCCACTCTTAGATAAAGACAGCTGGACCACAGCAGCAGCTGCGTGGGGCGAGATATTGGCTCCCCTCCCCACTTCACTGGGCCTGTGCTCAGCTCTGGTGATGCCCAAACCCAAAGATTTCTTTCTCAGGAGCTCTGAACGTCACCTCTGCCTCATGCTCACTTTAAGCAATGAGAATAAACCTGTTTTAGTTTTGGTTTTAGCATATGAGAGACTCAGTGCTTGGGTGGGGAGGCATTGATTTTTCTTTTATCAACTGGATGCGTGTAACTGCTAACACTAAAATAAAGTGAAGTAGTGGGCCCACACCGAGAGCTTTGGCATCCATAGCAATTGTGAGTGAACCGATCGCCCCCCCAAAATATTCAATCTATGACTCTCTCCCTGCTGTTGTGGCTTTGTCTTTGCTAATGTGTTATTGACTCTTTGTGAGGATTGGTGATAAAAATACCCGAGAGTAGAACACTCTCACCCTGTTTCTGTCGTTCCTTCCACTGAGAAAAGCCACTGAGATTTGTGTTTAGAAAGTCAGAGCTGGCTGTTCTGTGTTCACTTTTTCAGGAAAATTAATCCACAAACACCAGAGGTTTATGTCCAAAAAGGAGACAGAGGAGTCCCATTACTTTATTCGAATAAAGGGAGAGGCCATGGGGCATTCCCCTGGGCTCTCTCAAATTTTTGGAGGGTGCAGCCTCCTTTTTATCCCAATTTCCCGGCTGCATTTCCCTCTCTCTTTCCCCACTGGCTGAGGTACTCGAGAGGTACAGACTTCCCGGAACGCCTAATACCTAAGGTTCCCTTCTAATGTATAACCCCCCTTTATTTTTAGTTACTATTGAATTTTATGGTTTTCCCATTGTTTCTTTCATCTCTCAATATCCAATTTCATTTATCAGCAGACCTACAGTTTGTTTGTAGAGACAAATCTCTTTCCCTTCATCAATCAGTGGAATCCTTCCCATCGTTTCCCTTTATCCCTCAGTGCTAATTCCATCTACCAGCAGGCCCAGAGCTTGTTTGTAAAGACAAGTCTCTCATTCCTTTCAACTTGCTCGTGCTGGAAATCAAACAAACATTTTTCCTGGCATAAACTTATGTGCAGAAGATTCCTGTCTGAATCGTTCCATGCTGCCCAGCATTTCCATGACTGTTGTTTTCTTCACCAAAATCGAGGTGGTCTTTAGGAGTCTGCTCTGTGAGGTTTTGTGAGTGAAAACCATGCCTCAGACTGGAAAGGTTAATTAATGCAATAATGAACCAAGCCATAAAAAGGCACAGGGAGATGACTGTCAGGTTACAGCACCACTGATAACTTCCCTTCATCAGATAGGAACCTTTTACAGCAGAGTTTTCAGTTTCCAGGTGGCATTCAAAGGACCACGAGACAAGAAACGCTGGACCTGACACAATCCTTGCTTTCCAGCCAGTCACATAATTGGGAATGCAATATAACCTTTAGTCAACAAGAAAATTAGCCTTGATTCCAGACAGATATGTGGATGTGCTTAGAAACCCTCTGTTGTGGGTGCCTTTTGCAAGCAGCGGATTATTAAAGAAATATAATAACCTAGCCACAAAATTGAAATTGGAATGTTGTCTCTCAAAGTAGAAGACCCCCTTTATTCTTGGTTGTTTTTAATAACATGCAGCTACTGGATTGAATATTTCAATAAAAAGTTTCCTTTCCAACCTGTTTCCCTTCCCCTTCATTTGCTCTGTGATTTATTTTTTTTTTTTCCAAGTCATAGGGTTGGGATTGGCTTTGTTATACTTCTCTTTTTGCATATCCTATAGGGATAGATCTAAATCTAAATAGAGCTAGATATAGATCTATTTAGATCTAGATTTAGATATAGATCTAAATATCCTTAAATAAAAATAAGGGCCTCTCTAGACAGCAGTAAAATGTGGCATCTGATTTGTTCATCTGATTCATTTAATAAAATATTCCATATTGTGGCTTTAAATAAATAACACAGAAAAAGGGGTCAGCCATACAAATTTAACATTATTGATCCTTGAAAAAATAAGAACACAAAACAAAAAACCTCCTATAACGTTTTGGGGTTTAAGAAGCACCCAAGGTTTCCATTTAGGAACTGTTTGGCCTATTAAGCACAGTGAATATTTGGTGGGACAGGAAAGGTGCTGTCAGTGTGATTCTGAACGCTGTAGCCTGGAACTGATAATCACCTTGAAATAAAAGGGATGGAAAGCCAGGAGCAAAGAGCATTTGTGACTATTAAAATGTTTTCTCTTCCTGCCACAGGGTCACTGCTATTACCATGGCCAAGTGCAGGGGTACCCCGAGTCCTCCGTCAGCCTCAGCACCTGCTCGGGACTCAGGTGAGCCAAGATTTCAGTAAGGTTTGAGCTCCTGAGTTTTGGGTTGACTTTTAACGAATGAATCAATACTGGGGAAGGGGCTGGAGCCCCAGGAGCGGCTGAGGGAGCTGGGAAAGGGGCTCAGCCTGGAGAAAAGGAGGCTCAGGGGGGACCTTGTGGCTCTGCACAACTCCCTGACAGGAGGGGGCAGCCGGGGGGGGTCGGGCTCTGCTCCCAGGGAACAGGGACAGGAGGAGAGGGAACGGCCTCAGGCTGGGCCAGGGGAGGCTCAGGTTGGACAACAGGAGGAATTTCATCATGGAAAAGTTTATCCAGCCCTGGCACAGCTGCCCAGGGCAGGGGTGGAGACCCCATCCCTGGAAGGATTTAAAATCCATGTGGATGTGGCACCTGGGGACATGGGGACTGGTGGCCTTGGCGGTGCTGGGGAATGGTTGGACTCGGTCATCTTAGAGGGCTTCTCCAACACAAACGATTCCACGATTCTATCTGTTTTTCAAATGTTGGTTGAATTCCTACAAATCATTTTCCCTCTAGTTGCTCTGAAGAGAAAAAACAAAGAACAGATAACACAATCTGGGGGGGATTCCAAGAGCCATCCCTTCTCTCCTGCTGCCCATCCCTCTCTGTGCCCATTGCAGCACTGCAGTGCTTGGCACATTTTCATACTGGCAGTGTCCAGTGTCTTTCCAGGCCGCTTTGTTCTCAAAACTATTTCACCAGTGCTGTCAGGACTGCTTTGGCAGCTGTGAAATCACTCATTGTCCAGCAGCCTCGTCATTGGGAGAAGTGGCTTCACAAATCAGACAATCAAAGATTCTCTGATATATACAATATGCACGGTTGTGGAGCTCAACAAATTGTGTTTATGACAGGTAAGATGCTCAGCTTTTGGATTTTATCTGCTTGTTAACAGCAGAGCAGCAGATTCCCATCGCTGAAAACCAAATCTCTTCTGAGTTTGACAAAGGAATGGGCTGACAACATTTTAAGTACACAATGGACACAGTTCAGGAAACAATTATCTTCCTTACTTGGACAATCAGAGACTGGTATTTACTCACAGAGCTGTTCCAAATCACAGTAATTAACTGTAAATTGGCTCTAGCGTTCTCCCTGGAAAACCCAGTTTTCCTGTCAGATTTCCAGCTGTCTCAGCCTTTTCTGGCTTTCATTTATCTACAAACAGCAGGAGTAGCTCGAATCTTTTCCCCTTGGTTTTGCATTTGGTGCCATAGTGGCACCGTCAAGGCTTTTGTGAGGGAGCTCTGGGACAGACAGCAGCAGAGAGGGCAAAGAGTTTGATCCCAGGACCCCTCTCCCTCTGGGAATGACCCATTTGCTGTAGTGGATGGGATTCCTTTGGCTCACTCCCACACAGAGAGGGGCTTTGTGGGTGCTTCAGTATGGATCCAGCATCTTCCAAAGGTTTAATTAACCCCTTGCATGAACAGTCAGCATTTATCTGTCATTCTCTCTGTAAAATACATCCAGAATTTAAAACTGTTTTTAAAAATCTAATGCAGAGCTCTCAGTATTTTAGTTAAAGGGATCACAATGCTGCGAGATCCACAGGGAAAATCTGAATCTCGTGGGACAGGGTCAGCATTGATGCCTTTGTTCCAGAGCTACCTGGAAATTAATCACTCTCAAGAGAAAATACCCTTCTCCACATTAGAAGTCTTTTCTTTCTTCTCCAAAGTGCTCTCTTTACAGCTGTGGAGCTCCCAGAGTCGTTTCCCAGTTTTAGGCAGTTCAGCTATGTCAAGAGAGCAGATGCTGGCAGTGACATTTTTCTGGCACTCTTGCAGACAAGTCCCCAGAGTGCGAGCTGACAGGATCAGGCTCCTTCTCTGCAGGAAAAGCAGAGCAGCACCTTTTGCAGTACAAAATTTCAGAAATTTCCCTTGCAGTGCGTGTTTTGTTCTAGTAGGAGATCAGATGAGGATAAATCTCAGTATCTGTGGCCATTTTGCTGCTGAGGTTGGTAAACAGAGTGTCCGTGGGTGAGAACAGTTTGTGATAAGGGTCCTGTGTCTGTTGATTCACTGCATCAAACCCAGCCCAATAACCAACAGCAGCAACTCCCTGACAGCAATAACTCCCAGACATTGCCTGTGCTTGATCATAGAAACACAGAATGGTTTGGGTTGGAAGGGAGCTGAAAGTTCCTCCAGTTCCACCCCTTGCCATGGGCAGGGACACCTTCCACTAGACCAGGTGGCTGTGAAAAAAAGGTCAGTCCAAAAATACCTCGTGGCTTACTTTGCCTGGCAGCTTTGTTAACTTGAAAGAGTAATTATGGATGGGATGGGATGGGATGGGATGGGATGGGATAGGATAGGATAGGATAGGATAATGTACTTATCCACCAACTCACTGGAGCAGGGACTCTTTCTTTCCCATGTCATGATAAAGATTCCAAGCTGCAGGGGTAGAGACGTAAGGCATTGTGTGGTCATGGAGCCCCAGGTGGGGACAGTCCCTGGAGCAGCCCTTTCCCTGGCAGCTGCTGTTGGAAGGGAAGCCTGGTTTCATTTTCAGGGTCTGTTCCTGGCTCTGTGACAGTTCCTAAGTGAATCGGACAAGTCTCTCTGTCTCACTTTCTCCATCTGAGAAATCCATTTAATGATTCTTACCTACCTCACACAGCTGCTGCGTGGAGCTGAGCTTTGAGTGCCTGAAAAACATCTAATGAAAGGAAGTGCACGCTGACAGCCCTCTGAAATCCTGGAGAACCAATATCCTCCCACTCCCACCAGACAGGCACCTCGGGCATTGTTCCAGGTGTGGGTAGGTAGGGGCTGTGCGTTTTCCCCCAGATCAGCAGAGTTCATTAAAAGACATGAAACTCCTCATAAAGAATAGGTTCCACATTTCAGCGTGCTCTGAAGCCTGAGTGCTCAGCAGCAGTCAGAGAAGCAAAAGGGATCATAGGAATTACTGAGATAGAAATAGAGGATAAAACAAGAACCCTCATTACCACTTTATAAATCCACAGAGCACTCACATCTTGAGTTCTGCATGCAGTTCTTGTTTTCCCCTCCCCAGCTCCATCTCAGAAGAGAGATTATATCCAGAAATGGTACAGAGAAGGGCAAAAATTGTGATCAAAGGTATGGAGCAGCTTTTATCCAGGGAGAAAAAATAGACTAGAATTTGTCACTTTTGAAAGGAGATGACGGAGAAAAGGAGCGTGATGAAACAAGGTTGTACGTCACGCTGGAGAGGGGACAATTACTGAATATTCTTCATAGCTTCAAAATTAGGAGACATCAAATGAAACTTTGGAGCAAAGGAAAGTGCTTTTTTTATTCACATAACGAAGCGCTGGAGCTGTCACGGGTGGGTGCCAGTGTCAAAAATATCAATAGATTCCGAAAAGATGGGACAATTTGGAAAGGGGAGCTCAGGGAGCCTCTCCGGGGCTGTCAAACCCTGAGATGTCCCTGACACTGCTGCCCTCAGAGCTGGGGGTGCCAGCTGGGGGTGCCTCTTCTGTTCTTATCTCTCACCCCTGAGTTCCTGCTGCTGGCCAAGGCCAGAGAGGAGATGCTGAGCTGGAGGAGCCTTGCTCTGACCTCCCCCAGCCATCAAGGTCTTCTCTCCACGTGGCTGAACATTTGAGATGTGCTATTAGCTCCTGAACGTGACGTGATTGCTCTGTGACGAGGAAAAATTGTGTGAAATCTGAAAACTAAGGTTTGTCTGGTTTATCAGGCAGACAGAGGGGTGAGAGATAAAGAGGAGTGAGGAGGAGGCTCAGCTCTCCTAAACACACTCACATTTTCCAGCTCATCCTCACACACGTAACATCCGAGCTCCTCGCCTCACGTAGGAGCACAATGGCAGAAAGAGTGGGATTGACACTGAGAGCTGCCTAAAATGCAGGTTAGAGGAGAACATAATCGTGCCATAATCTGCATCCTGCTGGCTCCTCAGAGAAGGAAGAGCTGAATGGCAGAGAGGAGTTGGGAAATGCTGAACGCACAAAAAGGGAACAATGGCTAATCAGGATTTCTGTGTGTCCATCTGGATCAGAAAGCCAATTAGACTGTCAGAGCTTGTGGGAAGGTGAAGGTAGGACAAAGTCGAGCTGTTTCCTTCCCGTCCTCAGGAAATACCCTTCTGTTTATCTAGCTTGAAGGCTCTTCAAGTTTTAGCAAATAATTTTGGCCTGTGGCCACCGCTCACATCTTCTGTGATAAATTTGTTTAGACTTGAATCATTTTTCCCTGATTGCTTTCCCTGTGAGTGCTGAATCCACCCAGAACTGCAGCCTGGAGAAGGGCACAAACCTCCCTGGTCCAGGGGCTGGCAGAGGACTCTGGCATGGGAATGTGCAGCTACAAAGGCGTCTGCAGTGACCTCTTAGATGGGTAGAGCTTGAGAGGTGCTCCCAAAAATTCCTCGGGAGCCTAAGGATATAAATCTCACGGGATGCCTTTTCCTTCTGAAACACCAAAGTGCACTTGAATATCCTAGGATATTTTACCCAATTGTTAACTAATCAACCCAGTCACACATACAGAAGGTGTTAATTCATTGTCCAGCCTTGTCAGCAGCTGAAAGATGCTGTGTCCACAGTGACAGGGATGGGGAGAAGGCCCCAGAATGGAATAGATGCTCATTTTTACTGGGATTACAGAGTTATGGCACCCGAGACTGCCAATACCATTTTTCAAATGGTCTGGCTGAACTCACTGCAGCCCAGACACAGTCAGCTGAAGAGGGGATTTAAATGTGACACTCCAGACATCAGCTAGTTTAAAAAGGAATGGAAGTAGGAAACCAGTGAGAAAAAGAAATGTAAATTCCTCATGACTCCTCAAGCATCATTTCCCCACAGAAGGAGAGATTTCATCCAAAAGTTAAGTTAGGAGAAAATCCCCGTTGAGAAAAGCACTGGTTTGGATGTGAGCTTTTCCTCCATACTTTCTGAAGAGCTTTTAGTTCGTATAAACATCCTGCATGGTTTGTAATTTATCTGACCGGGAAACTCCTGGAGGATTTTGAGCTCAACATTAAAAACCACTCACTTTCTGGGGTTTCATAGCTTCTGTAGGCTGCCTGTTCCAGGGGGAGCAGCCCTTGGATCGGGGTCTCTGTGATCTGTGATGAACATAATGTCCAGCCTTTGACCACGGTGTGCACGGGGTCCCCAGTGCACAGGGATCGCTGCCAGGACAAGGATGAGGGATGATCCCTACCCAGCTGTCAGAGCCTGCTGCTTCTCCATCCACTGCTTCTGCCACTCAGTGGGATGTGCAAGTTTGAGTCTTCTTTTCCTGTCTCTCTGTTTGCTGCTGGGTGCTATAAAATATGCTCACTAAATTGGCACAGATGCCAACACCTCTTTCCTTCTTAATCATCCCTTCCCTTCCCTTCCCTTCCCTTCCCTTCCCTTCCCTTAAACTTCCCTTCCCT
>VZTE01003378.1:531586-586443 GCA_013397775.1 Eulacestoma nigropectus
AACTTCCCTGAAACTTCCCTGAAACTTCCCTTCCCTTCCCTGAAACTTCCCTTCCCTTCCCTGAAACTTCCCTTCCCTGAAACTTCCCTGAAACTTCCCTGAAACTTCCCTTCCCTTCCCCTTCCCTTCCCTTCCCTTTCCCTGTCCCCCCCACATGTGACACTTTCTCTGACAACACAATTACTGTTCCTTGCAGCCCAAATGCTGGACATGAAATTGCATTTTCTCTTCCCATGCAAGCAACTCCTTGCTTGAATTCCAGGAATCAAAGTTGCAGCCCGATCTGCATCCACTCTGGACAGATCTGTCTTGCGCTGAGAAAGGATGAAGCGTGTGCTGCAGGACTCTCTGGCCGTAATTCCATTCCAGAGAATACATTTTCAGGTTCATGAAAGGCGCTGGCTGGAATAAAATCCCTGTGAGTAATGGTGTGTCTGTGTGAGAACACCTCCACCACTCCTGCAGGATGTAAAACCAGTGGTGCTACTGCTCTCACTGCCCTTTGAGACGCTGCCCTTGGCTGATTTGGGTCAGATTTGTTATTTTGATGGAATCCTGCTGTGCAGTGCAGTAGGATAATGGGGTTGTTTGGCTCTCGTGTTGTGCTCTTCATCAATAGGTAATTTTTTTCTGTGGCTACTAAAATTTACTCCATTTTAGAGGAGAGGAATTGTTACAGAAAGAGGTGACCAGGGGCAATGGTGGAGACAGGAGCACATCTGCCTCCAGACTCCCATTCTCTGTATTTCCCAGTCCCTTAAAGAATGACCAAACCATTTGAAAAATATCTAAATATCAGCTCTATTAGAAAAACAGTCAATAGATCATCCTGCTCGTTTATCCCCATAGTATCCATCTGCAACTTATTAAAACAGCCTAAAAGTGAAGTCCTCAGTCACCACTTCATTTTTCTTCCTCTTTTGTTTGTTTGCCTGCTTACTTGCCTGGGAATTTCTTATACAGAGCCCTGGGAATGTAGAATTTGTAAGAAAAATTAATAAAAATGCCCTCTCAGTGCACAGATCACCCACTGAGGCGGTTCCTGCACTCCAGGGTCACAAGGCCCCAATTCTGGTACCTTTTCACCTAAAACTCCTTGAAATCCATGGAACAGCTGTGGGATCAGCCCCTTTCCTCCTGAAGCTGTAACATTAATTGTGGAATGAAGGACCTGGAGGTTTTTAAGTGGCACAGGAGCACTGCAATGTCCGTGGGCAGGGACAGGCTTTAAGTGAATATTTAGTGTGTGAGCATGATTGCCCTCTAATTAATTTCTCACAAACTCAGGACGTCTACATTCCTCTGCCAGTGGTAATAGAGCTTTCTATTATTATTGTTTAGAAATGAGTATAACTTTGAGCTTCATTAAAACCAAATGTTTAATTGCACTCGTGGATCTCAGGTTTATCAATTTACTTAATTTCCCCTGTATAGTGCAGCAGAATAATATATAATAGTTTCATATAGTGCTGTCCCAGCCAAGTTTTGCTTCAGCATCACAATTTCTCAGACAAGTATGTGTTGATGGTTTATGTTGGCGGGACCTTTGCTTCTGCTGACAAGTTGGAAAAGAAAAATCCCATTTATATTTTGAGATTTCCTAAAGCCTGTTGATTTATGAAATACGACTGGCCTCGCCTTAGGTTTTGTTTTGGTTTTCCTTTTTGAGTGGGAAAAAAAAAAAATTATATTTGATTTTATCGACGGTTTAAAGAGTGGAATTATTCCATTAAATTGTGTTTCCCTGATTGAGGGAGGTCCCTGGCAAGTGAAACAGAGATGAATGAAACATTTATTATGTGAGTTATGTTTTAATTTCTTTTCGAGATGGGGAGAGTTCTCCCATCTCTTACAGACATTCCCCACGTGTCCACGTGGCTCAGAAGGGAGGACAGGAGGCAAACACCCGCCCGTTTTCCATGTCCAGGGGGGATCAGCAGGGATGTGGATGTGGTTGGTTTGGTGCTGACCCCCAGACAGGAGCAGGGACCAAACCCTGTGCAGAGATGGAGTCAAATTTAACTCAGGCTCAGGACCACACTGGAGCTGCTTCCAGTTGGCCTTGGGCCTGGGAGCTGATGTCTGGACGTGCTCTGTGGGATGGATATTTTTCCTCCCTCTCTGCTACCAGTGATGGAGAAGACAGAGGGGTAATTTCAGGTGGGCTTGGGATTGTCTCTTGGCTTTCCTGCCTGCCTCATTTGCAAATCTTTCTGACTTCCCAGCATCTGTAGGTTTGGGACTGAGGAAAACACAGATGCCCTGAATTAGACACCTGACACCAAAATTTGAGTACTTCATATTGGTTTTTTTCCCCTTAAATATTTATAATCCTGGCAATTCTGGTAGTCTTTTGTCTGACAGAAATCCCACAGATTGCAGTAGAAGTTGGTCTTAAGGACTTGCTGAAATCTTTTTGGGGCTCTTTGTATAATTTTTGATTGGGAATCTGTAGTTTGATATACTATTTGCCACATTAATTTATTGTTTGCCGCATTAGAAAACAATATATTATTTAACATTAATGGCTCCTGAAAAACTGAAAAGTTTCTGGGAACATGGGCTGACTCAGGAGTGTGGGAGAACCGTGATCCAGAGGGAGACAAAGAAATGGTGGAGGGATAACAGAGGCTTCTTGGAAACATCTGAGGAGAGTGGAAGGGAACAGTAGCTATGGATTTATTTTATTTGCCTCACATTCTCAGTCCTGAATGACTGGTGGGTATTGTTCACACCAAAAAAAAGAAAGGAACCATAACTATTGACTCGTTACATTTTTAAGGTGCTGTGCTTGGCGCTGCATGATGGGGGGAAAAAATGTAACTGTAGGAAAAGAAAATTAGTCAGAAACAGAGAGCTGGCCAAGAAAATTCATATTTGATATTCATTATCTTGTTACAGATGGTCACAAGCCAAGTGCTGATATCCTGTAGGCAGCACTCAAGGGAGAAGTGTGCCTTAAATGAAAAGTCTGCTTTCCTTTATGCCAATTCTGCAGATTTTCCTTATCCTGGGATTGCTCCATAGGCAAAGGTGGAACTGTCCTTAAAGGCCCATGCTGTCCCTTGGGATGGGAATCAGACTGGTATGCTCAGGAAAAACCCAAATTATTCTGGCATCTGATCATTTGTCCATACCCTCAGCAGCTAAAGAAAATGAGGGGTAAAGAAATGGTTATTTAGTTCATTTGAAAGAAATGGTCATTTAGTTCTTTTGAAAGAAATGGCCATTTAGTTCTTTTAGACAGATTTTGGGTACGTGAGGGATACATTGGAAACGTGGCATTGATGTGGCACCTTTTGGGTATGAGCTCCTGAAAACAAGATGCTTACTTTAAAATAGAAACAAAAAAGGAGATAGAACTCAGTAAAATGATACAACTCTCTCCCTTTCTAGTGTAAGTAATTAATGAAAATTATTTAAGCCTCCAATTTTGAAAGTAAATGTTCTAAGAAGGGCAAATTTAGCGTTAAAAACAAACCCCTGCATGCTTTTCTGTTGTTTCTGAGCTATCAACACAGGGAGCTGCTCAGGCTGGCCCATTTCAAACAGTGACTAATGGACTCCTGCCTCCAAAATTAAATGATTAATTGCACAAGGCAAAGACAACAATCCTTACTTGATTGTGCTGGTTACAGAGCTGCTGGGTTTTGGAGGAAAGGGAAGATGCTGTCCTAGTTTCCTAAATCCTCCAAGGAGTAAGGCAGCTCTGACAATAATTGAGAGCTGTGGGGTGTGAGGTTACTCAAATCACGGGGTGACCTGCCCGGAGGTGTCTCGTGTGTCAGGAGGGCTGTTGGGATCCTGGCTGGAGCTGCAGGGTTGCTGGGATAAATCAGCCCAGCTTTTCCAGCCGTGATCCATCACTCCCAGCACGCTGTGTGATGGGTGAACGTGTCTTACCCGCTCTGCCGAGGGGACTGAGAAGCTGCAGATGAATTATCAGACCCTGAGCCCTGGTTCAGGTCAGTAAAACAGGCTCCTGTGACTGCTGCTGTACAGATTTTGATATCATGGCTTTCCAGGCTGCTTTTTTCTCTTGGACTTTCAGCTGTTCCAGCCACCAGTAAAATGTCTGTTGGCTTGGCTGAGCTGGTGTTAATGGTGCTCTGTAGCAAAACTGTGCAGCCAGCTTGGAATTAATACTTCACTTAATTGGTTAGCAAACCAACGACTTTGAGTTTCTTCATCATATCTTCCTAATAATAGAATAACTAAGGCAGCTTTATCCTAATAATCATAATTTTATTTTAAAATCGGTCTTCACAGTATCATTAACCTGCTTTTGGGTCCTTTTTCTCCTATTTTATCCTTTTTTTAACTTTCCGCAGGAAAATTGTACAGTGAGAAGTATTTGTCTCACAGAGGTTGTCGTATCTTACCTTTGTCACAGCACAGGCAGGAATAAAAAGGGCAGACACTTCTAAAACGCCAAAAAGACACATCAAGAAAATAAAGTCACTCCACGCCCTTGTCCCAAGTTCCACTCCAGCTCTCCTGGAGTCCCTTTAGGCACTGGAAGGGGTTCTGAGGTCCCTCTTCTCTTCTCCATGCTGGACACCCCCAGATATTCAACCTTTTGTCTCCTTTGTTTTGCTGTGCCATCTCAGACCGACCAGGCAGGACCCAGCACAAGGAACCTCTTTCCCCTTGCAGGCTGTAGCTTAAAGGACTCAGCAAGAGTGCTTTCACTGCAAAATCTGTGAGTTCCTCAGGGAGCAGGTGGTATCGCTGTCAAAGTTATTATTTTGGGCAGTAAAATGAGTGAAAGAGGAATCAAATATTCCCGTATCTGGGCTTCGCTGTGCTGCCCCGCTGTGCGATATTTAATAATCATCCTGACACTGCGAGGCCTCTTTGATCCGGCAGGGCCGAGGCTCGCATCAGGGTTTGGTTTAACAGCTGTAATGCACACTGCAGACTGCAAGGAATGCTTTCCCCCTGTACCTTTGCTTCCCAAAGCGTTTCTCCAGGCTTTTGTTCGTTCCCGTTTGCCGCGGCTCCGTCGGCATCGGCGATGCATGGCTGGGAGAACGGAAAACAAATAAAACACAAATATCATTTTGCTCTGCAGTGCAGCACTTCAGAAGGGACAAAGTTCTGTGAGCCATTGCGTCTTTTAAAGTCTAGTGTGTGCTGCAATGACAAAGGTACAGCTTTGATGTTTCCTGCTCCACTTGCCCGTGACATTGGAAATCAGTGTTTTGCTTTCTTATACTCCATCCTTATTAAACTTGGTGTAACTTTGGTGTAGACAAGCTCCTGAAAACCACGAGTCTCACTCTGCTCTCCTCTGTCCCAGGGGAATTATTGTGTTTGAAAACAACAGCTACATTCTGGAGCCGTTGGAAGGTGCTACAAACGAACACAAGATCTACCGAGCGGAGAATCTGAAAATAGCCCCAGGATCTTGTGGCCACCACCAGCTGGACATCCCTGCCATGAGGGCTGCTGACAGTGACACGTCACAGCATTCTCCAGCTGGCAGGGTAAGTGGCTGATGTGCTTTTATATGTCTGGCTGGCAGCATTTCCATATTGCTGAGACTCTGCTGAGCAAAACATTAACCCACATCATCAGCTTCTCTTGGTGTCGTCTGCTGAAGCGCAGCCTTGAAATTATTTCATAAAGCTTTATTACTTTTCCTCAACTCTCCATGCATAACTTGCTTTTCACTTTCTTTTCAACACAGAAAAGTTTATGGGTTCGTATGATGGTCGTATATTTTGGTTCTTGTGTGGTTATAACCAGAATTTAACGCTCCCTAAGAATATTGAGGGATGTCTGGAAAAGTTCTTGCCCTCCCAAGATGAAAGAGAACATGATAGCTGGGATACTTTGCTAATACCAGGTCTGGAACCTTTACATTTTAGTAGAAAAGTCTCTTATGCAGACAAAACAAATTCTCAGCATATTACTTTACAGCTGTATTATTGTAGTTGCTGTGATGTTGGCAGAAATGTGCTTCATGTGAGATGCATCTAGCTAATGGAAACTAGAAATTAAATGAGCTAAAAACCAGGAAGAGGAACTGCTGTGACAAATTCATCTGCATATGGGACGAGGATTGTAGAAAAGGCTGAGTTAGGTGTTCAGGAATTCTATAATGACACAAACCTGCCATCAGCATTTATTAAATGTCACAAATGGGGATTTGTACTTGCACGTGTGACTCAGGCTTTGCACCGGGTCCATTGTTAAGGAAAGCAACCTAAGTGGCATCCCTAGTTATGGTTTGTGCCATGGAATTAATTTATTTTACATTTTTAGGAATATTTAATATTACACCTAGAGCATTAGCCTTTGCATGTAGCATTATAAGAATTAGGTGTATTTCTAAAAGTATGTGTGGGTGGAAAACATTGGAAAAATAACTTTATTAAGGTTTCTCCAAATTATTTGTGACTTTGACTGAGTTCCACTGAAGTAAACAATGTAATGAAGAAATAAAATGTGTGCATGTAACAAGCTGATACAATCAAAACCATTTTATTATTACCCTTATGGTTCTCCCATTTTGCAGGTGCCTCCAACTGCATCCTAGATTTCACTTTAAATATCGGAAAAGTATTTTTGCTGTGGTTCAGTGGACATAATTATAAAACCTGTCAGCAGTCACATCGTATGGATAGGTGCAATATATTTAATGAGCAAGTTGGTTTAGCTTCTAATGTAGGAGTTTTGAAAGCTGTCAGGTGTAAGGTGTGGAGTGAGTTTTCCTATCTGTGTTGTCACTAATCAGTCTGTCAGTGGGCACACTGAATAAAGATGACCTGCAAAGAGGGGAGACATAAAGCTGCTCCAAACCACACTGAGTGACAGAATTAAGCAGAAATCTGGTCTAAGGTTCAGGGCATGATGAAAATTTTTGGCTTCTTGACAGGTCTGAGGGGAGATTTTTGTTTGGTTTTTTCCCCTGACTCTTCACTCATCCACCTACACGAAGTTCTTATTGAGCAGGGCTGAACTGTGAGATCAATATATCACAGAGAGCTTTTGGGTCAGATGTAGGTACAGATAAAAGATGGGACAAGCAGCAGACTCAGCTTCCCAGATCCAAACAGGAGCTTCAGTGGAGCAAGGCAGGAGCTGCAGAGGCTGTTGCAGACAGGCTGCGCCCCACTGGAGCGGGGTCTCTGTAAGTACTGGGTCATTTTGTGACTCACTGGACCCTCAAATTGCATCAAGGAGTGTTTTCCAGCAGAGCTCCATTGAGATAGGACCCTGCAGAACACCTGGTGCGTGGGACAGACCCTGCAGTAGGGAATTTTCTCTGTAGCCACAAAGAAAAAAAAAGGCATTTTCGTGGTGCTGGTAGCCACAAGCAAGCAGGTGATTTTTTAGAGCGTGGAGAAAAAGAGGCTGCACCACTGAAGCATCAATCCCAGCCATGCCAATCCCCAAGGAGGGAAGCCTGAGGAAAGGCTACAGCTGCTGGGACAGGAGGTTTGTGACAGGATCAGGTGTGGAAGAAGCAGAGGAGAGAGACCACGGTCACTGGAACAAAGCCCATTGTCCCTCACCTCTCATGGCTGTGTCACTGACTCCTCATTTCAGTTCCGAAGCATTCGCTCAGCAAAGGGGTTGTGCATTGATGCAGCTGGCTGCAGAAAGCAAGCTGAAAGAAGCCATAATTAGGTATATTTCATCGATAAATATTGTATCCCAGGAATGCACACAGCCTTCAGGCAAATCTCAGGAACAGATTTGTTATGCAAGTCAGTCACCAGAGGCTTATGTGATTTTTATACCTGCTAGCCAATTTCTCTCCAGCTCACTGTCTCCAGTCCAAACAGTTTTACTCTTGGTAAGAGGGAAATGTTTTACACTGACGGATGTAACAGAGCTCTGCTTGTACTTTTGAACTCAGATTTCCCTGTATCATCTTTTCTTCTTCACTTGGAGGAGGATGAGGGGCACCTTGGAGATGCATCTCTTTAGGGCCTCACAATAAATTTCAGGGTGTGAGAGTTTTAGTGTCAGAGGGATCAATTCCATCACAAACTGCAGCCACGTGGTCTTTTGCCTTTTGTGGCACCTCACTCATGTCTGAGTGACCTCACACCCCAACACCAGAAGTTTTAGGAGTATCTACCTCAGCTCATTTGCCAGAGCCCCTAATAAGTCCTGTCAAGTGTTTGCATCCTTGATGTTCAGCTCATTAACAGCAGCTTTTACTCCTCTCTCCATCCATAAATATTGTCCAAATGAAACTTAACTCTTTTCAAGTTACTGGAGTTTGTAACTCTATTAAATATAAGCTTCAAAGTCAGATACTAAAGATTGCATCGTTCACTATTCTCTAATCCTTGCAAAACCTCAAAGTCATTAATCTGCAGATAACGAAGAGCAGCACTTTGATAATGTGAAGAAAACCTTGTGAAATTTGGCTGGAAGGAGGTGTCCAGCACTGGGGATCGCTTGGTTTGCCTTGGAACAGTTTTCCTTGGAAAGCTTTAGTCATGTTTTAGGTTAAAGAGCTTTGCTGCAGCTCAAGACATCATGGTCAGTTGTAGGTCATACATCTGTTTAAGCCCTTTAAGTCCTGGCAGGAAGATCAGATATTCTGCTGAGACCTCTTTTGCCTAAATGTCCTGTTCCAGGCGCAAGGAAGGAATGATAGGATAGATGCTGCTGCTGTAAATCACAGAACTTTTAGAGGCACTAATAGGTCTCAAGTTTAGGGTAGGAAGGGAGCTGTGATATGTTTTGTACTCTTACAAAATCATTTCACTTTCTTCAGTGATTTTGTTTTTTCAGCTAAACATTATGTTTCTTTTAGACCTGCATTTTATATGAATAAGCAGATATGAAATTAAATGTGTGCCTTCCATTTTTCAAGCATTAATTTGCTTCCCCAGACACTGACAGTTGGTTCTGCCTTTTTTTATTTTTGAGTTTTTCTTCCTACATAATTTATCAGTTGACTGCTTGACCTCTTCTCTGCTTCACTCAATATCCCTTCATCTCTCATTTTTCTCTGTAACCAGTTTGTCTATTGTGTGAAACATTTGTCAGAAGTTACCTCATCCCTCCTTTAAATGTGCCTTGGAAATAGCAAAGGTCTTTCTGCTAGAGGGGATATTCTCCTGCGAGGAAAGATAACTCGAACGTTTCAACTGCAGAAAGCTGAAAGGTTGAGAGAGACTCTGCACCACTCTCCTGCTTTCTGTGATCAAATCCTGAGGGGCTTTGTAAGTAAAGAAAACTTCCATGAGGAGGAGGAACACACTGCAAATTTGTGTGTAGCAAAATCTTAGTAAAATGTAGGAAATCTGAGACACCGGCTATTTCCTCTTGCAAGCACTTTGTTGTATCAAGGCTGAAAACAAAATAAGACTTTCATGGTTTTTTGACAGTACAAGAGGGAGACTCTGAAGACGACGAAGTACGTGGAGCTTGTTATTGTGGCAGATAATCGTGAGGTAAGGAACTGCAGAGTAAAAAGTTATGGGAAGCGTGAGCAGGAAAGGGGCAGCTCAGTTCAGTTACCGTGGTGCTGCAGATGAGGTGCTTCAGTCAATACTATGACGGTTTTCTGAGGTAAATTACCCTCCCTAATTAGGGCTGAGCAAGGGAAGGAATTATTTAGAGAGGACAAAGCTGATACTCAATTGCAAAATTTCTTGCAGTACTTCGTAAGGAGTTTGACTCTGAACTAACTGGGCTGTCTGTCAGTGTGGAAGAAGAGGCAAATATTCATTCCTTGAGCAAGTTAAGTCCTCACTGCCATTCACTCTGCCCTCAGTGGGGCTGTCAGTGCTTCTGAAGCAGTGCTTTGCCATCACATTCCGTGGAGCACGACTGCCTTCCTGGTGGTTTGCAAAGGGAGCTTCAAAGTACCCGGCACTGGCTGTAAAAATGTTCCAGTGAGCTGAATGGCAAAGATCTGAATCTTGGCTTGAATTATTTTGCTGCTTAGTCTTTTTTGGTCTCCTTGAACACTGCTACTTAGGGAATTGCAATCACTCTTTGCAAGACCTGCTAAGAGAACTTTCTCCCGAAACATCAGTCCTGAAAAGACCCCTGTGTAACACTTGGAGATTTTAAAATCTTTTCACGAGAACCAAAATCCTATCCCACAGCCTGTGTTTCTTTTGGGGCAGACTGTGGTCCTGTGAATCCAACAGGAGTCTGCTGGTGGCTTTTGGCTGCACCCTAATTCCCAAACATCCCTGATGTGCTGGCTCTTGGGGGGAAACTCTGTGACAATTGTGCTGCTGGTACATTGATCCTTTACATTTCAAGTTTCAGAGACAAGGCAAAGATGTGGAAAAAATTAAGCAGAGGCTGATAGAAATTGCAAACTACGTTGATAAGGTAAGAACATGGGATTATTTCTCTTTTCCCAACCTTACTACACTTCCTGAAGGGTGTTGCTGTGAAATCTGTTTCTTCTTCTATTAAATTAAGAAAACCACCATGCTCAGATCAGCAGCTTTCACAACCTTGGCCACATCTCCTCATCCACTCACTTTTTCCTGGAGCTAACCCTGCAGCTTTCCTGATACTTCAGTATTTCAGAGCAAAACTTCTCTCCAGACAGGAAAAGCAAATTTAAACCTTTCACTTGCCCTTTGATACACTAAGCCATGAGCTCTGCTCTGCTGTGTATGGGCTGCAGAGATCTATTCCTAAGAAAAAGCACAATTTAACCCTAGGATTTATTCACCAGGGAATGATCCCCTATGGAACATCCTATAGAAAAAAAGAGGATTATTTTGGAGAGAAATTTGGAGAGCAAAGTCATTTGCAGCAACAAGGGAAGGTCCAGTTGTAAGGCCAACAAAGGCTCGTGTAAACACAGTTAATAAGATGTATACTCCAAGGAAGATGGCAGAATTAAAAATAAGGAAGCGGAAGCTGATGGCTGAGTGAGAGCAATAAGAAAGAGAGACATATGCTGGATTGTTTTGGTCTTGAAATAATTCCTTGACAGTAAACAATAAAGGCTAAGAGTCCTCTAGAGTGGTCATTGAACAAATTAGAGTTTATTTCTGTTGGGCTTTATGGCCAGAAAAAATTGGTATTGTAGTAGTGAAATTATAACTGAGAGAGTCCTAATTTATCTGAGAACTTATCAAGTGATATTTCAAGGGCAGTAGCTCAAGGAGAAGCATCCCTGATTAAAAACAAGCTGCTGAAGACACCTCTACCTCATCCATAATTGTCTTGCTGACTTATTGCCAGAGGACAGGTGTTTATATGTTACCTGCTCAAAATTAATTTTGCATATTGTAATGTATTTTTTGTTTCGTGCCTAATTTATGCTCAGCAAATGCCGGTGTTGTGCAAATGACTGCCACGCATAGAAACAAGACAAAGATCTACTGTATGTTTTCCTCAGCCTGTCAGGCAAATCTGGACTTGATCAAACCTTGACTCCTTCCTCACAGTGGTCTCACATTAGAATTGCTGTCGTGGCTCTGCCAAGGTTGCTCTGGCTCCCCTCTTGCAGCAAAATGGCATTTGCTGGTGGGAGAATTGATAAAATCACTTGGTTTTATCTGCTCTGAGCAAGACTTGATGACCCTGGCTCATTTTCAGCTGTTACTGTGAACCACAACCGTAGCACAGCACAGTTCCTCTCCCTCTGGAATTGGATCTGTGCAATCCAGGGTGGGGCAGCCCTGGGAGAGTCGTCTGCCATGGCCAAGAGTCCATTCAGAACTGAAGGATGTGGGGAGGGAGTTGCAGGGTTGGGTGGGACACGGAGAAGCAGGAAATCCCTGGATCTCTTTGAATGCCTTATGGGTATTGAGTCGGGTCAGAGCTGTTCGTTGGAATTCCTGGAAATATTTTGTCTGAGTCCTATCAGGTGTTTTGCCCTGAAGACTAAATTGTTTTAATCCCTACAAGAAAGGCTCATTATGCTTTTATTGAACTATTCTGATCCAACGTGGTCTGAAATGTTTCTTAGATGCATATTTCTGACTTTTCTCCTTAGTTCTACAGGCCACTAAATATCCGAGTGGCCCTGGTGGGAGTGGAAGTGTGGAATGACATGGATAAGTGCTCTATTTCCCAAGACCCTTTCACCAGCCTGCACGAGTTTCTGGACTGGAGAAAGCTCAAACTCCTACCTCGTAAAGCCCACGACAATGCACAGCTGATCAGGTAGACTTGCCTCTGGATTTGATACCTGCCGGGATTTTGGGGATTTGGGGGATTTCAGGATAGCTGTACTGAGTCCTTCCCCAGCTGCCAGGCTGTTGGAAGGAACATCTGTGCTCCTGAGGGTTTGTCTTTCCCCTCTGCAAACATCAAACACAAAAACACTCTGCAGGGCCCCTCAGCAGATGATTCAGACGAGTTCCTTCCCCAGCCCTGGTACTCGAAGCCTGTCTGTGTAGAGCAGTAGGTTGTAACAAACTGCTGCACACTCAGGGTATGAATTTACAACCAGTTTAAACTGGTCTCGTCCAAATTGTCACTGGAAAAGGCAGTCCTGCTCTGACCCTAATGTGAAGCCTATTTCTTAATGAAAAGACCCCAGCAGGCTTTAAATGCTGTCTAAATTACACAATTCATTCGCACTCGTGATTTAAAAATTAAACCATAAACATATTTTACCCTGCTGCTTATTCTTGGGTTGCAGTAATGAAGTAAAGGTCCCTGTCAACCCAAACCAGTCTGTGATTCTGTGAAAGTAAATGTACTCTTAAAAAAAAAAAAGGTAGGGAGAACACCTCTTTCTTGAATCAGGTCTTATTTTGATCAATTGACTGTTCTTTATACTAAGCAGATAAACACATCTGATGTCTCAGTAATTAAAAGGAGTTATTTACTTCTTACATTACCTGAGTAAGAATAAATTGAGCCTTTCCAAACTGTCCCTCCTGAGATATTTGATTGCTCTCTATGTGTAATAACACGTTGTTTGAAATTATTGCATTCTAGGCTGTGGATCATCACAAGTAGCACATAAACTTCCCCCTGCATTACAATAACCCTTCTTTGAGCTAAAGACATTATTTTTATGCTTGTACTCCTGTTCCCAATTTCAGTCAGCAGAAACAAAGAAAGGGAAGAAGGGTCCTGTTGCAGCAGTAAAAACAAAGGAGGGTGATCCAATGGGAGATCCAATGGATGTTCCCAGAGCTGGGACACTGTGGTTCAGTTCAGCTGGGTCAGCACAGCCCATCTGGGCTTTCCGTTGCCTTAGACCTGCAAATGTGAGGAGCTGAAACGGGGCCTTTGTTTGAGATTGGCAGAAATACAAAACTGAAAATAACAGTGAGGTGTCTTGGCATTGACTGGTGACTCTGTGTCTCCTCTCGCCCCTCCTGCAGCGGGGTGTACTTCCAGGGGACAACCATTGGCATGGCTCCCATCATGAGCATGTGCACAGCAGAGCAGTCTGGAGGGGTCGTCATGGTAAGTGGGGAAAGCACAGCACTCAAACTGGCCCAACTGGTGTGACACCAGATCAGGTTCTGCAGTCCTGCATCCTGGACCACATCATCATCCCCATTTGTCCCATTTTCCATCCCTCTATTGTTTATATCCCCGGTCAGATTGCTTGTAAATGATAGTTTCCATAGTGAAAAAAACCCAAAATATTGTGTTAAAATATAGCAGGGACTCTTTGCAAGAAGTTTATGCCTCTAATTGTTATTGAACCAAGTGCTGAGGTGCTGCGGAGGAAGAGAACCAGAAGATGTATTTGTTGCACACTTGGGTATACTTGTGTTACAGGCAGCAGCAGTCTATCCTGAATCTTTTATTATATTGATTTTATGCTGTATTTATAGAGTTTCCTGTGTTAGGCCTTATTTTCCATCTTTGCAGCAGTGGTTTCATTGCACTGCCAGACAGCGAGAACAAACAATGGCAGCATTTATTCCACCTGAGTCTCTCCCAGGGTATGACTGTTGTTGTTAGATGCAAGGAGTGGTGAACACACAAGTAAACATCTTGTCCAATTTCTGGAAGGAGTCCTGCAGTATTTTCTTTCTGATTGCTTTTTTTAAATTTTAATTTTACAGTGTTTTGTGCTAAGACAGAGGGAAGAAGCTTTCAAATAGAATGGTCAAATCACATAATTTGGGAAAAGTTGTAGAAAGACAAAGTTTCAGGCTCTCGGTAGCTTGAGCAGCTGAGTCTGTAACTGCTGTCTGTAACAATGATTCACTGGGTACCTGGGGGAGAGGTACGAAAGGAAAAGGAGGAAAAGAGGATGGAAGAGCTTTAGGAGTCTCCCAGTGCACTCTCAAGTCTTGGTACAGGCACAGATGAGGCAGACAGCCCCATTTGACTCTCAGCCCTGCAGTCGCTGCTTTGGCTTTATCTGCAGTCAGAGATGCCCTTAATGATGACTTTTTTGTCCTTTTAATTTTTAGCAGAAGATTTAAAACACTCCACAGTGTAATTTACTGCCAAGTCGGTTCTCTTCACTCTGGAAACTGTCATTTTAAAGAGAAATAATTACAAATAGTTCATCCCAGTAACAAGAAAACAAGGATCAGCATTTCTTTAGAGTGTTCTCATGGAGCAGGGACTGATTTATATTTCCAGGAGAAACCCAGGGTCTGTGGATGAATCCTGGTCCACACTGCAGCTTCTATCATGAAGGGGAGCACGATATTACCCAGAGACTCAGTGAATTTAAGCTTTTGAGGTGCAAATGAACTCAAAGCTTGCCCAGAATAACGAGAAATGTTCTCCAGCTCTTTAAGCAAATCCTCAAAAAGGAGCCAAATCCAAATGAAGCAAACACTCACCCCAAAACCCAAAAGTGCAGCTGCCCAACCATGCCCTGAGTTAACAAAGGCTGATTCAGGTAGAGAGAAAACATATTTATGTATATTGGTACCTGTACCCTGGCACAGCTGCCCAGGGGAGAAGTGGAGTTCCCACTCCTGGAGGGATTTCAAAGCCGTGTGGAGGTGGCACTTGGAGACATGGGGCAGTGGTGGCCTTGGCAGTGCTGAGGGAATGGTTGGACTTCATGATCTTAAAGGTCATTTCCAACCTAAAAGATTCTGTGACTCTATGAAAGAATGAATCACTCTTAGCCCGGGAAGCTGAGGGGCTCAGGTGTCTCAACACTGGGCAAATGAACGTTTGGCCAACCTCATAACTCAGCCAATTCCTTACCCATCCCACCCTCAACACTCAACACCAAAAGCTCCCACGCTCTAACACCTGTTCTGGAAGATAAGACAATGAGAGACTGCGTAAGGAATGACATTTGAATACAAAACCTGGAGTGACCCTTGTCGGATGTGATTCTTTTTGCAGTTAGTCAGCTCTGCTTTGTGAGCTAAATTCCTCTGTCATGCCTCCCTGGGAGCCTTCCTGTCTCTCTTCCATAGGGCTGAGTTCTCTCCGTAGGTGACACCCTGTCTACCATTAGTTTTCAGAGAAACTCAAAGCGGGGAGAGCAGCCATGTGAGTGTGAGAAGCTTTAACAAGACCTTTATCATTTCATTTTCCTGTGAAGTTTCTGTAGCGTCACAGAAAAACCAAAGAGAAGTTGACATTAAAGCAAGTTTTTGACATGATTCAGTCTTCATTCTTCTGTTTCCAAAGGTTGCCCACTGAATTCATGGATTTAAAAGTAAAGTATTTCTGAGAGAAGAGGAAAGTGACTTTTTATGTGGGCAGATAGGGATAGGGCAAGGGAGAAAGTTTTTAAACTAATAGAGGAGAGATTTAGATTAGATATTAGGAAGAAATTGTTCCCTGTGAGGGTGGGGAAGCGCTGGCACAGGGTGCCCAGAGAAGCTGTGGCTGCCCCTGGATCCCTGGCAGTGCCCAAGGCCAGGCTGGATGGGGCTTGGAGCAGCCTGGGACAGTGGAAGGTGGGGTGGGACTGGATGATTTTCGAGGTCTCTTCCAATTCAAACTATTCTGGGATTCTGTGAGTCTATGACCTGGGTGAACACACACTGAAAGTACCAGGAGCAGGGCATTTGCCTGTTGGAGCTGTAGGTGACAGCATTTAATTATTAAGATTTGATTTAAATCCCAGTGGAATGAAGCAGAATTCAGCTGAAAGCAGCTGCATGTTTTGTGCAACAGCTTATAATGTCTCAACAGTAGATGGCTGCTTATTCAGTGCTTGTGAAATGTGTTTGGTAATGACTTTTACTGCTCAAGTTAACTTTGAAAGACCCTGGTGGAATAAATCAAAGTCACATTGCTATTCATTTCTTTGGTCCTTGTGATACTTAAACGGACTCAGTATCGAATGGAACATGTCACTGTTTGTTTTGATAATCTTCATTTATGCTGTCTTCAAATAACCTCTTTTGCTGAGGCATCACATTCCTTCTTTTAAAAACCCTCTCCAGAAGCTGATAAAATTGCATTCCAAGTGGATCTGAGCAAGTAATGAGAACCGCATGGGCTGGAATAATTGTTTGCCTATTCAAGTCCCAAATTACATTTCACATCATTTATTGCTCTGCTTCTGGAGTGGACTGTGTGAATCCTTGTTTTTAGTTTTAGTTGACAGCTTCAGAGTATTCAGAGAAATATAACCACTGCTCAGTAAGTAGAGGAGGTACTGGAAGAATAAAGCCTGAGCTCAGTTTGCTGTGTGTCTGGGTAGCTCAGTGAGGAGTTTCTGTCTTGACCAGATAGCCCTGATTTCAAGGCGTCATCCAACGAGTCAGTGGTAAATCATATGGAATTATTTCACTGTTTTCTTAATCTTCAGCCCTGCATTGTTCTCCATGTGAGTGAGAGGTGGTGCTCTTTTTATGACATCAGGTTCAATTGCATTGAATTCCCTGACTGTTCCATCAATTACTGTGTGCACAAAGATCAAAACCCATCTGTATCTGACCAGTACCTAGATAAGACATCCCATTATGTAGGTGTTGTCCAGGACAAACTGCACACAAACTGGCTGTCACGAGATTTTTGTATTAAGACTTAAAAATTCGGGGGAAAAAAAAATTTAAAAGAGACACTTTGCTAAAAGATAAAATTCTTTTGAGTTCATTCCAGTTGCAGAAGGAGCAGTTTGGTGTGTTCAGAATGACTGCGTTCTCTTTTTGATTCTGTTTGCTGTTTGAGAAATGGTTTACCAAAACTGCTAGCCCAGACAGATGAAAGAAACTCTTAAATCTACCCCAAGTCATGTTTTAAGGCCTCCATTAGTACATAGATAATGTTTTAGACAGTTTTACCTTTCACTTCTTTTTAGTCTGGAGTTTGGCTTAGATGATGCTGAAAGAGCTATTTAAAGTGAATAAATTCATGCACGCTTCTGGAGCAGGCAGCTGTACACAGTAATTCCATTTACTGGATGATAAATAGTGGATCATGCATTTATAGTCCATGTTTATGCCTTCAGGGAAAGCTTTCTTACAAGTGTAGTGGATTTTTTTTTTTTCCCTCAAGGAAAATGATCAACGTGGAAAGGTCTCTTACTCGTGGTTACGCCAAAGCATCATTCTGATCAGCAGCCTGTAATCAGATCACACAGTGACTTTCTCAGAAGTGATTGACCCAAAAATCAGCATTTAAACAGGGATTAATGTTAAAATTTCAAACTGACACTTTCAACATTTAGAGTATTCCTAGGTTAATAAGAGGCCATGGAAGATTCTGGCTTGCTTTGGCCTTTCATTTTAAAAAAAGGAGATTTTCAAAAGTTCTTGGTTTTTCTTATAAGGTTTGTGAAATCTTGGACATTCTGATATTAAAGAAACAGTCTGAAGCAAATTAAATAGACCAAATGAAATCTCTTGCTGCATTTTTAATTTGCCTCCTGACGAGATCCTAAAGGATCTTCTCACTTCTCCCTCACCACCCTCATCCTCACCCATAAATTACTGCCCTTTCCAACACTCCACGTCTGGTGACCTCTCTCTGCCACTGTTGGGACTTGGGAGTTTGGGGGATTTATTGAGCAGCAGAATTTTAAGCCCCAATAAAGAGATGTTCAAAGCTGCTCCATGGTTTCAAATGTCTAATGGGGAAACTGGGTGGCCAGACAGGCTGTCCTGAAATTCCCACTCTGCACTGGGTATATGCGAATAAATTTAAAATTGAGTTTATTTAACAACACAGCAACTACAGCTGCTAAAGTTATAAAACACTGCAAAGGACAGGCAATAGGACCTCGGAGGGGGAATGTGTGCCTTGGATTGGGTTTATATGCTGAATTGACTGGTTCTCCTGTGGATTTTTTTTTTGAAGGATCACTCAGAAAACCCTCTGGGTGCAGCAGTGACGCTGGCTCATGAGCTGGGGCACAATTTTGGAATGAATCATGACACACTGGAAAGGGGCTGCAACTGCAAAGCATCCACAGATAAAGGGGGCTGCATCATGAACCCCTCCACTGGGTAAGTGCAAGGCTGAGACTGGCAAAGCTACAGCTACAGTGGGACATCTGTGGTTTCATTTTGTGCTTCAGGAACACTGAAAGGTAAAAAAGAGAGATTTTTCAACACCTGTTAGATCTTCTCAAGCTGAAGAAGTTTAATGTTATCAGAGCACAGCATGTACCGTCGCACCTTTCTATTTCCATGTTACCAGTGTGAGAGACAAAAATGCTGTAAGCAACTGGTTAATTTAAAAAAAAAAAAAACTATCCACAGCCAAACAAACCGTGTTACAATTGTTAAAGCAGAATTTCACCTTCTCTCATCTTGCCAGCTGAGCATCAGTCACGACAGGAAATGAGCCAAGCCTGAGATGAGTGTGTAGGAAATCCAGCAATGCAGGAAATGCACTCTCAGGTTCTGCAAACTCTTTGTCTCGTGCAGAGCAGGTTTCTAGTTTTGCAAAACTTCTGTTGTAAGTGTGGAGCAGTTTTAGCATGTGAGAAAATGAAATCTGTAAGGTCAGTGGGATTAAGGCTGTTCTGTGTCCAGAGGGAGATCTTCCAAGAAAAGAGATTAGAAACGTGGGAAATAAAAACCAGTGAACCCGTGGTCACTTCTGTGAGTGCCGGGCCAGGAGCTGGACTCGATGATCCTCGTGGGTCCCTTCCAGCTCAGGATATTCCCTGATTCCCTGTGTCAGTACTGAAGGGTGGCTCCGCCGATGGCAAAGGCACCGTGCCAAGGGACGAGAGAGTTCTGTAGACACTGAAATTCCAGGCACCCTGGGCAGCGTGAGCTGTCACTGCTTGCTGGGATGTATTTTAAATTCCTGTTAGAAACTGAAGGATACAAGGAATGAGTTCTCCATGTCTGTGTTCAAACTAGGACTGACAGGATTAAATTGAAGTAAGACTTGCCAAAGCTCTCTGATGGTAAGTCATGTGTTAGACTGGACCAGCTGCAGGAATCAGACTGCCTGTGACTGGAACCCAGTAAGAACCAGTGAGGCAAATATCTGCCAGCAGTGTAGGTACAGCTGGATGTGCCTCAGGACAAGAGGATGGTCTGGATGTTCTCTGATGTCCCTTCCAGCTCCAGCGTTCACTCTATGTGCCTAAAATTCATCTGTTGCTTAAAAACCCCTTCTGGGAATTGTGATCAGCTCTCCCTGTGCCTTTTCCGAGACTGCAAGTTTCTGGGAAAGAAGGGGAGCAATCTGGGAGAGGCCAGGGAGTGTTGGGCAGGGTTGCTCCCTGCTGGTCAGCCCAACAGCAGCCTTGGAATTCCTTCAAAGGCAAAGCTGTCACCCACCCTCCATCAGGGCAGAAATCGGGGTTGTGGCCAGAGGCCAAGCACAGCAAGCTGAGAGACAAACAAAAGAGAGTTGTGAGAGCGGAGGAGAATGAGAGGGACTTCTGCCGTCTGGAAAAGAAAAATAACTCAGCTCTTCTGAGACAATAGGTGGTAATTATCCCCGTGGAACTGAATTCTGCACAGGTCAGGGCTCTGTGCGCACTGTGGGGACAGAGTGAAGTGAGAGGGCTCTGAGGTGAGGGGAGGTGATTGCTGGTGAGCAGTGGGCTCTGAGCTCCTGAAGGAAGCATTGCAGCTTCTGTCAGCTCAGCTGAGTCACTGGTCCTGCATCCAGCTGCTCCACTTCAGAATAAATACAGGGAAGCTCTCAGGACTGAATTTTCTGGACACTTTCTGAGTTCATCAGGTGAGAAGAACATCAAAACAGCTCCTTCCTCATTCTTCACGCTGGAGCCCTTTGAGTGTGCCTGATCCTGTCCTGGGTGCTGGATGTGCCCGTCCGGACGCTGGGCCTGGGTTGGCTCAGGGCAAGGTCAGAGCAAGCTTGTGCCCACTCAGGGTTCCTCAGGATATGAGGGATTGGATATTCCAATCCTCATCCCTTGGGGATGATTCCAAGCAGCTCAGCTCCCCTGTGGGGGTTTCTGTAGCACCTTCCAGGTTAAAGGCTGTGCCCACCTCCAGGACCCCACAGGTTTGGGGAGGGGGAGTCAGCTCCACCTTGTAATGCCCCCTTTGGATTTTCACCAAACTCTGCATCCCACTTGTGCCTGAGGAAGAGCTGTGGCCTTCACAGCCCTGAGCAGGCTCTTTTGTTGGCACTGATTATTGATTTATAGATGGAAACTTTAACTTTGGGTTTATAGCCTTGGGCTTTATCTCGACACCGTGCTGTCAATCTGTGATAAACATTCCTGGAGAACACTTCATGCCTTGAGCCAAGCTGCATCTCACCAATTTCAAATTAACACTTTGAATATTTAATTACCCAACGTGTCTCACCAATAGCCATATTCCCTTGAGCACCTTTATTCAAGGAACACTGAAAAGTTTTCCTCTCTGGAAGTGCTTGTCCGTTAAGGGAAGGCCAAATGAATGCTCCTTATCTCAAATGCACTCTGGAAATAGCCAAAAAAATCAAAACTAAGAGCATCCCACGTCCACTTAGAGAGACAGCCTGCTCTCAGTGTACTCACTGCACTCACTCCATGCTCTTTTAATTGGTTTAAGGTAGATTTAATGAGTGGAATAAAAAAAATCTAGCTGAAGTTGGTGTAAAAAGTACTGAGAAGTTCTTATCTGATGTCTACAAAAAATAGGAGATATCTAAGTTATGCCAGAAAGGCCTCTGTGAATTTAACTTTGGAGTCATTGGGTCCTGAGGAGTCCTTATCTGATTTCTACAAAAAATAGGAGATATTTAAGTTATGCCAGAAAGGCCTCTGTGAATTTAACTTTGGAGTCACTGGTGTGGTCGTGCACCAAAGGGAATGTTTTAAAGCTTATTACTTAAAAGGGATTTCATCAATTATTGTAATTTCTTTCAGTTCTTCTGTTTCAGTCTTTGAAGAGGTCTTGGAAATTACGTCTTGGCGGAAAAAAAACCTCCAGGGATCAGGGTGGAATTTAAACTCTGTCGGATCTCTCCTTTAATCAGCTTCCTATAGTTTTTATTCTTAAAAGGTATCAGCAGGATGAGCACCAGTTGTGTGTGAGCTACAAATGTCTAAGGACCTACTACTTTAGCAAAATGCATTTTTTATGACATGAAATCAAGCGCAAAACCCCACAAATTTGTGTCAATCCAGGACTTTGAGACACTCAAATATCTGCTATGAAAATCACATAAATCCTTCTGTAGAAACAGGGGCGGTTCCTATAAAAATACTATAAATGAGGAATATTTAGTACTAAAATTAATATTTAGTGGTAAAGAATATTAATATTTAAATATATTTAATTTTGATGCTAGTCATATCAGTAAGGAATATTTAATACACGCTGTCCTCTTTTTTATGCATCTGTTGTAGTGATATTCCTCTAGTTTTTTTAATTGTTTTGGACATAGACCATTCCAAGTGAAAAAGAAGGAATATTAGGGAGATTTGTGGATCTTTTTGCTGAGATCTCATTACCTGGAAACTAAGGGACTAGGCTGAGCCAGTGAGGCCACTTCAGTATTCCACTCATTTTCCAAATATCTCCGTAAAGTGTCCACTCTTAGGAGAGAAAATATTCCTCCTGCCAGGTAGATAAATACCAAGGAGTTCTGGTGCAGCCCAGGGCATTGCTCTGGAATTATACCCTTGCAAATGTGAGCAGAATTTGGCACCGCAGAGCAAAATGCTGCCAATTAGCAGCGCTTGTTTATTTAATAATTTTGGAAATGCACTTTTTACCCACCCCTCTCCATCACAGTTGAGCACAGGGATGTTCATGGGGGTGGAGGTCGGGTGAGTTCCCACTAAGAAGTTGAAATATTGAGTTCAGATATGTTTGAGATGTTTTGCCAGCCTTAAGGGAAGCAAAATTTTGATAGTTAGTCTTCTCCCCTCCTGTAAACTCAAGGGTTGAACTTCCCCTCACCCACTCACCTGCGTCCTTGAGTGCTGTGCTCTTTCAGTTTCCATGCAGGTGATGCACACAGGGAGCTTGTCTGCAGGGAAGTGAACACGCTGGAAATTTGTCCTTCCTTCCCTCTTACAGGGAGCGCTCCTTGATGTCTTTCCACTTTCTCTTCCTAGGTGAGGTTAACGAGAGCAGGAATCCTCCAAGGACAGGCAGGTTCACCAAGCCCATTCGGATGCTGACCCTACAGTTGTCTTTTTCCCTTTGGGATGCCCACACCTGCAATAACAAAATCCTCTTTCGTTGGCCCCTGGCCGAAATGTTTTCCCAGGATCATTTCTTGTTGCTGGATCATCCCAGCCAGAGCTAATGGAAATGGCTCCCGGGACAGAGCCGTTTGTTCTGTCTCTCTTTGCCTCCTCATAGACACAACCTGATGGAAGATGGGGAAGGGGCTGCTCTGTGGTGTCCCCTCCAGTCCCCTTTGCACCTGGATATGGGAATGGTGGAGATTTTTCTCAGGTCTGGTCCACTGCCCATACCCCATTTCTTTTCTCTATACATTCATTAGGAGATGGAACACCCCACATCGATCTGGAAGGTTCTCCTCAAAGCCCATGATGGAGAAAAGATTAAATAAATGCAAAATCATTTAAATACTCAGGAGAATGAAAGTACTGCATGGGCTGCTGTTTCGAGGAATGAAACAAGTGGCAGATGTTCAAGAAGTGGAAAATCTGATGTGTGAGAGAGCATGGCCATTGATATTTGCTGAACAGCCTTCTGAATGAAAGAACATCTCTCGGGAAACTTTTAATACAGGCCCCTAGTAGACCTGGTTTTCCTCTTTTCCAAGAGTTCCAAGGCATGTTCTGATCCCTTGACTACACACACAGGAAGGTCTGGGCCAGGCACAGGATTGAGGAAGCAGCTCCTTTAGGAAACTTCCCCACACAACAACTCCCCTTTGCCATGTTCCTTCTGTGTGATGTTCCTTTTGAAAATCCAAGAACGGATTGAACCCCTCTGCCTGCATTTCCCCTCCCCTGTTCTTATCTTGGATCTTGTGTTCCCATTTCCAGTTTTCACAGCCGGAGTTTAAAGACACTCCGTGCTTCTCGCTCAGTCAGATTTTAAATTGAATTTACTCAGATAAATATGACTGCAAGTGTTACAAGGAAGTGGGGCTTGGGCTGAGACACTGCTGGTGGAAATCCCTGTTTTGTGTAGTGATGAACAGGAGTGGGAAAAAAAGGGGAAATTAGATCAATTTAACCTCTCAGCTGCAGATTATTATTTTAGAGGTTTTTTGTGGAACGGCGCCCCACAGGCAAAAAAGGAACAGCTAATTTTGAGTAATTGCCTTTCAGTACACAGTTTCACTTTAATTATTGAGTTTTTGGAGGCAGGGTCTGGGGGAGGAGACCCATTAGGAACACAGAAAGAGCGCAGAGCAGAAATCTTATGTAGAAAAATACGGGTTCATTTACTGTTGCAATTTGGAGAAGACATTTTTCCAACCAATCCAAAAAACCCCCATGCTGTTATCAGTCAGTTTTTAAGGAAAATTAAAACCTTTCTGTTAGAATTAAAGCAGGTAGCCAATGGGAAGCTGCCTATTTGTGAATGAGAGTGAGAGCAAAGGTGATCTGTTAAGACTCAGCTGAGTGACAATCCCAAATTGAACTTATTGACTCGAATTAAGCACTGCTGAGGAGAAATGGGGGAAAATTAACCATGGGAAGGACCATCAGGTGGCCTTCTTCCAGGTACGACTGAAAAAGAGCCTTGGTACTCACTGGGTTTTAATTCCCTCCAGGAGCAATTAGATATTCTGCACTGAACACTGAGTACATCAGTAGTAATTAAGGTGAAATAAAATATTTAAGTGGAAACAGAGTGGCTTTTTCCTGAGCAGTAGTACCAGATGTCTGTGAGGAGCTCCAAGTGACACCAAGCAAGGCCAGGAGCTGCACAGGAGACACAGCAGATGAGAACGTTCCTGTTTGCCTCAGTGGGGATGAGCTGGTCCATGGAGCTGTTGTAGAAGCAGTCCAGGCATTGCAGGATGAGCTTTGGAAACATTTGTTCTTCACAGGCCAATTCCCAAGATATTCTTGAAAGGCAGCTCTGCTGCAAGTGAGGAAGAGTTCATTTGATCCTTTGCTTTTGTGTGTTCACTGGCCAAGGAAAGGTGCATCACACTTTATTTTGTGTTTATTTGTAAATAAACACCCATTTCTGCTGGCAGGGAAAAGCTGGTTTTATTGGCTCCCCTCTATTGACAGCCTCTGTGGTAGCAAATACATCATCAGAGACATCTAAAATATCTATTTATTTGCTTTCTCTTCCCATTTTGCCCTCATTCCCATTCCATGCTTGTTCCATACTCTGGAAGGCCTTGCTGATTTTCCTGGTGTGAATGCTCTGATTCAGTCTCTGCGCTGCTCAGACTTTGAAGATTTCTCTGGAGTTTGTGCTCGGTGCGAGGGCAGGGTTGGCAGAAGTTTTGGCCTTCGCATGCAGCTGTTATTGCAGGAGTCCAGCATCAGAACACTCCCTCTTCCCCAAACCGCTGGGGTCCAAGGATGCATCTGGAAATGTTCCCCAGAGCCACTGAGGGGTCACAGCTTGGATTAGCCAATATTCCTTAATTAACTGTTAGGTCACAGGTGTGTGAGTTGTATCTGTGTACAGGGTCCCTATCCAAAACCATCTGATATTTCTGGTGGAAATATGGGTTTGGGCAGAGAAATTGGCCCGTGGATCCAAAACCAATCCTGGTTTGCTCCTGTGCTGCAGTTTGCTTCCACCTCTGGTGAACTGGAGCAGCGTTTGTGGGGCTGTGTGAGAATCCTGATGATGGGAGCCATCCGAACGAAAAGCAAGGCTTGAGGAGGAAGAAGGATGTATATTAATGAGGATTCCTCAGCGATCTGTCTGGCTGTCCAGGAGTGCAGTTGTCCTGATGGAACTGGGGCAGATGAGCAGCAGGATTGCATCAGGCTGAGGGGATTCAGCAGCTCCTTCACTCCTCCCCCCCAGGGCGGTGTCTGGGGAAGCAGCACCCCATCATTAAAGTGTTCCACAGCGCTGTCCTTTGATGGTGCTGAAGGTCTGTGCTTCCCTCGATGATCCCTCATTACCATTAATGAGGTTTAGGGCTGCACATCAAAAGCAGGCCAGTGGCAGCAACGCTGATTTTACACCACATGAGTGACTATTTGCATCTTAGACGGGTGGCTGAGGGCTCCTGGAGAGCTGCTGGGCTCGGTGGGTTTGGTTCTCCAAGAGTTTTCTGAGGAGCCTTCTTGTTTTGTCATCTGCTTTTGTTTGATTTTTGAACTGCCACAGAAAAAAAAATACTTATTTAACTACTTTTCAAACACGTACTTAAATAAGCAAAACTTAGTGAAAATTTCTTAAGGACAAGTTGGAAAAGTACTGATCACTTGTGTCATTTGTTGTATAAAGTATTAGTTTCAATCACTTTTTCTGTTTTTTGAAAATGATCTCAAAGGAGCAGAATATAAAGTCACCCTCCTTTTGGTCATTCAAATGCTGAACTGAGGTCTCCAGATGTGAAAATATAGACCCTCCAGAGATTTCCAGCACACTGCTCCAGGACACAGCCAGGTATGCCATGAAAACAGCCTCAACTTGAAGGGAAAAACACTTTTTTCCAGCAACTCTCCAGATCAAAAAAAGTATATATATATAATTTTTAAAAAATCTTAAAAAAAGACAAAAGGTCAGGGTGATATGGGAAAGAAATCAGAAGTAGAGTGTGGGAAAGGACACTTTAGTTTACTGAGTGGTTCTCTTTTTTTTCTTGCAGACATCTCACAGCATCTTGTAGCTGCAGAGCTGTTAAATGTTAGATAATCGAAGCATTAGTAGTTAGCACAGAATTTCCTGACCCCTCTCCGTCGTTTTTCAGCTGTTCAGACCTCACTCTGTATTTTTCAGTCTGGCAGCTTAGAGACATTAAACTCTGGAGTCAGCACAACTATCTGGAATTACCTCTGTTACAATTTGAGGAAAATGAAATTATCTTTCAGATGTAAACAGTTTCTAATTAAACTCTGAAGCTGTTTATGTTTCCAAACGAGTCTGAGCTGAGCTCGGCACAAAGACAGACTTCTTTGTTGTCTCTTTTCTTTTTTTAATAAAGTTGATATACTGATGTAATAAATTACTTGTGACAGAGCTAGGTCTGTTGTGCCAGCAGTGCAACTGCTTTTTTTTCTTAAAAAAAAAAAAAAAAAAAAAAAAAACCAACACTAAAAATTATAACTATGTCATTAGTGTAAGCTTTTTGTTCCGTTGCTTTATTCCAGCTTCAAAACAGGNAAAAAAAAAAAAAAAAAAAAAAAACACCTTAAGCAACATCTCCCTCTGCCCCAGTAATTTAGCACATTGCATTCTGGTCCTTCCTTTAGTAGGAAACAGCCACGAGATTACAGAATAGATTTATGTCAGTCTTCCCCTTCACTCCAAGTAGCCCCACGTTTGCAGTGCATTTTTTTTTTTTGTTAATAATTTCCATGCCTTGCAGATACAGTTAATTTTTGTGATAAATAAGATCTGCATTGAGGAATTAGCAGCGTTGGTTGAAATCCATTTAATTTTTCCCAGTCCTTTGCAGGAGCGGGTCACTGTTAACAATTAGCAGGCAGAGCTGTGGGGCAAAAGAAAAAAAAAAAAGAAAAGAAAAAAAGATAATTGCTTTTTATTTAGTTTAGTCTTTCCCATTTCAGTGGATGTGCCGTTAGAAGGGAAAATATTTGGCTTTGCTGGTGTATTCTCAAGGAGAACTCTCACAGATTGACAACATGACTTTGCTGTAAGTGAAGCTGACAAGGAGAGAGGTGACTTCTCAAATGAAAACACATTTTACTTCTGGTGTGATTATTTATAGCAGATACTTAAGGACAAGCAGGGGTTTCTGCCATGAGATGTATCCACTTTTCCTGGCCTGGATGCTGGGATGAGAGAGCTCAGCTGCCTTTTGTCTGGTTGCTGTAATATCCATAGGAAATATAGCTCTGAAAGGGACATTTTTCTCCTGCAGTGCTGCTATTGCCACGACCCCATGAGAAAAAAATCACATAAGGACTTTTCCCTTTATCTCAGCTTTCTGTTTCATCGAAAAAAAACCAAAAAGAAAACAAACCCCCAACTTTTCAACCTGCAGGGATAAATCTGCAGTGCAGCGCATGGAGAATTAAGCACCCAGAGTCCAGTTTTAATTGGTGTTAATGAGTTCCAAACTCCTGGCTTAAAAAATGGAAACATACCTTGAAGGGCAAATCCTCAAGGTCACATGAAAGCTCCTTTTCCAACGTGCCTTGTGTGCCCAGGAGCACTCGAAGGAATTGGTGTGGGCCTGGAAGGCTGAAGCCCTGTAATGAACTGATGCCCACAGCTGCCTTTGCCACAGTTGTCATGGGAATCACGGAGCCCTCTGTGCCTGGCACAGATGTGCAAAACGTTTACATTTTTCCTTCCTTCGAAGTCATTCTTGATCTTTTCTAACACCAAAGCCTGTCACAACGTGCTGGGCACATTTACTGGGGGGTTCTGGTGGCAGCAACGCAGGGAGGCTCCATTTCAGCCTTTGCAAATGAATGGTGCAGCTCCAGGGAAAAATTAAGATAAGAAACCACCTGTTTTAGAGTAAAGGCACTGAAAATGAAGAGGTGAAATAACTTTGGTGTCCCAGAGAGCCTTTCTGTCTGCCTCTTCTAGCGTGGAAATTGTGTTCATCTCCACCCCTGACGCCCTCCTGGCAGCCAACCACCTCCAGGTGAGAAATCCAAAGCTGGTAGAAAAACTCCCACGGACTTCAACAAGGCCAGGATTTCACCAGGATCCATGTGGGTTTTTTTTCTAGATTTATCAAAAGCCTTTCATTCCTGTGAGTGAGAGTTTTAATTTGCTCATTAAGGATCATTAAGTCTTAGATCGTGGCTGGGTCCATCCTGTCCTCATGGCTTGAAATAATGAAATAAATACAGTGTGGCTGCTATTTTTTTCTTTATTCCAGCTCTGTGAAAAAGAAAGGGGAAGGTAGAAAAAGTGATTCCTTGTTATTATGTACTTAGGATTTTTTTAAGAATTCCACTTCCACTCAGCCGAGGTGATTTAGGTGATATGGGATAAAGAGCTTTTTTCTTGTAACAGAAGCAGGGAAGGTGGGAATGCTGGAGAAATTCTGAGTGATTTCTGGCACTGTTTCTCCTCACTTATCTTTCCTTTGGATCTTCCCAAAGGAAAAAAAATTGAGCCACGCTGCTTGCAAGTCAGATCCTCCTGTCTCAGAGTCCTGATATATTAAGAGCCTGGTAGTACAGATGCTAAGTGAAATCAATATGAGCCTGTCCCCCAGGTATTTATTATTCCCAGATTTTGCAGGGCTCAGATGCTTTTCTCCAGCATCCACATCTCAGCAAGTGGCATTTCCATGCACTTCACACTCTCAGTGCTTCTGCTCCTGCTCTTCCCAGTGGAACAGCTTCTCCACGTGCTCTATCCAGAGGGTTGATCCTTGGAGTTTGTCTGTGGTGGGAGCTGGACTCGAGGATTCTTGTGGGTCCCTTCCAACTCAGGATTTTCTGTGAAATCCCTTCTCCCTGCCCTGGGTTTCTCTTGGTTGGGTTTAGCCCTGTTTGGAGTCCACTTCCCTTAACTTATTGTCATTTGATCTGCTCACTTGATGTCCAGGCTCATCCTCACCCAAAGGCATCTCCTGAGCCCAGCTACCCCCTTTATGACAACTCTTTCAATCAATCTGATTCTTAGAGGCAGATTCTTCTTTTTCCATCCTATCCGCTCCTGGCCCCTTTAAAAAAAAATCAATTCCAAGGTTTTTCAAGGGAGAAAATCAGATTGTAACTGCCTGGAACAAAAGCAGATTGTAAAATCATGTTGGGAACTAACCAAAGCACCTTTTCCCTAATCAGAAATCAGTAGGAAGCTGATCTTAAGCAATGGTTTGGGCCATTTGTCTTTATTTGCTCATGACGTGCTGAGGATGTTCTGTTTTGTGTGACAGATTTAAGCTCAGGGCATTCTGGTTGTGCTCCTTATCCACATTTCCCTTCACTGCCGGGAGCTGCTGGCAGGCACAGGGTGTCTGCATCCCACTTTTCCTCAGCCTGGGACCAGACCTGACCCGGCCTTTTCATCCCTCCCTCTGCTCTGCCTTGCTTTTTGACTTTTCCTGTAGTCAGCATTGGATTAGCCTCAAATTCTAAGCAGTAGATTGTGAAACCTGAACTCTCAGCAATCCAGCAGATTTTTATTAATGAGGTAGTGGTCTAGAAGGAAACAGAGCAAAAGATGAGCCAGAGGCAAATTCAAACTGATTATAGCTCCTTTCCTTGGCTGTCTGGTTTGCAACAGGAAGAGCAGTTGTCTGAGTTCAATTCCCATGGAGCTTTTGCAATGCAGATAACTCCAGCACAGAGTCAGGATCCTGTCAGGGGTGATAAATTGGTTTGGTATTGCTTCACCCCTGGAACACAAAGGAAAGTCACAACAGGCCTCTCCTCCAAGAAAATACTTCTCTGACCATCCATTCGTCAAAGGGAAAGTAACTGCTAATAATGTTTTATTTGGCAATTTTGTGACTGCCACGACAGTCTATACTGTATAAAGCCATTAAGTGTTGTTCCCTTGCAGAATGGATTTTTGGGAACCATCCAGGCATTTGTTCTGTCGCTGCTTTCTGCCCTGAAGTCCCGCATCCAGCGTTATAAATCTGCCTTTTTGAATATTCCAGGTAGTTAAAACTTCACCTTCCGTGTAATGGGAGAGGTCAAGGCTCAGCTGGGGCTGTCAGTCCAGTCTGGGCACCTGAAGGGAGATTGCTGGAATTCATTCTGGGAATCTGCGCTATCCCCGGGGAAAAATTAAAACAAACTTAAGGCATTTGTGTGCAAAGTTTGAACATTTACTTGGAAAGGCTTTCTTTCCAGTAAGCCTGGAAATTCCACTGTAGCACAACAAGCCGTCCAAGCAGACATCAATTGAATTAACCACCCGTGTGAAATATTCCCAGTTATTTATTGGAAGTGTTAGAAGCCACCATGCAGAGAATGTGACAAAAGCTGCAGGAGAAATCTGGGCTTGTTTTGAAGTCACTGACCATGAACTCAGACAGAAGAGCTTTGATGTCATCTCTAGCTACGTGGCCCAATTACGTGCTCTACTTTATTGATGCTCTAGGGATGAAAACCCTAAAAGAGGAGCAAGGGAGTGAAAAATAGGCTAGAGAAATAAGTATGGGTTGTCAGACATCTCCTACCTTTTGAAGCAAACTTCCCATTTAAATACTTTATCTGGATATAAAACCACTCTATGTTTTTAGCTAAATCCTTCCAAATCACCTGAAAAAGATGTGCCCCATCAGCTCTGGGACTGATGGTTTGGGCAAAGCTCTGCCATGTGCTGCTTCCAAGAGCCTGAAGGGTCCTCCAGCTTCTCCCCTCCTCCTAATTTTCCCAATTTGCTCTTTGTAAAATCTTTGGGTGTGAAACAATCTGCAGATCCCTTTAAGCTCCCCCTTTATTGTGCTGGTGGGGTCGAAAACTGCATTTGTGCCTTTCTCCCTCGCACGTACTTAGAAATTAAGACATTGTTTAAATAATGAATTAAAAAGTCCTCTCGTATTATGGCACTTGTCTAATTAACAGATTAAGAAGTCCCTCCATATTATGACACTTGTCTAATTTTAAACAATTGCTACTAAAATGTGAGGTGTAGGAAATAATGTCGAGTGACAGAACTTGATACATGGAGGGATCTGTAGTACTTGAACACCTATTTCAATATCAAAGAAAATCGGATTTTATCTCCTGCTTGACACCTAATTCTGTGAAGTTCTTTATGCTCACTAATTCATTAACGTACTTGCTGTACAGAAGAGCTGGAGTGTCAAAAGATGTCATCTAATAGCAAATTCACTTTTATTCTGGTAGGCTCATCTCTCTTAGGAGCCCAGAAAAAGTTGTTTTCAAAAGCAGGAGAGCAGTAATAATGTCTAGAAGGTTAAAACCGAGGCGGATGCTTTTGAGTGCAAAAGAATTACGTCAATTAGATCAGGAGTTAGAGGAGGCTGGAACATTGTCACAGTTCCTTGAAATCAACACCTCCCTGGGTCTAGAAACATTCACGTTGCTTGAGTTTCTACCTTCTGGAGGTTTATTCTTGGGTTAGTCTCTCTGGTCTTGCCATTTTTTTCCATGGAAAAATTACTTATAACTGTATTAACAAAACCAACCCCATCCCTATTCTTTAATTTAATCTCCCCCCCACACCATTTTTATGTTCTTATGGAAAACTGGGATATGCAACAGAAAACTTAACAGATTTCTGTCTTAGGCATCTGTAGAGGAAGGACAAGTCCAAACTCACATCTCTACGCTCCAGTAAAAGGTTCTGCACTGCTCTCCTCCTCTCCAGTTGTCAGCTAAAAATCAGAGATTTTGGAGATTAAGAAGAGTAAATGTTCATATTTTTGAATCTCAAAGGGTCCTTGGGTTGAGACAGTCACAAAGTCACTGTGGTGGTCAGTTCAGACAAGGTGTTGTCATGGAAAGGGCTGGAAATTCAGGTGCTGGACTCTGGAAACTTCCAACTCCGAGGGCTGGGACTCAGCACCCCTCTGGTCTTTGAGCACCTTCATGCTTCTAAAAAGCACAGCTGATGCCAGAGATATTTCCAGATATGGCCCCTCAGGTTTGGGTTTTCAAGAATTCTGGGCAAAGTTCAGTCCCAGTTTTCTGCACCTTTGGAAATTAGCTAACCAACAGTTGTTTCTATGAGTATGCTCCAAAAAAAAAATCAAAATGTCCCTTTTAAAATTAATATAATCTCCAATTATCATATTACCTCAGGGAGGGAGCTCTGGTGGTACTTAACAGAGCTCTTTGGGGCCCTTATGCATTTTAATTGAGTGAATAATTGTAAAACACTTCAGGGTCTTTTGGTAAAAGGCTCTGTATAAACATTGCCATAATGCTGAACAATCGGGTTGGGATGTGAACTGGAAGAAATGAACCCTGTAAATAGATCTGTATATGCATATAGGGTCTGTGTGTGTGTGTATACACCAACATTTGGGACAGAAAATGGCAGTGCCTTTAGAAAAGTCCTGCAGCTCTCGAATAAGAAATAAAAAGTGAGATTGGGTAGTGCTAACCATAATAATCAAAAGGTTTTCAAGATATGGTGAGCCTGTAGTTGATCCTCCTGTGCAATGCACGGAGAACTCCCAGAATCGTTGTGTTACCCCTTCAGTGATGCTTGTGGAGAAGCAGCCAAATCTGTTGTGGTTACGGTGGAGGAACTCAGAGGAGCTGGATCCGAGACAGACAGGATTTGGAGGAACCAAAGGAGTTCCACCTTTCCTGAGGTGGTTCTGCAATGCAGCTGGAGGGGTTTGGGTCTCCTGCAGCTCAGGGCAGTGCCCCTCTAGGCATATTCCAGATGGAGCAGTGGGAATGACGTGAATGGGACCATCCCACGAGCCTCAGCCGTGGCACCAGTGCTGGGTGTGCGGCTGATCTGCTGTGACCCTGCACGGATCAGTAGCTGCTGCATCTCTCCTCAGTGCTTTGGCCCTCTCATCTCCTCAGCCTGTAATTTTCTGGGGCAGTGGCTCTGTTCCTGTGCTTGTACTCTCCTGTCACTCAGCCCCTTAGGAAGGGGAATTCCTCTGAAAAGGAGATGACAGAGATGAGCTTTTATATTTAGTGCAAAAAAAAAAAAAAGAAAAGAAGCTTGTGCTGGGCAACGAGGTGCTGGTACAAAGAATCCTCTCTTCTTAAATGGGACTTGACAGAGTGCTGATGCCACTTCACTTAGTTAATGGAAGGAGCCATCTAATACAGGCTAAATGCAGAACTGCCCAAAGGAACCTGGCATTTGGAGGGCTGGAGGGCTTGAAATATAAATGAATGGGACAAGCCCAGGCTCTGTTTCCCAAGGAATTGATTACCAGGGATCCTCTTATGACTGTGAAGGTCTTATTTGCACCAGCAGGCAAAGTAATTTTTGTTGGAAACTGGGATATTTGTTGCTGGGGATTAAACACATCTTTTAAGCACCAAGGAGACACCGAGGAATGCTGTGGATTCAAGAGGGATAGAAAGACTGAAATGATTTTCCTCGCTGTAAAGCCATTGAAGAGACTGATGGTGGTGCTGGGAACAATTTGAGTTCTGTAGAGTTGTACCCACAGCCAGAGCAGTTTGATAAAATGATCCACTGTGTATTAAATCTACAGATTCAGACAGTGTAAAAAAATGTATGGGACACAGCATTTTAGAATAAGAGTTAGGTTGGGTTAAGGTTTCCTTTCTCTTTCCAACTGTAAAAAAAATAAGGATCTGTAACAGAAAACGTCTTGAGTGAAGATGAATGGAGTATAAAGATTGCTAACGAATTTTTTATCTCTGGAAGTTTCTCCCATGGCATTTATGAGATGATTTTCCAATAGAAAAGTGTTTGAGCTACCACAGGAAGCACAAATATCCTTGTTTAGATATCACTGAAATCTTGGAGGCAGGTCAAGGACTGACTTTACTGTGGAGACCCCATTTCTTTCTCCCACCCCAAGGTAGCTCCTTCCAGGTGAGATCAGAAGCCTCTTTACAGTGTAGTAGGAGGAAGCTCCTGCATTTGTTCAGAGGATGAGTTCCTTTCACATCACCATTCCTTTGTCACTTTTCACAAGCTCCAGATTCACTCAAACATCGGTTTGAGCGCTCCTGACATCTGATATCTGTGACTTCCCTTCCCATCCCATCTGCCAGGGATTCATTCTTCTGATGAAACAGCTTTGAAATTGCAAAGACAGGCAAAATACAGCCTCAAATCACAACAATCGAGTGCTGTGGCTGTTACATGGGACTTTACTGGTCAAAAAACTGAAGACTGGTTGTGTATCAGAATATCACATTAAAGATCAATCAAGTTTCCAGTGAAACACCAGTTGGCACCAATTGATGTGGGATCTTCTCTTGCATGGTGTGGTTACCTTGAAGTTCCTCTGTTTCCACCAGATGGGCTTGTTTCTGGGTTTTTTATTGCTTTGTTTGGGCATTACTTGGTAAAGAAGAAGCATTTTCAGGAAATGTCATCATGTGCCATGTGCTGCACTGATGTCAGCTGAGGAAATCGGCGTCAGGAGCAGGAAAAGCCAGAAGATGAATGGATCTCTGAGTTCAAAATAGGAAACAGCTTGAAGTTCCTTTGGGGGGAAACATAAAGCTCATTCATTAGCAGTGACACAATTTCACCTCTGGCACAGAGAGAGGACTCTGCCCTCCTGCTGATGGACAGACACACCTCACATCCATGCAAATGATCCTGGGCATCCAGGGCTGCAAAGGAACAGCCCTAAAACATCGACACTTTTGACTGGTGAGCTGTTCTCATGATCCGTGTGTGGCACGTGGAAATCTGCATTAATTGTGTTCCTGCATGGGTTTCATTCCCTGCAAGGCGTGTGTGTCTCCTTGTCTCACCCCAGTGGATATCAAAGTAAACCTGTGCCAATGAAGAGCTGGATCGTGCCTGGATGATGCAGTATTCATTTCTTCACACTTTGATATGAGGGCTGTGTCTGATCAAGCCCTCGTCAGGATTTATCAGTCAGATGTATCTGGGTTTCTTTGTTTTTTCCTGCTGTTTGGCAGGAATCCATCCTGTGAACAAGTGAACAAGTGCATCCATCTGCTTGTTCACAGTCACGTACGCAGAATTTTGTGAGGTTTCTTCCCAATCAGAGTAGGACAGAAGTTCGTGGTGTTCTGCTAAGAACACCTCCAACTGCTCAATATAAATTGGTCAGTAGTTTTCTGAGTGCCTTTATTTTCTGTACCATTACTCCGACTACCTTCCCTGTCCTCCCTTGGGGCCCAGCTAACAGCCTGGCTCCTACCTCCTGCTATTCTGAAATTTATTTATCTTAGACTCTGTCATTTTGCTGAAACATTGATATTTTCCAGCAATCAGCTTATTACATGGAGATGCCTATTAGCTTTCTGAAGTCATATGTCAGTGAAACCCAAAACTGTTTAGTTTAACTTGACAAGCCCTATAGTGATATTGGAAAATTATTTTCTTCTTCAGACTCGTGTTTATGTTCTTTTCCAATGAGCTGGCTGTTTTATTGCAGCAGAAACTGTAAAAGAGGTAATTTTAACTAGGCACAAAATATATTCTGTTCTGTAATGTATCCATAACCTTCTAGAAGATCCTAATTAACTTCTTTATGTCAGCATAGGAAACTCTATTGCGTTTGTAGTTGCCAAACATTTCTTTGTTTTTAATAGAAATTATTCCTTTCCGAGACCTACGGGCATCATCATTCCCAAAACAAGCTTTTCATTTCAGGATATCAGAAACACCAGGAAATTAATGGAAGTCTGAAGTTCAGCAGTGCAGAATTTCTATCTGTTATCTTGCTTGTCTGCAAAGATAACAATCCTAATAACACGTGGGTGACACAGAGCACTCAGTGAGTAAAGTGAAATTGCCAGGTTGGCTCCTGAGCTGCTGAAATGTTGAGTTACTGCTGGACCATGGGGTGACAAAGGTATCAAGTCTGATGGGACAAGCTGGTTTACAACCTGTTTGTGACACAGATTCAATGTAATTCAGTGTGGACACAAGATATTGGGAAGAAATCCATCCCTGTGAGGGTGCTGAGGCCCTGGCACAGGGTGCCCAGAGAAGCTGGGGCTGCCCCTGGATCCCTGGCAGTGTCCAAGGCCAGGTTGGACGGGGCTTGGGAGCAACCTGGGATAGTGGAAGGTGTCCCTGCAGGTGGAATGAAATGGTCTTCAAGTCCTTTTCCAACCCAAACCATTCCCTGACTCTGATTCCACAACATCTCAGCGCAGAGCGGGCACAGCAGCCCTCAGGACACCGCACTGTCGGCCAGGCCCAGGCGTCACTCGGTCTCACACCTGCGGGGCAAACTGCAAACATTCATCAGCAGAAATGGAATTAAGTTCTCTGAGAGAAAAATACCCATTATCTGCTGATATTTGTACTGCACAGGTTCGTTTTGTTCGCACTGTCTGGGTGTTTTGCAAAAGAAATGGGAGCTGTTGTGTGCCTGCACGGCAAGGCCGAATCCTGCACTCGGCAGTGGGAATTCAAAACAGGAGTATTTTCAGCACAGTGTCCTTACAGCCATGCAGATTTAAAATAAAAACTCTCTTTGCTTTAATCATGCAGTTCCCAAGCTCAGCTTTGATGAATTGCAGAAGCAGGCTCTTATCAAGTAGCAATGGGTTTTTTCTTTTATTCTTTTTTTTTTTTCCTGAAAAGAGCGGGAAGCTTGCCATTCTGCAGAGCAAGACGAATGAATTTGCCATTTGAGGCTGAATTTTCCAAGAAGGATTAGGATCTTTTGCAGCCCTGCAAATGCGGGATACTACTTGCAAACCCAGCAATTCTTTAGGCTCACGATCATAATTTGCATTATAACTCCATATGCAAAAGAGGGAGAAGGAATTTCAAACGTGAACACTTCCAATCCTTAAGAGCAGCTACAGGTTGAAGTGAAAAGGTGGAAATTCCCTTACTCATAGTCAGAAATTATTATTAATGGGTTGGGCTCAATTTCCCAGTGAATAGCTGTATCTCTATTCTGTGTGATGAAAATTGGACACAGTCTTCTGGTTAAGGCACAGATGTGCTAAAAGGTCACAGTGTGACAGTAGAGAGAGGTTTTCATCTCATATAACAACCTTCCTTTCTGTCTCCGTGTGTTTTTCTTCCAGCTATCCATTCCCCATGGTCTTCAGTAGCTGCAGTAGAAAGGACCTGGAAAACAGCCTGGAGAAAGGAGTGGGAATGTGTCTCTTTAACCTGCCTGAAGTCAAGGAGTCCTTTGGTGGCCAGAAGTGTGGGAATGGCTATGTGGAAGATGGAGAGGAGTGTGACTGCGGGGAGCCTGAGGTAAGGCACCACCTGGGAGTTACTGCTCATGTCCTGCCTGCAGGTTTTTGACAGTGGAGGCTTCGTTTGGCATGTTTGGTGCAGAACAGAACTCTCCTTGCTCTGCTTCCATCCTATCAGCTTAAACCTCAGAGACTCAGCAGTGCAGGGAGTCTCAAGTGTATTTGAGTTGCCGAAGTTCAGGCAAGGCTTGAATGTGCTCAGTTCATTCCTCGAGAGCTAACTCTGGCTTGTCCAGCAGACTGGCCATGACCTCATGTTCCTAGAAGTTCCTTTCAGCATTAGCTAACCAGCTAAACTCAAAAGAAGTTTGTGAACTTGGCTCGAACTTCTCAAGAAAACGTGCGTTAGTTGAAGCTTTGTTTCTGTCAATGAGAAGCCACTTACATATTTCTATTTTCTCAATATAACCATAGAAACTCTGCAATCATAGAATGGTTTGGATAAGATCTTAAAGATAATCTCATTCCCCCCTTGCCATGGGCAGGGACATCTTCCACTGTCCCAGGTTGCTCCAAGCCCCGTCCAGCCTGGCCTTGGGCACTGCCAGGGATCCAGGGGCAGCCACAGCTTCTCTGGGCACCCTGTGCCAGGGCCTCACTATCCATGTATATAACACTATACAAATAGAAATATTAATATTGGCCAGGTATTTTTCATTGCAGCTTCAGTTTTTAGGTACAAGACCTTTCCTTCCTTCACTGTGGGATTTTTCTTTCCCTTTAGCCAATTACCTCCCAACAGAAATAGCCTCCACTGCCTCCCAAACAGATTGCTTCTGCTTCAAAGATTGTTCCATTTAGTTTAGTGAATGTGTCAGAGGACCCCTCAGATCAGCAGGAGACAGGCAAAACCTGGGGGTCAAATAATATCCGAGCTGGCATCCTTATCCCTTTTACATCCCATCCTCATTGGCTTTATTGAACTTCTCTCTGATTATCTGAATTAAAGACAGCAGCAGATGAGGGATTTGTTTCCTGTGATAAATAGGGACCTACAGACAAAAGAGATGGGGGCAGTTAACACAGCAAGATATTGCTGCATCCTGCCCATGGAGTGTATTGGATTTGTCCAAGCTGTGAGGATTTCCTGACAGTTCACTCACTCCCGAGGGTAACAAGGCTGGAGGAAGCAGCCTTATCTCCTTGTTTAAAGTCAATAGAGTGCAAGCAGCCTGCAAATGTCTTTCTAACCCAGTTATCTTTCTTGTTTTAATTTCTGAACATTAGTGATACCTTTTCAACTCAAAGCCACTTAATGTCAGCAAGCACTGACTTGATTTGCCTCTTCTTTCTGTCTTTTTGCCTTTTTAGTTCTACTGGAAAAAGTGCAGCTTGGGTGCAATTAAATTTATTTGAGATTTATGCTCTAATCTGAGTGGTCCCAGAAAACCCATGTCATTAGTTACCAATTCACTGCCCAGTCATTTATGCCAGCTGCGTTCTGTCCGTGGTGTTGCAGTATCTCAAGATTAAGTGATATTAGGATTAAATTCTTCTGTGAGGGTGGGGAGGCCCTGGCACAGGGTGCCCAGAGCAGCTGTGGCTACCCCTGGATCCCTGGCAGTGTCCAAGGCCAGGCTGGACGGGGCTTGGAGCAGCCTGGGACAGTGGAAGGTGTCCCTGCCCATGGCAGATGGAGGAACTGGATGATTTTTGGTCTCTTCAAACCCAAACCATTCCATGATTTTATGATCCTAACAATTTTAGATTATATGATCAAAAACGCCTGGTGTGCTGCAGTGTCTGTTGAGGGAGGGTTAATGTAGATTATAAATGGAAAGATAAAAGAATGGGAGAAGTAAAAATCCTCGGTCCTTGAAAGATGAAAATGTGTCTACTTTTATAACCAGCTGCAAGGGGGAACAGAAAACTGCAAATTGCTAACTCAGAAGTCAGACAAATTACTTCCAAATGTAATTAGGAGCGAGTGCCCAAACAGCTGTGACGTGCCAGGGACGAGTCAACACGGCTTTTGTGCCAGGAACTCTTGTCTTACAAAATCTTGTCTTACAAAATCTTGTCTTACAAACCCATCACAGTGCTCTGAAGGGCTTAACAAGTGGATGGAAAGGGACAGGGCTGTCACTGCAGCCTGTGAGGAGTTCAGAGAGGCTTTGGGCCAAACCTTTCACCAAAGCCTCTCCAGGAGACTGAGCAGCTGAAAAGGAGAGAAAACTGCATGGGCAAAAATTGGGTTAAAAGATAAGAAATACAACCAGGTGTAAATCATCCATTTCATGCAGTGGAAGAAGATCTGCTGTGCTGTATCCGTGAGATGTGTCCTGGGGACTACACAGCTCAGCATTTTCATAAAGAGCCTGGGAAGAGGAATAGTCTTTAATTTGCTGATGATATTAGTTAGGCTGCTAGAGATGAAAACTGGCTGTGAAGGAGTGCAGAGAAACCTTCTGAGACAGCTGGAACAGGCATTAAGATGAGAAATGAGACTCACTGAGGAGTGATGCACATTCCAAAATCACAAAGAAGATGATGGACTCTGAGCTGACTCTGACCATGGAGGAACAAGACTTCATATTGCAATAAATAGTCTCATGAAAATGTCAGCCCAGTGCTCAGGAGTGGTCTAAAAGGTAAATAGGCTGTTAGAAAGTACTAGGGGAGAAATAGGAAAACAAAACAAAGCACCAGCAGACCTCTATAAATCTGCTGCGCCTGAAAATGCTTGTGCAGGTTTTCCCTACCCCTCCCTGATCCCAGGGAGGATAAAGCAGAGTGAAAAAAGACTGAGAGAAAAGCAATAAGGTGTTTCAAAGTTTCAAAAGGGCTCTGGCTGGAAGAGGAGAAAATGAAGGAAAACGCAGCATAAGCTGATAAAATCGTGAGGAGAATGGAAAGGTTGAGGAGAGATTGTCCCCCATGAGAAATGAGCAGATGAAGCTGGGAAATGGCAGGTTTCGAACAAGCAGAAGGAGCTGCTCCCCTGACTGTGCTGGTTACCTGTGAGTTCCTTTACTCTGACTCTTACAGGTGCTAAAAATGTTCATGGAGCCAAGGGAAAGCCAAGGGAAAGGCAGGAGACTGGGAAGGTGTCAGTGTCCTTAAACATCTCCTGCTGGCTGCCCTCAGGGGGACACAAGGACAGAAGGGTTATGGGCTGACCCAGTGGGGCCTGTCTTGTGTTCTTAGAAAAGAGAGGGTGAAAACCAGGCCTCCTGTCCACAGGACAGAGCCTGGCATCACGTAGGTGGTGCTGGAATTGTCCTGGGGTTGGGCTGCTCTGGTTCCTCTGATGAGGCAGGAGAGCCACGCTGAGAAACCCCCACCCATCGTTGCTGTTGTCATCAATGATAAATAATAATAATAATAATTAATAATAATAATAATGATTATAAACTCCAGCACAGCAGTCATTTCAGGAGGCAGCCTCCATCCTCCAAAAGCCTGGTGAGCCTTTCCTGTTTGTTCGCTTGTTTATGTTAAAACCATTCCTGACAATTTGATAGCCCAGGCACAAAAACTATTTACCAAGCTCGTTCCCTACAATGAGCAGTAAGTGAGACAGCAATTGGAAATTTCAGAGGCTGCTGAAACACCACTTCAAGAGCTGTGTCTCTATCCCAATCTGCCTGTGGAATGCAGAATGCTGCTGTGGGGCCAGGGGATGGGGTATTGCATCTGGCTGTTTCAGAAGGACCTTAATGGGGTTGACACTCCACTCTGCTCATCTCAGATTATTTTCGAGGTGAATTTATAAAATGTGCTGCTGTGCAGAGGAATGTTACTCCTGACACGCAGCAGCTGCTCAGGAATATTTCCGTAGCCTGCTGCCTTCCGGTGATCAAAAATAGGGGCAGGAAGTTGTTCCTCTGCTTCAGAGCACAGTTGGCTTTGTACATCCAGGAAGATATTACCTAGAGAACAATGAAATGCTGAGAATCCTTCTGTTTTTTGCTGGTGAGTCAGTGATAGCCCTGCCTTCCAGTTGGGAACCTTTCAGAAGCCAGTGAAGTAACAAGAGGCTGTGAACATCACTCTAACCCACTTATTCTTCCTGTGCTCCCTGTGTTGTTCATGATCCCTTGCTAAGTCAAACAGACTTACCACAGCTGAAAAGCAATTTTATCTGCTGCTATTTCTGTGAGAGAGATGAGATTCCAGCTCAGCTGGTGTAACTTGCAGCTTGTGGGCATTATCTTGGAAAAACAAATCCATTCTTTTCTGAGGCTCCTTACGAGCTCATTCTACTGACAATAAAGTTTGCAGAAGCCCACACTCGCCACCATCTAATCCACAAGTGTGAAATTGGGATGTATCAGTGAGTGAGGCTGCAATTCATGCTCGTTCCATATCTCAGAGCTCTATTACTGGTGTCCTCTGATAAGGGATTACACGGAATCGTGGCGTTGTCTTCCTCTGTGGCAGCCCCAGCCTCCATCCAAACAGGAGCCTGGCCAGCAGCTATCACAAAATAGAGCTGTAGCCGTGATGCTCAGCAACTGCAGCACAGCTCCTGGATCCTCTCTGGAGGCAAGGGAATCATTCCACGGATTCCTGTGGAAATAAAACACCACAGCGCTCTATCAGGACTGGTGTCAGCACGCTTGGGTTGTTTGTGATGTTTGGCATTAAGGCCATAGCTGGAATAAACCAACCTTCCTCAGCAGCTTCTCTGGTTTTACTACACTTACTGGGCTTGTTGAATCTGAGGGCAGACAAGGCTCTTTGGATCAGGTTGTCGAATTTCGTGCATAATTCATGATTTCGTGCCCAGCTTTTCTTGGCAGAGCTATAGGCAGCCTCTTGATTTACAGCTCATTGTGACTGAATGTTGTCTGCTCTAAATTTACCCTCCAAATTCATCCAGGAATGTACAAACCGGTGCTGTAACGCAACCACCTGTGCCTTGAACCCGGGAGCAGTGTGTGCACATGGGCTCTGCTGCGAGGACTGCCAGGTGAACTGTGGGAAATGTCTCTTTTTGGGGTGGGGAGGGCAGAATTCCACGTTTTTCCCAGCTGCAGGGCAGTAAGCAAGGATGGAGGACAAGTAAATCAGTATTGATAAGCGTTAAGACACTTGCATGTCATGTGAGCAATTAAAAAATTCTCAAAATATAAATTATTGAAGGAGCAGAACAACAGGCTTTTAAAATTGTCTGTGCTCTTTGTGGCCCCTTCAGTTGCTCATGGAAAATTTCTTTTTTTTATGAACTTTTGTGTGCTTTAATTTTTCTCATTCTTACGTGGCAAGCAGCCATTAAATGCTGAACCCTCTTTTTTTTGGGGAAGGCTCTTAAATTATTAATTCTATCAACAGCATATGTATTTTTAATAGCAGATCATCAGCTGTTGAGGTGTCCTAACACTCCCTAAAAGCCAACTTGCCACAGGCATTTACCTGCTTGAATTCTCAGACCATCCCTTGCCTATGGGCTAATAAAGCATCCAGCAAGGCAGCCCACGAGCTTGCAGCAGCAAGGGTTCCCTACAGCCAGGAATTGCTTTTTAGCAAAATTCATCTTCATGTCCTCTGCTTTTCACCAAAGGCAATGTGATTAAAATTCAGGGCTGCTCCCAGAGCACACCCATCTGTCATGGCTGCTGTTGAGATGTGAATGTTCAGACTGGCACGTTCCACCATCACTTAACTGGATGCCATCAGATCCAAAAAAAATGTCATTATGCGTGGAAATCAGCACAGGACAGGAACAGTTATGTGGACTGGTCATGCGATTAAGTTTGAGGAGATCTCGATGCCCATCACAGCAACATTTCCATGGGGAAATGTAACTCCATAGATTCATTCAGGTTCAAAATCTATTCAAGACCATTGAATTGAACTTTCCAACCTGGGAACTGCTGGGCATCTGAACCAAGTGGGCTTCCTGAGCTCTAACCCAGCACAGTGTTCTGTGATCAGCTGCCCTGGATGGAAAGGTCTCTGATCTGACGTTTGCCCAGCGCTCCAGATCCTCCTTCCCAGAGTTTTTGTGTTTAGGCACGATGGAGGAGCCACACAGCAAACATCAGGGCTGGGGTTGCCTTCTGGCCTGAGCCACATGAGCCGTGTGTGCAGCTCCATCTGACCCTCCTTCCTGCCAAGCCCTCCCAGCATGGCTAAACCAATGCATTTAGAGCTGTGTGATCCCTGCGCTGTCCTCTGCGGTCAGCTGGGGCCGGGCCAGTGGAGAGACCTCTTCATGTGCTGCATGGCTGACCCAGCCACGGCACAGCCGTTGAAGCCCTGTTTGTTTTGCAGCTCAAACCAGCGGGGATTTCTTGCAGAGAGTCGAGCAACTCCTGCGACCTGCCCGAGTTCTGCACGGGGGCCAGCCCGCAGTGCCCGGCCAACGTTTACCTGCACGACGGGCACGGCTGCCATGGGGTGGATGGGTACTGCTACAACGGCATCTGCCAGACCCACGAGCAGCAGTGCATCACCCTCTGGGGCCCAGGTGAGCGCCAGGACAGGGACTGAGGTGTGGCAGAGTCTTGGGGGGAGGGTGGAAATCGAGATCTGGAGGGGTTTTACGCAGCGCCAATCCGTAGCTATTCTTTGAGTAATGAGGGAATCGCCGTGTGATTCATTCCAGCCTTGATTTGCTGTCGTGTTCGGTTCTTGCAGCAGGAGGTAACGAGGCTCGTGCTGCAACGCGCTGCAAGCGGAGAGGTGAACTCAGACAAATCATTTTCTCCTGACTTTGATACGGCCTGGTGTCACCCCACAAAGTGCTGAACGCTCCTGACAGGTTGAAATCACAACCCTTTTCAGGCTGCTGTGTGAGCTTCCTCCTGTGCTCTAAACAGCTCATCTGCAAAACAGATGTGTCTGCTCCATCCCCAGCCAGGGCTCAGCTTTTGACACTAACATGAGACTCCTGGACCATTGTGTGTATTTTATTAACTGGTGTCGCCTGTAAACTGCCTCCTGACAGTGCTTTTAGCAGGGTGTGCACCGAAGCAGAAAGGGATTTTATTCTCCCGTGGGAATTTGCTCCCTTTTGGCAGAAATCTGCTAACATGAGTTCTTGAGCTGTTCTCAACACCTGTCCCAGGAAAGTTGTTCACCTTTCTGTAAAGCCCTGTGACCCTTCCACTGCAATGCAAGTATTAACTCAGCATTTTGCTGTGAATCCAACTAACGCCTCCTTCAGCATCTCAGACCCTCTGTCTCAAATTTGAAAACCATTTACCTCTCCTGAGGAGAAGCATCATTTAGAGATAGGTGTAACCATCTCTTTTAAACTAACTTTTCCAGCTCCCTTAGCCTCTTTCAATTCAGTATCTCTCTCTTTAACTCTGCTCCAAAACTTCTGTATCATCATAATGGCCCACAGATGTTTCCCTTGGTCAAAACCCTCCCCAGAACTCTGCTGAAGAATTTATCTGTTTCCTTCTCAGGGAACATGGACCTTTTGCAATCTCTCTTTAAAAGAGCATGAAAGCATCTCAACAACCAACCCCAGTGGTACAGGCAGCAGGTCAGCTTGGCCACATGGGTATAAGAACAGGTTCAGGAGGAGTTCCAGTTCAAAATTAAACTCCTCACGTGGAACAAATCGTGCCTCTGATCCACTCCCCCGAATCCCACGCGCGTCGTAGAGTTGATATGAGCTCATCCAGCCATGGACAATTATAGCCTCCAGTCTTAGTCAGACTGGGAGTTCTAATCCCTGGATACAGAGACATTTTCTCTTGTACAAAGCAAAAATCTCCTCCTGAACCAGTTTCCTATGCCGTGGAAAGTTACTCAGTCGGGCTGTTCGTGGTTTCAGTGGCTGAGAGGAATTCCTCTAAAGGTCAGGGAGCTGAATTGCTGCAGCTCCTCGCCAGGTCTGCTTCCTAACACAGCAATTCCACCAAAGCCCTGGGCTCCCCTAATTCTTTCCTGTCTTCCTTCTTGGGACTATTCATTGTGGGCACTGCTGTGCATGGAGGCTCCAGGGCCCAGGCTTGGGGGGGTCTGTTTATGAGAAAGATATTTTGTTAAGAGCAGAGTTCAAACAGGCTTTGACAGGAGTACCCTTTGGTTTTGTCTTGGGAAGGCCCAAGGATAAGGATCTTAAAAAGGGAGGATGGGACATGACCAAACCTGAACTGAAAGTCTTAATTCTTGCCACGTTTTTGGAAGTAGAAATTAAAAATAATCTCAGAACTCCAGAATGGTTTGGGTTGGAAGGGACATTAGAGATCATCTCGTTCCTCCCCCTGCCATGGGCAAGGACACTTCGCACTAGACCAAGTTGCTCCAAGCCCCATCCAGCTGGCCTTGGACACTTCAAATAAAGCCTCTATTCTGGATTGAAAGGCGAGGGATGCGAATATCCACTGCTTTATCACACACCTGGCTGAAGTATGAGCTGGCAGATGTGGGGTGGAATAGGAAGAGAGGTGGGTGGCTCACGCAGTTAGAAAAATATCATGGTACTGTTAAAAAAAACTACACATCTTTCCAGCCTTGCTTGCAGCACAAAGAGAGATTTGACATCCTAAAATGTTGTCTCTGGACTTGGTATCAAAAATATACATTGGAACCTTTTACCAGGCTGTTGTATCTGATTAGAACTGCTTTTCACAACTGCCTGTGCTGGAATGAAGCAGTTTTGTGTTATTTAAAAAAAAAAAAAAAAAAAAAAAAAAAAAAAAAAAAAAAAAATCTCACCTCTAAAGAAAAAACAGATCACAATTCATTTTCATTCTCTCCTTATTTTCTTCTTCCCGGTAGGAGAAAGCCATGCAGAGCAAAATACAATCACTTTTCCTAAAATAATATTTGCTGTATTGGATTCCTTATTGATGTCTTCCCTTGTACATCTTTCTTTATTCATCAGGTTACAGATGTCCAGAAGCCCAATGATAAATGTCAATCTTCATGTTTTTAGATCTATTTAAAGGAAAATGATGAACACTGTCAGAGCTTGTTTACATTAGGTTGAGCAGTAGGAACCTTGTTTCCAGAAAAGCACTTGCATTTCCTTGGGGTTGTTTTTGTTACTCTCAACAGTCATTCGGATAAAATAGAGGAATATTTTTTGCTCCTTCTTATCTGCATGGAAAGCTTGGTGGGAAGGAGAAGGGAGGAGCTCCTGGGGACAATCTCTGAAAATAGCCATGAGTTCCTCTCAGAGCCCAGGTTGATTCCAGCCTGGTCCCAGAACCAGAGTTGGTCCCTGGTCCCAGAGTTCTCCATTCTCTCTCCCACCATAATTCATGTCATTTTTATCCTTGAGAAGCAGGAACTGCTTGTGACCTTTTTTGTTCCATATTCAAATAAAAAATGGCACTGATCTGACCTATTGATAGCACTGACTGAAAAATACTTCAATAGTGATGCTTCTGTCTGTGTGGTGTCTGTCTCTCCACTGGCATTTTCCAGGAGAAACAGACACACAGAGCTGCTTGAGACAGAGAAATCGTTGATTACCAAGGAACAGAAGATTGTCAATTTTAGACTCGTGGCTTTTTCTACATGGACAAGAAAATGATTCTTTAGGGAAGTTTGTCAATGTGTTTTCCTGTCTTTCCCCAAGTGGGAAAAAAAGCAATGATTTTGGGGAGCCAATGGCAGGCATTGATTTAATAATTAGAACACATTTAAATGTGTTGCATGGACGTGGCCATTTGTTTAGGCAGGAACGTTCTTAATTTAGATGTCAATATTTGTTACTGTGTAAGAACTTCGCAGGTTTTGCCAGGTACAGCCCTACAGAGGCAAAATAAATGGGCTGCCCGCCTCAGATGTCTGACCAAACCACTGCTAACTGGGGTTTGAAAAAATGCCAATTGTCCAAGCACTGCAAAGATCTGAATTCAGTGAAATCAAACCATTTTGATCCTCACAGATTTATGACCAGGGCTTTTCTTCTGGAGACGGGAAAGATATTAAATCATATTCTCGGGGGTGGTGACATCACCCTCCTTAAATGCAAAGAAATGCTCAACCCCATCTTGCTCTTGCCCAGACAGAACAGGGATCACCAGGATGGGCAGAGAGGCCAAGGGCAGCTTGTGGAAAGTTTGCTTTGCATCACCAGTGCAGCAAAACAAACTTAATGAGCTGAAACCCAGATCACACGACAGAGAACTGTGGTTTTTATGCTTGTATTTATTTGCACAGTTATTCGTGGTGCTGGCTGGCACAGCCTGAGCAACAGAACTCCAGCCTGTCGCTCAGAGGTTGTTTTTTCCCCTCTCCACACCCACAGACAGCTGGGAACTGAACTGAAATATCTTCCTTTTCTGCTGTCAGCCTGACAGAGGATGTTTCTCTTGTTCATGGAATCAGCACCATGGTCAGAAATTTCCCTCATTCCTTTCAGGAGGCAGTGTTGGTGTTTTCCCATGGCAGCAGGTCTGAAATGACACAGCATTTCTGTGCCCTGCCACGTCTCTTTTTTATTATTTTATTGTTTTGTAACTGCACAGGGAAAGGAGTGGGCTCATCAACATACACATTTGGAGAAGAAAACCCAGCAGTCTCCAGGCTGCCAACTGCAGTGCTGAGCTTTGACCTTGTGCAGCTTCCAATGGCTGATTTAATCCCTTGAACGAGGCTGACTGGACCTTAATTACAGGGTCATGATACCGTAATTACCAATAGCAAAGTGAAATAAACTCTGCTCATCCAGCTCAAACCGCTTAATAACCACCAGAAATCCTTCACAAATCGTTTTGCCTCTGCCTGCAGAGGTAGAAAATAGAGGAAGACGGGACTTTCTGCTTCAGTTTATGCGGTGCAGTAGTGATAAATGGGTTTCCTCCAGAAACACAACATTACAATTCTCTTCCTTGAGCATCCTCCGAAAACCTCCTTTTAACTTGGTAGCTCCATCTGTTCAGCATCTTGCACTCTGATATGTTTTCATCCATGAAAAAGTCCAAATATTGTGAGAAGCCAGTGGGGAGAGGGAACAGCCATCTGAATCCCAAGCAACAGCGTGTCTTGGTTGGATACCAAAGGCAGAAATTGAAGCTGGATTTTGGTTTCCAGGCTGCAGATGATCATTGGGTACCAGGTGTTTTCGCACACAGACTGCTCCGAGCCTGGCAGGGGAGTGGTTTTTTGTGCTCCACGAGATCCTTTTTCTTGTCAAGTGTTATTAGCTGGAGTTAAAGCTCAGTGTCTGAGCCCTGCAAGGATGCTGCAGATGTGTTTTCCTTCCTGAGGGCAGCTTTCCATCATCTCTGCGACACTTCTGCATTCAGGAAAAAAATCAACCACACACAAAACTTTCACCAGGTGAAAGAGGAAGAGAAATACCTTAAACTCAATATTCAGTGAGTGCTTTCCCTTTTTAAAACCATTTTTAGAATAAGCCTTTGTTACATCCCTTGCAGTCAGAGCACAGGACATGAGCATTCATTTGGCTTTTGGAAGCTTTGGGAGGGGACACCACTGAGGGAACGGGGTGTCTGAGCCCTGGGCTGCTGTGCCACATCTCCAAGGGAGCATCCAGTCACTGCAATTCCATGGCATCAGCTGAGCCAGCTGGGGCACCAAGCTCCTGGCCAAAAAACAAGACCCAGAGCAGTTGCATATGACCAGGGCTGCACAAGCTGGCCCTTGCACATGTGGGAGAAAAAGCAGTTTTGGAAAAAGCAGTTTTGGAAAAAGCAGCTTTCCTTGGCCTCTGGCTCACAGCAGGTTTCTCCCCTCCCCTCCCCAGCCCTTCTAAAGCTGCTGTAGAATATGCACATGGTAATGTTTGTCTCGAGCTGAACAGTGGATGTGCCCACCCTGGAAAGATGAGGAGGGATCCACATGCTGAAAATGGAAATTTAACTTTTGGGTTTTTTGCACAGAGCCTTGTCTGGATGCTTTTGTTGATTTTTTTGATTACTGCTTGAACTTTAATGAAAAAGAATTGAAAGAATCCTGTGTGAGTCCCTTTTAACAGTTCCAGATTTGAAAAAATATTCTGAACTCAGCAAGCTTGATCATAATCTTCCAAAGAATTTCAAGCTCTTGTCCTTCTCTCCAGGGAACCAACAGCTCAAATTCTGTTCCTTCTGTGCCTTTCTTTTGGAATTTTCCAGTTTCAGCATGTAAAAATGTCTGAAGGAAAAGAGGGTGCCATCTTAAGCCTCTCCAATTTTCAATATTTTGTCCTTAATAGCATTAGATTGCTGTTCAGCAGTATATAATATTAATCAAGCTTCTGACTATGAAATGCAGATAATTAATTGAAGTTTTAATCTCTGAGCTTTTAGTGAAAAGATCCACACTAGCTGGAAGTTTTACAATCATGTTTGTATTTCCTTCTCCAGGAATCTGACCCTCTTTTTTTTAAAAAAGAAAAAAAATGAACATTTTCCTCTTTGAAGGCTTTCAAATGAAATCTTCAGGCTGGCTTAAATAAATGCTCTGTTTTACCCACACTTAGAGGCATACACTCTTGGAAGTGGCTCAAAACATTTGACAAAATGTCGCATTAGTTGAAATATTCTGTCTCTGCTAAAGATCAGGAGCACTGTAGAAATGGGATATTCTCAGCCTTTGGGCTATCACGTCACTTGCTGCCAAGTTCTTCTTTCCTTTAGTGTAGCTGATCTATCGAAAGCACAGAAATGCAGCTAGCAGGTCTCTGATCAGAGTTTTAGCCAAAGTTTCTCCTCAGCTCCTTTTCTGCTCAGAGCCAGTCTCCCTGTTGGAGCAGCTGGAATCTTGGTGGTGACTTGATGGTGCTGTTAATTATTTTCATGGAAAGAAAACACGGAGTAGTAAAGAGCCCTAACAAAGGGCCTCTTAATCTTGCAAGAAGCAGCAGTTATTGGCTGGAAATGAAAGCCACACTTCACTGTAGAACAAAGGGATTAAATTCCAATACACAGACGAATGAATTGTTGCAGCAGTCAAACCAGGGAAGCAGATCCTTCACCTCTCCAACATTCCGGATGAACGGATGCATCTTCCCCTAGAAGATATTCTCTCATTGGTTATAACCTGGGGGGAAATGGATATTGTGTATCAAACATCAGAAGAGATGTTCTAATAGTACCCTTGAACTTCTGAAGTGCAGGGATGAATACTCTGCCCGCAGCAGCTTTTCCAGTCCTACTCCCACCGGGAAGTTCCTTTGCCATTAGGATCTGTCTCCATCAGAAAAGACCACAGTAGATAAGACCACAGTAGATAAGAACCAGATGCTGCCCGTCCTCCCAGGTTCCCACTTCTACCACCATGGTCAAAACGCCCCTTCTTTCATGTCAGTCTTTCCTCTCAGGAGTGGATGTCCTGAGGATTAAGGTGGGAAGGGTTCCTGTCCTCTCCCCAGCACTTCAGCCTGAGTTAACAGCAGCACATTTCCCTTTGCCATGTCGGGTCCGCATACCTTTACACCCGGTCTATGACTGGATTTCTTCTGTTTTCTTGTTCTGAACTGAAGTCAAACAGGCCTCTCTCGAAACAAATTTCCTTTGGGGTCTCACTAGAACCACGTGGACTCCTGCAGAAAGAAGGGAGTTAACTCTCCAGCTGGCCTTTGCCTGTCTCCACCAAACAAGATTTGGCATCTGCTAAAAGTTTTTGTGTCCTAGGAGGATTGGCAAGAGGGATATCACCTCGAGAAGCCCTGGAAGAGATGGAGTTCTGCACTGTCTGTTGCTCAGCACTGCCAGGAGAGACCAACAACGCCGGCAATCCCACACATCCAAACTCTTCCATTAGCATGCGGATCCAGCACCGCTGTTTTGTCGGGCTTCATCAACATGCAGCTCACATCCCCCTTTCCCCTAAAGCACCAGCAGAGCTCAAAGGATATTATTAAAAACACCTTGTAGGAGATGAAAGTTCTGATTAGGTTTTGTTTCAGGTGCGAAACCCGCTCCTGGGATCTGCTTTGAGAGAGTCAATTCTGCCGGCGATCCTTACGGCAACTGCGGGAAGGACTCCAAGAGCTCCTTTGCCAAATGTGAACCCAGGTAGGGCCCCCCCCTACAAACACAGCAACGGGTGCTGGGAGAGGGCTCAGAACATTTCAGATGATTCACCTGATCTTTGGTTGTGTTTATTTCCATCAGGGATGCGAAGTGTGGAAAAATCCAGTGCCAAGGAGGAGCAAACCGACCTGTGATTGGTACCAACGCTGTTTCCATAGAAACCAACATCCCACTCCAGGAGGGTGGCAAGATCCTGTGCCGTGGCACCCACGTGTATTTGGGGGATGATATGCCCGATCCTGGGCTTGTGCTGGCAGGAACCAAGTGTGAAGATGGAAAAGTAAGGTTCTGGAACACTCCCAGCCAAGGGGAACATCACTACCCTCATTCTGCCAAGTGTTTTGTACTTCTTTCTAATTTGGGATTTTTTTTTTTTTTTCCACAAAATAATTGCTTCTCATGCTCAGCCTGAGACAAATTTTACTCCCTTCTGGCCACTCTTCTGGACTATAGATTTGCAGATGCAAATGTGAGCGACCTGGTCTGGTGGAAGGTGTCCCTGGCCACAGCAGGGGGTTGGAAATAGATGAGCTTTAAGGTACTTCCAACCCAAACCATCCTGGGATTCTGTGCAATGCAAGTTGCTTGAGTTTATAACTGATTTTTTGAAGACAGCCCCAAGTTTCTGCCCATGGAAGCTTAAGGTTTTCTGCAAAATAAGTGCAGCAAAATACATTACAGGCTTATTAACGAATTTCTGAGTTCAATGTATTCCCTTTCCCAATGTCTCTGGCATTGCAAAATTGTCATTAACTTCACTTTATGTTTCAAAATGTATTTTATCTTCTGATTATGGCTCCTCACTTCTTTTTTTCATGCAGGAAAACTGATCTCTGTATGCACTCTTATAAAACTATAAACCCATTGATGCTCAGCCACCAAAACTGATTTTTGCAGTCATGTTTTGCAAACTTTGTGAGTTATCCACTGTGAATGCAGCCCAAATTTCACATGGCTGTCTCATTGTAAGTTTTTCTTTTGCGAGGAAAGGAACTAAGAAAGACGGGAGGCAGCCATGAGTTTACAGGGAGAGGAGGAATGGCAAGCAGCCCAAGAGCTATTGAAATGAAGGAGGTTTCCATACCCTCCGTGGATTGCTTGCAAAAAGGAGGAAAAACAAGTGCTTTGATAATTTGTGGTAAATTCAAGTAAGCCTCTGAATTTCTGAATGCTTTTGAATTCCGTTGGATTATCTCCCTGTGCTGGGAACAGGTTTGAAATCCATCCCCAGTGAAACCACAGCCCTGCTATAGGAAAACAACCCTTACAACGTTTCGAAGTCAATCTGTTCTAAAATGTCTTTTCAAAGGCAACTCAGCGCTAAGAAAGCACCCCATTATGTTTTACTAATGAGTATTTAATCTTTCTAATCTATCTAATCATACACATCCACACTATAGAATACACAGGCTAATACTTCTGAAATTGTATGTTTTACTTTGAGGACATTAGTGCATTTGTATTATGGATTAAGAATATGAATTTAAATATTCTTGGGTTTTCTCAACTGGAGATGCACAATTTGAAACGCAGCCATTTTAATGTGATCAGAATTCTGGGAGCTGCTGCACTGTGAATATTTGAATTGTGAATACTGCTGTAATCAGACCATATTCTCTCCATGCCTGCATGTTGATGCCAATTCTCTCTAATTTCCCCTCCATTTTTCCTTCTCCCCAGGGGATAAGTGCCCTGATTAAGCATCCCTGTCGCCTCCTTCAACACTATTCCCAGCTTAATGCTAATTATTGTGACTGACTTTTACTACTACTGAACTGCACTGCAGTTAAACGAGCAAAAATGTGCAGCGTGGGGCTTTTTGACCTTTTTTGTTGTCAACATAGCATAGGAACAGTTATTCCAGTCCTAATTTCTTCTTTTTTCAGTTTGGAGCAGGGTAACTTCTCATTACTGACGTCCTCATCAGTTATGTGGTTGTTTGATGTTATTACTCGGTGCTAATCTTGCTTAACCTCAATTTTCAGCTCCATTGGCAGAGTAAAGTTTATCTGCAATGACTGGAAAACAAAAAAACCCTTGAATTTTACTCCCGTGCATATGCTATTTGTTTACTTCTGCTCCCTATAAATACTGAATGTTAAATAGGGTTGGTTTGTATTTGACACCAAAAAAAAAAAATTTGTTTAACTTGGAAAAACTTAGAAAGCTCTTGGTTTTCCTGGAAAACAATGATGAGCCCATAAAAATCTGTGACCTCCACTTAAATATTCACCTGCCCTGGGTCCAGGTTCTGTACTGGGATGAAAAATATTTCGCTATTGATATAAACAGGACTCTGATAATTTACACCACGAGGATCTAAAGCTTTCCATGAGGAATCATCTGCTGCTGTGAAGACACAAAGGCAGACAGAGCACGTACCTGAAGGAATCCTGCTCAGTGCATTCCTAGCCCTAAAAAAAAATGCAAATTACTGGTTTTTAAATTGCCTTAAAAACTTCCCAAACCCCAGGGTGTCCCCACTAGTTCCCCTTGAGTGGAACTGTGAGGGTTTGCTTGCACAAGCTCAGCATATCAACCACTTTGAACTGTGTGAAACCAGGGCTGGCCAGGAGAGCAGAATTCAACTCGCTCAGATTTGGGTCAAAAAGACTTAAAAAGGGCTGAGGAAATAGAGGAAGAAGACACCCACTCCTGGTGTCCTTTGTGTCCATAGAATTACCTGTATTTGTGTGTTGGGAAATATTTAACTGCTAAAAGAAGGAATACGATGCCCTGGGAGCCCCAGGAGTTCTGTCCCTGTTAAAAGTCCTTTTTCCTTTATTTTGCAGATCTGCCTGAACCGCCGGTGCCAGAACACCAGTGTTTTTGGGGTCCATGAATGTGCCACCAAGTGCCACGGACGTGGGGTAAGCATCCTAGGAGAAGGTTCTTTTACAACCCCTCCATAACCACTGGACAAGAAATCACTTAATGTAATTTCTTTGGGATCTATAATTGCCTGCAATAGATCAGTCAGAGTCACTGCAATACATTTTTTGGATGTATTTCCATTTTCGCTGTCCCTTATATGAAATTATTTTTATTTGACAAAGAAGTGTTTATCAGGCAGTAATTATCTTGTTCTTAATTGACCGCCTGTGATACAAAGGAAACTTGTAAACCTCAAAGCAATTTGAAGTCTAACCCTCCATCATGAAGAATTCCCATTAAAAATCAAAAATACAGTTTCTCCATCGATACAAAGAAGTTAAAATTCTTGAATTGAGCATTTGAAGCATTTGGATTGAGAGGCAAATGAGATAGCATTTCCCAAACTATTAAAATAAAGTAAAACCATATTGATGAGTTTTGTGGCATGAAAGTGGTGCAGAATGGAAAATGTGATGATATCATTTAACAATATCAGTGTTTTGAAACCCAGTTTATATTATGATAATGTTAATTATGTCAAGCTATGCCTTATTAGCCTTGATTTGCTGATGAGCTGTTTGTTTCTGTGAAAAGCTGTGGCAGCCACACTGGAAGAGCCATAGAAATTCACTGTCCTCTCCTGAGGAAGGATTTTAATTTGCTTTAACTTATTTTATCACCCCATATTTGCAAAACTGAGCAGTGTTGATGACGCTGCCTCTTATCTTGGAGCTGGAATGAGCAGAGGCTTGGACGGGCATTTTTTATGTCTGTGCAAACAAGAACCTCTGGTGACTCCTCAGTGGCAAAACTGACCTCGTGGAATTATAAATGAGAATTCCTGCAGTGCTTTAATTTTAAAAATAATGCTTAACAAAGTATATTTTTAATTATCTTGCTGTCATTGAAAAGTAAATTTTTTTTTTTTTTTT